>JBBGZY010000275.1:720000-1065000 GCA_037952925.1 Lithobates clamitans
TACATTTTTATACCTGCATTGTGTATTTACTCTATCCGTATTGTCATATGGAATAAACACTTTACAGACACATATTTGCTTCCTTTTTGCGTGCTTTATTTAAAGTCCCCAAAAAAACCTTTGTTTTCTCATGATTTTGGTTATGTGCTTATTATTATTATTATTATTATTATTATTACTACATAGATCCCAGCAGTCAAGTTTTACCATTACTTAAATGTTGAGTGTTGGCACCATCTGCTGGATAAATGTAGGCATTACATCAAAATTAAACCGATATTTACATCAAGTTAAATTCTGTACCACGTTTCCCCGAAAATAAGACCTACGGTGATATTCGGGGAGGGCTGCAATATAAGCCCTACCCCGAAAACAAGCCTCAGTTTAAAGTGGCTGTAAACTGCTAAAATCCGCTCTATGTATCCTCTAATGCAGTGGTTTTCCAAACTGCGGCCCGGGGGCCAGATTAGGGTTGCCACCTTTCCTTCAAGTCAAACCTGAACACTTTAGTGGTGCACAGCAATTTATTTTTATAGTAAAAACGATATACATCTTTTGCAATTAAATAACATTTCTAATCACAAGAATCCCCTTTACATCAGAGTCCACAAAGTTCCCCTTTTACATATGAATCCGCAGAGTTCCCTTACACTGTATGGGGCGGACTCTGCAGACTCTGATGTAAGGGATGCTCTGGGAACCCCGATTTAAGGGGAAGCACTGAGAACTCTGATGTATGGAGAGGACTCTGATGTAAGGGGGAACACTGTGGCCTCTGCTTTAAAAGGGGAACTCTGATGTAAGGGGTGCTCTGAGAACCCGGATTTGCCTTAGTGTACTCACTCAGAGGCAGGAGAGAGAAGGGGGGAGACTTCAATCACAGACAGGGATGGATGGTGAGCTCACTCACCCCTTGGCGGCCAGCACTTCTCATCCAGATGTATCTGAGGCTGCTGGACTTCAAATTTGCGGCCCCCACTTTTTTTCTGAGGAGTGTGGGCAGACTCCGAGGGGTAGGGGTGGGAGGAAAAGGAGCTAAACTTGTGTTAAGAAGAGGCTAGAACTAGCATGGTTTAAATATATATATATATATATATATATATATATATATATATATATATATATATATATATATATGTATATATATATATATATATATATATATATATAGTGGTGTCTGTCATTCAGCCCCTGTAGGACCTATAGAAACCATGCATCCCAAACAGACGGGGACAGGAAAGAATTGGGGCTTATCGAATGACAGTGAACACTTACTTTATGATGTAAAATACAATCATTTATTGATTAAATATAAAAATCAAACATGGCGGTAGATAGAGGTCATAAATACTGGACTAACCCAAGTCATATAATTACAGGTCACACTAGACTAGTCAAAAATATACACTAACATGTGGGACAACATATAACAAATAAGACAGAACGTCCGGGACGCCAAGTGATGAATCGGTGTCAGTTGTGCTTACTGGGATATACCGAGTGTTTAGCAACAGCTATAAATAAAACAACCCGACACCAACCCCCTGGAGGCTTGAGCCATGGGAAAGGGTGGAGAAAGGAGGATCATCAAATCCATTCATGACTGTATATAGGGGAAAATGCTATAGTACAGCTGTTGTAAAGTCAGTAATGCCGTGACAAGTAGATTCTCAAAGCAAAATGTCCATCAAAATTCCGGATTTCTAAATAGACTTGTATATTGCCAGGATACCCCAAACCATGCTAGATACTACTACTACTACTACTACCACCACCAACAGTTTGCGTGGGGCTTTACAACATGAGGGCAGACAGTACAGTTACAATTCGATTCAATACAATACAGGAGGAATCAGAGGGCCCTGCTTGTTGGAGCTTACAATCTAGAAGGGAGGGTCAAGTGATACAAGAGGTAATAACTGGGGGGGGGGGGGGAGATGTGCTGATGGAGAAAATCAAAGTACAGTTTTTAGGTGGGGGCAAAATAGGCTTCTCTGAAGAGGAGGGTTTTCAGGGATCATGTAAAAGAAAACAGAGTAGGAGATAAAGACAAGTTGGGGTAGGGAGTCCCATAGGATGGGAGAGGCTCAGGAAAAGTCCCGGGAGGTGAGAGTGGGAGGAGATGACAAGGGAGCTAGAGAGCAGGAGGTCTTGGGAGGAACGCGCTGGGAACTTCACATTAGCACAGCAATATCAAAGTCCACATGCAGCGCTACAATTAAAAATCCAGAGGGGAAGAGTAGATAAACCCGTCACCAGCTTCAGTATGTGTAGAAAGGCACACCGCACCACGTGGAAGTTCAATCTGCTTACCAGATAGCTAAAACAAGCAGACATGTAATGGATAAACCACAATAACAGCTACGTTCCTCAGCTTCAAAACTTCAAACCAGGGTTGCGATTAATCATCAGACCTTTCCACACTGTCACAGCTTCTTAGGACTCTCATACAGGGTGTATGTCCATAAAACAGTCAGCAGTTCCCAATGAAGAAAAAAATGCAGCCAATAGTGAAGCCCGTAACGTCATGTATAAAAAAATTTATTGTAGCAACTTACATTTCAGTACAGAAACAGATGCATCATACAATCCAACAGCCGCAGCTCTCAGCGTGTTAGTGTCAGCCCGCCTGACATGTTTCATCCAACAGGATTTCGCCAGAGGCGTCATTTCGCCTATTGGCTGCATTTTTTCTTCATTGGGCACTGCTGACTGTTTTATGGTGATTGACATACACCCTGTATGAGAGTCCTAAGAAGCTGTGACAGTGTGGAAAGGTCTGATGATTAATCGCAACCCTGGTTTGAAGTTTGTTCTGAAGCTGAGGAACGGAGCTGCTATTGTGGTTTATCCATTACATGCCTGCTTGTTTTATCTATCTGGTAAGCAGATTGAACTTCCACGTGGTGCGGTGTGCCTTTCTACACACACTGAAGCTGGTGACGGGTTTATCTACTCTTCCCCTTTGGATTTTTAATTTTAGCGCTGCATGTGGACTTTTATATGTTTTATTTTTGCTGATCAAACAAATTATGCTGGCTGCTTAGATCATTATTGAATAGTGTGGATAATTGGTTGCTATTTAGCACAGCAATGTTCATGTTCAGAGCGCAAGTGATCCTTTTACTACCAGAGTACACTCCTCTCCAGCGTTCAGCATATCCTGTGATCTAGCTGTTTTACCCTTCAGAGGGAAATGTCTGTGTGGCCTGTCTGATTTATCAGGGGTCTTGTCAGAGAGGTTACCTCGGTGGACATGGTGTGCGCGCTCCTGTAGGCACTGGTGTGTGCGACTCGGCTGGCCCTGGTGTGCGGACGCGTGCGCGGGTGCACGCATTCCTTTGGGCACTGGTTCACATCGTCCGGTGGATGCTGGTGTGTGCACGCGTGGGCGTCGGTGCGCACGCACGTGCGCCGTTTGGCGCCAATCTGCCTATTTAGGTTAGCTGCACTCTCTGCTCGGTGTTGCCTGATCAACAGCTCTTCCGTGCCCTTGTTTCTGTTACCTGTGTCTGTACTTTGATCTCCTGACGAACCCGGCTTGCTTCTTGGACTCCTCTGAACTCTGCCCGCACCTGACCTCTGGCCTGTTTGACTACTCTTCTGCTTGCTCCTTTGTACCTCGTTGTCTGCCTGTTGCCGGATCCAGAACTCCCTGCTCAGCTCCTGTTTGCCTGTGTTCCAGCGTGCACCTTGCTGCTTAGGACTGTCTATCTACCAGCATCGGGACTCTATTACCAGGCTCCCATACCACTCTGCACTCCTGTTTCCTGTATACTCTACAGGAGTCTCATTATGAACTTTTTGATTCATCTGCAATTTTTCTTATGGTTCTATGTGTTTTTTGCACTGCATTGCTTTTTTAATTTATTGTTAGTATTTTGAATTTTATTTGTTGGGTGAGCAGAATCCAGTGGAGGGATTGGCAGAGAGGGGTAGCAGACACTGAACAGTTGGTAAGGTGCATGAGTCTGGCAGCAGTATTCATGATGGATTGAAGGGTGGTGGTGGTGGTGGGGGGGATAGCCTATGTAAAGGTAATCCAATGAGGAGGGAGTTGCAGTAGTCGAGGTGAGAGATGACCAGGGAGTGAATTAGGAACTTTGTGGAGTTGTTGGTTAGGAAGGGGCGTATTCTGGAAATGTTGCGGAGGTTGAGGCGGCAAGATTTGGACAGCGATTGGATGTGGGGGCCGAAAGGAGAGTTCAGAGTCCAGGACTACACCAGGGACCTTGGCAGGCGGGGACAGGCAGATAGTTGAACCATCAATTCCGACAGAGAGATCAGGGGGAAGAGGCATGTGGAAGAGGAAATATCATGAGCTCGGTTTAGGATAGATTGAGTTTGGGGAAGTGGTGTGACATCCAGGCTGATATGTCTGTTAGTAAATTAGTGATGGGTGAGGAGACTGTAGGAGTGTGCTGAGGGGTGGAGAGTTACATTTTGGAGGATGCCATGGGAGGAAAATCAACTGACCCAGGGAGAAGGTATAGATGGAGAAAAGGAGAGGTTCAAGAACAGAACCTTGGGGGACCTAGACGGAGAAAGGAAAAGGAGAGGAGGAGGTAAAATTTTAAGTCATAAATAAGTCATTCATCATCAGCTGTGCAGAATGACCGGCCCTGCCACATGAAAGAGTCCTTCATTTTGTGCCAACATTAAAAAAAACATTTGCATGTAACCAAGAGCAACGGTGCCCACTGATTACACACTATTTACTAGGGGTGCAACGGATCAAAAAACTCACGGTTCGGATCGTTCCTCGGATCAGGAGTCACGGTTCGGATCATTTTCGGATCAACAAAAAAAAATCTCCCCCACAGTAATATCCACAATCTCCCTATTGGCAGGGCATTGGCAGGGTATTGGCAGGGCATTGCAGCAGGGTATTGCAGCAGGGTATTGGCAGGGCATTGCTGCAGGGTATTGCAGAGTATTGGCAGGGCATTGCAGAGTATTGGCAGGGCATTGCAGAGTATTGGCACTGCTGCCGTCCGATCTCTCCCCTCCACTGTACAGATCAGTACACAGAGTGGAGAGAGAGGAACCGGCGTCATGACATGACGCCGGTTTGTTACAAGTGATCGCTCCGTCATTCGATGTGCTAAACGGCCGCCGGGTGTACCAAGATGGCCGCCGCTCCGGAGCTAGGCCAAAGCCGCGGCCTTTCCTATGACCGAGGCCACAGAGGTGTCCCGTACGGATCAACCTCCGCGGATCGGATCAACCTCCGCGGATCGGATCACGGATCGATGACGATCCTTTGCACCCCTACTATTTACATGCCAGCAATTAATTTTTTTAAATAACATGATATACTTACCTGCTTTGTACAACGGAATTGCACAGAGCAACCCCGAACCTTCTCTTCTTGGGGACCCGCCAGCGCTCCTGGCTCTTCCTCTTTGGCGAATGCCCCCATAGCAAGCCGCTTTCTATAGGGGGAACTCATGCAGCCCTTGATTCCGAGCCACACTGCCTGCGTCCATAGACAGACAGCATGGCTCAGCCCTGCACCCAATCACAGGATTTGACTGGCAGCAGCGGGAGCCAATGACTCTCAGCCTGTCCTGTGAGAGTGAGGAGAGAAAACAGAGCTGCTGTGAATGGGGCCATTGCTGGATCAAGTGAGGATCCAAGTATAAGGGGGGGGGGGGGGGCGATACTGATGCCTAAGCATTATATACCTTAATGCAAGAAATGTAAGAAGTTACATACTGTTTAGGCTTTACAACCACTTTGATTGCAGAAGAGACATGCAATGTCTCTTCTGCAATAACAAACACTCACCTTCCTGCTCACTATCTTCCCATGAATACATATAGAGCTGTGCATTCCTGGCAAACTCCGGCTGTGCCGGAATGATTGACTCCTTTGTGCATGTGTGGGTTGAGGTCATTCCAATACTGACCAATCAAGGGGCTGAAAACCCGGCACCTGGAAGTAGCCAGGAAGATGACGACAGTACCCAGAGAGTGTTGGAAGGCAACATTGTTTAATATCATATTTCTGGAGTTTTCTTTCTGGTTGATACAACTAGGTGACTTAAGTTGGAAGTTGAAAGTTGACCCAGCAGGGTGTCGATTCATGTCCCGGGCAGGAGGAGTAAAGATTGGAATGTTTGATAACAAGCCTCAAAGAGAGCAACGTCTGCTAGGATGAGTTGGTCTGCATTAGATCAAAGGGCAGTCACTGAAGATGACCCGGGTCACATAGTGATGATACGTGGACGAATGCTGCCCCTAGAGGCCAATACAGCAGGACCGACAAAAATATAATATATTAAAAAAGGACTGCCTATTAACTTTGATTCGTCAGAAACCTAGATGGGCTGGCAATGGGGTTGGGTCTGGACGGTGTATGATTGGAGTTTAAAAGTGCACACAGAAGGGAAATCGGCCCTTTTCGCTCTTGGCTCTCTTGCCTGATGGCTCTCTCTTGCCATTTTGAGCCCAGCTGACGAGACAATATCTAGAGGACAACCTTACGTAACGTATTATTGATATTTTTATATTTTATATGCTCTGTAATATTTTCCTTTAGTGTTTTTATGTTAGCATTTCCTATTTTCTTGGGAAATAAATAAGACGTTGTTTTACTAAGCAGTGCGTTTGTTTTCATAGCTGACCTTATATCATTGTGCTTATTAACAGTAACATTATCAGAGTTTTAATAGACTAGCTAACTATAGGAATAGACAAGTTAATATAATAGAGGGAATCCATAACCACCCAGGTAATATTTAGTTCATTATTTATTTCAGAGAGGGATGTTAAGTTGTTGTAAAGTCATGAATCCCGAATCCTGGAATCCCCTTTGTTACAGAAAGAAAGATATGCATTGCAGCATCTGTGTTTTAATAATTGTGCAGCGAAATACCTTATTTCAGAGTGCCGCCGTGTGGTCACGTGACCTCCCGGTGCTCAGCTTCCCCGATCTGAGGACTACAGTGAGAGGGGCCTAGATTACCTATTAACGTGAGCAGGGAAGAGAGTGGTGGGAGGTCACGTGAGCGCACAGTGGCACTCTGAAATAAGGCATTTCGCTGCACAATTTTTAAAACACAGATACTGCACTGTATATCTTTCTGTAACAGAGCGGATTCAAGGATTTGGGATTAGCGATTTTACAGCCATAGCGGGGAGGAGATGGCTGACACACAGAGTCATGAGCTGACAGGCAGAGAGGGAGGGGGGGAAAGGGGGAGATAGCGGGATGACGGAGGCACGTAAACTGACCACAGTATCGTGGATCAGCAGCCATGATTACCGTGGTCAGCACACTAAGGGGGGGGGACACAGGAACAGGCAGGATCAACCAGGCATTTTACAGCATAGAAAGGGACAAATGACACCGCACAAACACTATGCTGTATATCCTGCTTGAAAGGAGCAAGACCTTTTTTTTTTTTCTTTTTTTACAACCACTTTAATCGTCACATTGCTGGAAGGAGGTGTGAGTATTTCTGTGGGGTAAGTTCTGCTCAAATATCATAATTTCGATAAATCTCTAAAGCCTTCAGCATAAAAGAAAAGTAAAATATGGATGGTGCTTGTTTCCCTTTACATAACAGCTCCTTCATTTGCAGACGTACCTCCATTTGCTCAGATCAGCACATCTAGGATGACGTACCTGTGTGACAGCGCTTGTGATAGATCAGCATATGGTTCTGGGTAAACTTGGCTCCACACTCCTCACAGGCAAATGGTTTTTCTCCAGTGTGAGTTCTGGGGAATAAAAACAAGTTTCTTGTATTAAACAAAAGTAACTTTTTTTTAGAAATCTCGGGGTGGCATCCTGAGGAGGGTTATGCCCTGTAGCCAAATTAGGCCAATGGTGTCACACCCTGCCCCTTTGTGCATGTGCAACTGCAGAGCAAGGGGGGGGAATTCCTTAGCTGCAGCTGATTTGGCCGGTGGGGGGTGTGATCATGTGACAAATTCCCATTGGTTCTGCCTGAACTCTGCTCATCTCTACTCCCGACATTCACAGGGTGTGCATTATTATACCTCTTTAACCACTTGACAACCAACAACCTACCAGTACGTCGCTGGACTTCCAATTGGTCATACTGGGATGATGCCTGTAGCTGCAGAGATCATCCCAGTATTGTATTTTAGAGCTGACAGTTGGCTCTTTTGTAAAAAGCAATCCTAGCGGCTAACCAGCTAGTGCCCCCTTAATGACCAGGCCATTTTTTGCGATACGGCACTGCGTTACTTTAACCGACAACTTTTTAACAGTTTAGGCCAATATGTATTCTTCTACATATTTTTGGTATAAAAATCCCAATAGGCGTATATTGATTGGTTTGCAGGCATCATTCAGATATCTTCCTTTTTCAGCCGGCGATTCTGTGTACCGCAAGAACGATCATAGTTCAGCCGCTTGATCGTTCTTACAGGCGGAGGGAGGGGACATTTCACCCCCCCCCCCCGGTGCTTCTCCGGGTTCGCCCCGGAGAAAGAATCCACCGCCGCAATGATGAAGAGCATAGGATATTTCCGGTGACCAGTCATCTCTATGACCGTCGGATGCCCGGGCGCGACGTTATGATGTCGCGTCTGGGCAGCGGATGTAAACAAAGCCAGGACCTCGGCTGGAAAGCATTAGATCGTTCATTTTTTTTTTTTGATCTGATGCTTTCCAGCCTGGAGGGGATATGTGGGGTCTCCATAAAGAGGACCTGTCATGCACCATTCCTATTACAAGGGATGTTTACATTTTTTGTAATAGGAATAAAAGTAATTTTTTTTTAAAGAGAAAGTGTAAAAAAATTTTTAAAAAAAGGGAATGTAAAGTGCCCCTGTCCCCGTGTGCTTGTGCACAGATACGAGCACACACGCAAGTCGCATCCGCATATATAAGCGCCGTTTAAACCACAGATGTGAGGTATTGCCGCTTGCAATAAAGCAAGAGCAACAATTCTAGCACTAGACCTCCTCTGTTACTCAAGACTGGTAACCTTTAAGCGGGGTTCCACCCAAATTTTGAACAATATCTGTATGTATTCTCTTCCTTGCCTAGATGCTGACATGCCGTTTAAAAAAAATTAAATTGCCGTAATTACCTTTTATTTTTCTATTCTTCTTTGCACTTCCTGGTTCTCCTCCCGTGGGAGTAGGCGTGTTTCTAGCCTCTCCCAGACTCCGCACAGCCTCCTGGGAGCTAGTCTCAAGCTTCCCAGGATGCCACTGAGCATGTGCGGGAACGAGCGGTGAACGCTGGGAGCACAGCATTCATCCAGGAAATAAATGCTTGTGGGCTTCAAATGCCCACAATGAAGATGGAAACCGCCTGCAGTGAATAATATAAGTTATTCTTTCTGACGAAATCTGACACAGGTGGACATATTACACACAATATGTGAGTATATAATGCTGAGAAGAAAAGTTTGTGAATGAACTCAAAAAAAAAAAAAAAAAAAAAACCGATAGATAGGTGGACCCCCGCTTTTAAGAATTTTTTAAGCGTCACCTATGGAGATTTTTAAGTAACAAAGTTTGGCGCCATTCCATGAGTGTGCACAATTTTAAAGCATGAAATGTTGGGTAGCCATTTACTCAGCGCAACATCATCTTTCACATTATACAAAAAAATTGGGCTAACTTTACTGTTTTGTTATTTTTTAAATCAAATTTTTATTTTATTATATTCAATTTTATTCCCTAGGGCATCTACTAAAAAAACATATATAATATTTGGGGGTTCTGAGTAATTTTCTAGCCGAAAAAAAAACAAAACAAAAAAAAAAAAAAACACATGAATTTTACATGGAGGAGAGCAGTGCCAGAATAGGCCTGGTTTAGAAGTGGTTAAAATGCAAAAAAGTATATTTTTTCCAAAACAAATTGCAACACCCACCAATTTATTCTCTAGGCCAGTGGTGGCAAACCTTGGCACCCCAGATGTTTTGGAACTACATTTCCCATGATGCTCAACTACACTTCAGAGTGCATGAGCATCATGGGAAATGTAGTTCCAAAACATCTGGGGTGCCAAGGTTCGCCATCACTGCTCTAGGGCCTCTGCTTAAAAAAAAAAAATATAGAGATAGAGATAGAGATGATAGAGATAGAGATGATAGAGATAGAGATAGAGATGATAGAGATGGTAGAGATAGAGATGGTAGAGATAGAGATGATAGAGATAGAGATGATAGAGATAGAGATAGAGATGATAGAGATAGAGATGATAGAGATAGAGATGATAGAGATGATAGAGATAGAGATATATATAACATTTTATATATGTTTGGGGGTTTAAAGTAATTTTCTGAAGAAAATAAATAAAAGATTTTTACATGTAAACAAAAAGTGCCAAAAAAAGCCTGGTCTTCAGGTGATTAAGCACAAATGCTTACCTCATGTGTGTTTTCAGCGCAGAAGTCTGGGAAAACCTGGCACTACACAACGAACATTTAAAGGGTTTGTCCCCGGTGTGCGTTCTTTCATGGAGCCTCAAGGCCGTCTTGGAACTCAGACCTTTCCCGCACACTTGGCAGAAGTGTCTTTCGCCACCACCCTCGTGGACCTGCAAAATGTGCCTCTTGATGTCTTTTTTCCTCTTGAACTTCTTTTTGCAGAGCTCACAGGGAAACTGGCGCTCGTTGCTGTGCACGTGGCGCTGGTGGCTTTTTAAGTTGCACTTATTTGCAAAGCTTTGGTTGCAAATATCGCACTGGTAGATCTCCTCGGAAGTTGCGTGATTCTGCTTTGAGTGCTTCAAGTACATCTTTTCATCTTCAAAGTTCTCCCCGCAGATAGAACATACCACGTATTTACCAGTCGCTTGAGAAATATCATCATCGTTGGAGGTTTTTCCGCTCTCCGCCAATTCACATGGACTGTCCTCGTCCTCTTCAGCTTTGATGCTGTCCTCGGTCTGCTCGCCGATAAGCTCCTCATTGCATGGAAATGGTTCTCTCCCAATGCCATTCAGTAAGAAGTCAACATCTTCACCGTCTTGCTGTTCCCGAAGTCGTCTTGTGTACTTCTTCTTGGGAATCTCAACCACAGCTTTCCTCCCAGCTAGGCGTCCACTCGACCTTCTGGATTTGGAGCTGGAATGCTTGGAGAGCTCCTTCTTTTTTTCCATATACTCTTCCACCGATATGGTTGAGGAGGCCTCCAAACATGACTCCTCTCTGAGTTTGCAGCCTTGGCCATTGGGAAAAGTGGTGGAGTTATCTGTACTTTGGACCTCATCTGCTCCAGAGGACTGCATATCTGTCAGAGAGTTTATATGCAGTTCCTGAATGTCATCATCGCCGTCTTGAGATTCCTCAATATTCTGCAGATCCAACCACACTGACTCTTCCAGCATCTGCTTTCTATGTTGACTGCAGGCCTTGGCCAGGTCAAAGCATTTTAGTTTTTCGGCTACATCGTTGACTCGCTGGACTTTGTCTTCTTCTACTTCCAGCTTGGCCGTATAGATGAATTCCAGAAACAAGGCGAAATCCATGGCTGAGATTTCCTTTATCAAGACAGAACTACAGCCCAGGAGCCGATCGCTAGTAAAGATCTCCTTGAAATACTTGCTGGAGGCTGCCAGGATGGTTTTGTGGGCGTTGAAGTCCTCGGTGGTCCCTTGGTCCTCCACTCTTACAGTTATATCGCATAAGTGGCCCAGCAGCCGGAATTGGTGCATTTCCTTCAGGAGGTGGATGGGCAGAGACTTGGACTCCAGCAAGACTGTGGTGCTCTCCATTTTACTTGGGTCCTTCTGGAATTTGGCAGAAACAGAAGAAAAAAAAACTGTAAATAACCTGCATGATTACCATTGCCTCTATTTATATCTATGTGTTCAATGCGGCAAATGAACGGCATCATTGTACCTATCAAGGCAATACAGTGCATCTCTATGACCACAGAGCAGTCCAAGTTTACAGTCTTACTAAACCCACAACAGTAAAATCGGTCTGTATGTGCAGTAAAGCATGCTTGTTATACTCACTGTGGAACCTAAGGGGTTAATCCTCTGCATTATGTAAAAGGCTGTTTGAGCCTGTCTTCTCTAATCCTCCCCTTCTTCCACTGTCCCCAATCCATCTCCTGATAAGACAGAGCATTTGGAGTCACTCTGCACATGCTCAGTTTGGTGCATATTGCTAGAGAGTGGTCAGCACAGGGCCAATCAGCACTGTCTAGACAGAGGTTCGGGGGTCCTGCAGCCTCATAGGACAATCTGGAGAGAATGAAAACTCCTCCTACAAGCTTTAACCAGACACTGATAGAAGTCACAAGACTGCTATATACTGCTGATGAGAAAAAGTATTTAGCAGTTTATATTTACTAAAATAATTGCAGTTCCATGTTCTGTGTACTGTGGGAGAAACCAGGTATAGTGAATGCAGGCTCCTGGGTTTAGTAACATTTTAAATCGGCACAAGAGATGGTACATACATTCAATATGAAGTGCCCCTCGTGCTGGTGGTCCCCTGCCCCCCTCCCATACCCCCCCCGCTGTAATCTTCCAGTCCCACAGGGGTTAAAACGATCCCTTGGACCGGTCAGAGTGTCAACTATGCCTGTCCTGTCTGGACCCTTTCTCCATTCATAGAAGCTGTGCTAAAGCTTCCATCAGTGAAAATCGCTCTATGAATGGAAGAGGCAGATGTTTCATTCACTCGCCCGTCCTCCATTTGTAGGAGCTGTGCTATAGCTGCCCTCAGTTAAAAGCGCTCTATGTATGGAGGGCGGGCAGATGAATGAAAGGTCCACCACTTCCAATCATGGAGTGGTTTTCACTGATGTAAGTTATAGTACAGCGTCTGTGAATGGGGGACGGGCAAAGAATGAAAGGTCTGCCTCCTCCATTCATAGAGTGATTTTTATGGATGGACGTTAAAGTGTTACTAAAGTCAGGTTTTTCTTCTTTTTATGAAAATAACAAACATGTTACACTTGCCTGCTCTGTGAAGTTGGTTTTGCACAGAGTGGCCCAGATCCTCCTCTTCTGGGGTCCACCGGTGGCGATCTTGGCTCCTCCTCTTTTTTTATGTCCACCATAACCAGCCGCTTGCTACGGGGAGAAACATGGTCCGTGCGCTCCCGAGCCGTGTGCGTATGGAGCCGTGCTCCATAGACTTACACAGTGGGACTGAGACCAGCCCCCCCCCCAAACTTTGATTGACAGCAGCCCCCCCCCTCCTATACTTACCTGAGCCCCATCTTGATC
This sequence comes from Lithobates clamitans, assembly GCA_037952925.1. Lineage (NCBI taxonomy): Eukaryota > Metazoa > Chordata > Amphibia > Anura > Ranidae > Lithobates > Lithobates clamitans. Next base: position 733,183 of record JBBGZY010000275.1, read on the forward strand.
CAGCGATGTGCATGAGAGCCAAGGCTCTCCCGGGTCTCTCTCCCCTCATTGGCTTAAACAGCAGCAGGAGCCATTGGCTCCTTCTGCTGTCAATCACAGCCAGTGAGCCAATGAGGAGAGAACAGGGGGCAGGAGACTCCAAAAGAAGAGGATTGGGACTGCTCTGTCTAAAACCATTGCACAGAGCAGTAGGTATAACCTATTAACAAAAAAACAAAAAACAAAAAGAAAAAAACAAAAAAAACAAAAAAAAAAAAATCAAATTTTAGAATAACTTTAACCACTTGCCGCAAACCGCCGTAGCTGTATGTCGGTATTTTGACGTAGAATACTGGGGTTATGGCAACAGATAGCTACCATAATTCCGGTATTTTCTGAAACAGCGGGCAGTCCTCTTTCAGATAAAAAATGGTCTCCGCGTTGGATTCGCCGCGAGATCACTTTTATCGTCGGCGGGAGAGATGACCCCCACACCCATCCCGCTGCCGCCGCCATATTCTTTCCCCTCAGAGGCTGGGAGTCAAGTGAAGGAATGATGGCCCCCCACTTGACTCAATGCCGTCAAACCTCACTTCCACCCAACGGCCTTAAAAGTGTCAAACGAGTCCGATGTGTCCGCCATAATGTCGCAGTCATGATAAAAAAAAAAAAAAAATAAAATAAAAATTGCAGATCGCCGACATTACTAATAAAAGAAAAAAATAATAAAAATGCTATAAATCTATCCCCTATTTTGTAGACGCTATAACTTTTGCGCAAACCACTCAATATACGCTTATTGCGATTTTTTTTTATCAAAAATATGTAGTGGAATATATAGTAGCCTAAACTGATGAATACATTTTTTTTTTTATTTCTTTTTTTAATTTTTTTTTTTGGATGTGTATTATAGCAGAACGTAAAAAAAATGTTTGTTTTTTTTTTTTTCAAAATTGTTAGTCTTTTTTTGTTTATAGCGCAAAAAAATAAAACCCGCAGAGGTGATCAAATACCACCAAAAGAAAGCTCTAATTGTGTGTGTGGCGGGGGGGGGGGTGGATAAATTTTGCTTGGGTACAGTGTCAGTTGAAGCAGCGCAGTGCTGTATTGCAAAAAATGGCCTGGTAATGAAGGGGGGGGGGGTAAAAACCTTCCGGGGCTGAAGTGGTTAAGCTTTGACAAGAACACCTGGAAGCTGATTGGTTACTATGTAGAGCTGCACCAGTTATTGTAAATCCTCCCATAGAGACTTCGCCCCCATTGTCTCCTATGTAACCAATGAACCCATGTCCCCAAAACCAAACCAATATGTCCAAGGCAATTGAGACAATCTTACTAAGGGACCAGCGATGGCCAGACACGCTTTCAGCCCCTTTCAAACTTGTGCGACTTGTCCTGCGACTTGGGACTGCAAAGTCACATTACAAGTCGTACCCCATGATTTCCAATGAATACCATTCATATCTGTGCGTCTTCAATCACATCAATTTCAAAAGTAATCCCTGTACTACTTTGTTCCGACTTTGATGCGAGTGGGAGGTCCATAGACCTCAAGTTTTAAACCGGCATTCCCTGAAATCGCAGCAAAAATTGCGTCAAAATTGTGCAACTTTTTCAGGTCGCAGCAGTGTGAAAGGGGCCCTAAATAAAACGTATCATTTTTTATGCTCATTTCTACCCCAATAACAATCGATCTATAGTCAACACAATTAATCCTTATGCCACACATGATTAAGTGGATTTTAATTAATAGTTGGAAGATGCAACTGTACATTATCAAACATACACCATGTCACCAAAAGGTGCTCAGTCATTTAGGAACAGGAAGGGGCCATGCCCCAAATTGTTCCCACAAACTTAGGAGCATGAAATTGTCCAAAATGTCTTGGTATGCTGCCCCCTTAAGAGATCCCTTCACTGGAACTAAGGGGCCAAGCCCAACCCCTGAAAAACAACCCTCACACCATAATCCCCCCTCCACCAAACGATTTGGACCAGTGCACAATGCAAGGTCCATAAAGACATGGATGAGTGATTTTGGGATGGAGGAACTTGACTGGCCTGCACAGAGTCCTGACCTCAACCCGATAGAACACCTTTGGGATGAATTAGAGTGGAGACTGCGAGCCAGGCCTTCTCGCCCAACATCAGTGCCTGACCTCACAAATGCTCTTCTGGAAGAATGGTCAAACATTCCCATAGACACACTCCTAAACCTTGTGGACAGCCTTCCCAGAAGAGTTGAAGCTGTTATATCTGCAAAGGGGGGGCCAACTCAGTATGGAACCTTACAGACTAATGCCGCGTACACACGGGCGGACTTTTCGACCGGACTGATCCGACAGACTTTCAGCGGACTTTCAACGGACTTGCCTACACACGATCACACCAAAGTCCGATGGATTCGTACGTGATGACGTACAACCGGACTAAAATAAGGAAGTTGATAGCCGGTAGCCAATAGCTGCCCAAGCGTCGGTTTTTTTCGTCCGGACTAGCATACAGATGAGCGGACTTTTCGATAGGAACTGGGTCCGGCAGAGTTCCGATGTAAAGATTTGAAACATGTTCCAAATCTAAAGTCCGTCAGATTTTCGACCGAAAAAGTCCGCTGAAGCCCGCACACGGTCGAATTGTCCGCTTGTGTGTGAGGCAGTCGTCCCAATACTTTTGGTAATATAGTGTATTATTGTTTCCAACAGGCAACCTCATAATCAGATCGATCAAATTTTGACAGAATCATCTCATTGCTGCCAACTGATGCAAAACGGTCAATAATTTTCCGCTCTGGCTGATCGATTCAGCTTGATCAAATCTGATCTAAATATCGATTGGAAGGGAAGTTATGGCTAGATCGGTTTCCGATGTGGATAACGAAAGCTAGACTCCAGTTTTTGATACACTTTACATACAAACACAATAGACCAGGTGGTAGGTAACCTCGGCCCTCCACCTGCGGTGAAACTACAAGTCCCATGAGACATTGCAAGACCCCGACAATCACAGGCATGACTCCTAGAGGCAGAGAGGCATGATGGGATTTGTAGTTTCACCTCAGCTGGAGGGCCGAGGTTGCCTCCCCCTGCAATGGAGTCTATGTGATCGGGGCTCAGCCAGAGAAAGCGATTGTATTCTAGCAATGAATACAAGCCTTCCTCTGATTGTCTGAGTCAGAGAGGCAGGCTGATGAGGTCACAACCTCTGACTCAGCCAATCAGAGGAAGGTTTGTATTCATTGCTAGAATACAATCGCTTTCTCTGAGTGGCTGAGCGATGATCAGATAGACTCCTCTGTGTCCCGGGTATGAGACAGGAAGGTCTCGGCTCACACCCGGACCTCAATGCGGTATGTTGTATGTTGTGGCCGCAGCTACATACACTTTACACATCACATATCCAGCGGCCTCGCAGGTTAGTGAGGGACACGATTCCAAGCTGGCCTAAACAAAGAGCATCAAAAGTTGGAGTTCAGCTTTAAAATGGAAGTGTGGTTGTCCATTTTCCCAACCGCTTCCCTACCGGCCACAGTATATAAACACGTCACGGGGGGGAAGCGGTTATACCGGGGATCATGGTTGAGGCTACATCTGTGATCCCAGTGTCCGTTTTTACATCCGGCGATTATCTTTCAGGTCCCACCCCCCCACCACCATCACCGGGCTCTCCTGAGTGATCGGGGAGCCCAGTAAGGACGCAGCCAGCAGCATCTATGTCCGGTTTCACGGTGAGAGGAACTATAAAAAAAAAAAGAAGAAAAAAAAAAGGGAGATGGGGCCACCGCATTACATCAACGGGTGGCCCCGCCCCTTCCCTTTAAAAGTGCAGGGCGAGCAGCCTTAAAGATGGGTACTTTTGGTTTTGCCTGTTCGGCTCCCATAGACTTCAATGGGGTTCACTGTTTGGGTTGGAACTTTTCCCCTGTTCGGGAGTTTTGCTGCAAATGTTCTGCCCATCCCTGTTCTCTAGTAAAAAAAAAAAAAGAAAAAAAAAGAAAAAAAGTTGATTTTTGATTTTTACATGTAGGAGCGAAGGGACAGAATATTATTTTATAATATATATCACGATACATATACTGCACGATTCTGGCCAAAATGAGAATCACGATTTTTTTTGCTTAGGATAAAAAGGATTACGATTCTCTCACGATTCCCGACACGGAAAATCTTTCACATTATACAAAAAAAAAAAAAAAAAAAAAAAAAAATGGGCTAACTTTACTGGTTAGGTTTTTTTTTAAAATTCATTAAAAGTATTTTTTTCCAAACAAATTGCATTTGAAAGACCGCTGCGCAAATACAGTGTGACATAAAATATTGCAACAACCACCATTTGTGTCTACTAAAAAAAAAAATAATAATAAAAAAATGATTTTAACTTGAAACCAACATATGTCAGAAAAAGGTTTAGTGTTTAAACTTTTTTCACTTACACACAAAGTCTATTCCATTGACAAATTGTTACAATGTTTACACTTAAGTTCAACTGATAAAGAATGTTTTGATAGCAGAATGCCCAGTTTTTCTCTTTTCTTTTGATGGCTGTGACTTCAGAAGAGCAGAGAGAATTCTTTGCATAAAGAGAATTGTGAAACACTTTAGTCAAGATCACCATAATGATTCTTGATGATTAATTGTGCAGCTCTAACACATATATATATATATATATATATATATATATATATATATATATATATATATATATATATATATAATTAAATAATGTATGGCGGTGGATGTATATACGTGGTCTGAATGAGGCCAAAGATATACAGTGGGAAACATCTAGGATGAGGACAGAAAATTATGGAAAACCAACATTTTACAGTTGTCACCTGAACAGGAACAGAAGTAAAATATTCCAATGGGGACACTCACTGCAGAGACAACGAAGGGCAGAATTAAACATCTAAATCTCCCTTGCCTCTGAAGTCCGATCCGCATTCAGATCTCGCTCCAGAGGCAATGGACAGGTTGGCAAGGAAGCGATGGGGAATGGCATGTGTGGAGCTTCCCTGTGTGAATAGGCCCTAGGGGAGACCAGGCTGTAAAATGGAAAATGGACCTGGTTTTAATTCCCTTCCTTGCGCCATCCTGTAAAAAAAATAAAATAAAAAAAATGGCAGGGAGATGGACATCCATTCCCGGAGTGACGTTTATATACAATACTTCATAAACAGTCCACTGTCTTGAATCTGCAGTCATGTGTTGTTTTCTGCTCTGAGTGTCCACTTACCTCTCAGGTCTGTGTCTCATTCTTGGACCTCTTTCACACTGGGGCAGTTTTCAGGCGATTTAGCGATGGAAATGGCCTCGGCAAAGCGCCTGAAAACCGCCTCCCATTCATTCCAGTGTGACTTTTCACACCCGGGTGATGCGTTTGTGGGACGTTCCGATAAGTCCTGCAAGCAGCATCTTTGGGGCGGGTTGGAAGCGCTGTATTTAGCGCTCCCAAAACACCCTGCCCAATGGAATGAATGGGCAGCGCTTTAAAAGCGTTCTAAAAGCCCCACAAAACAGGAGTTTTAACCCTTTTTCCGGCCCCAGATCTTGGCGTGCTTTCCTGACCATCCCTATCTGCCCCGACCTTGGCTTGTTCTCCTGACTATCCTGTGTTTAACCCTAAACTGCTTCTTCCGCTCTGTCCACCAGAGCCGGTCTGTGAGCCGGAGCTGAGGGACCACGGGGGGCCGCGACCTGGAGTCAGCTGCAGCCAAATCCATCCTCACCACTAGAGGCTCTGGTGAAAGCCTGCTGGCTCTTAGATTTCCGGGGGAATTCTTCCGCTCTAGCTTCCTGTTTGGTCTGTGATGGTGTTCAGGTGAAGCTACTACTGAACCACCCAGAGCTCCATCCGCGGCAGTCAGCCGAAAGGGTCCACAACCTTAGCGGTGCGCTACTAACCCCAGCGGGGTACATCTGTCACCAGACCTCAGGTGACCCGACACCCACAGGGGTCCAGTGCACCATTCAATGGCTGTGGATTGTTACTGCCACGGCTCACCACAGGTGCAGTGTACAGAGCCGATCTCTGCGGAGGGCCGGGGAGACATAAGAGGGGTGTAATAAATCCCTGATGTCTCCATAAAGAGGACCTGTCACTGCCCAATCCCATCACATAGGGAGCTTGGGATAGTGATACAATTAAATGTAGAATATTTTATATATATATATATATATATATATATATATATATATATATATATATATATATATATATATACATATATATATATATACACATATACATATATATATACACACACACACACTTTTTTTTTTTTAAATAATAAAACAAAAAATCAGGGTGGATTTGATTTAAATCACTAATAAAAAGGCTTGATTTAGATCATAATTTTTAACCACTTCAATACCGGGCACTTGTACACCCTCCTGCCCAGACCAATTTTCAGCTTTCAGCGCTATCGCACTTTGAATGACAATTGCGCGGTCATACAACACTGTACCCAAACTAATTTTTTATCATTTTTTTCCCCACAAATAGAGCTTTTTTTTGGCGGTATTTGATCACTTCTGCGGCTTTTATTTTCTGCTAAGCAAATGAAAAAAGACCGAAAATTTTGAAATTTTTTTTTTTTGTTTCAGTTAAAAAAACTTTGTAAATAAGTACGTTTTCTTCTTCACTGATAGGGCTGTCCTGACGGGCACTGATAAAGCGGCACTGATATGTGCCACTGATAGGTGGCACTGATATGCGGCACAGATGGGCACTGATAGGCACTGACAGGTGGCACTGATGTACTATTATATATGGTACTGATGGATGCCAATCAGTGCCAAACAATAATGCCTGCCAATCAGTGATGCCCATTGTAGGCACTGATTGGCATCAATTGTGGGCAATGATTGATTGGCATCCATTATGGGCACTGATTAGCATGCCTGGTGGCATACCTTGTGGTGACATCCCTGGTGGTCCAGTGTGGGCATCCTCGGGGGGGGGGGGGCTGTGTTGACAATCAATCAGCACAGACCCCCCCATCAGAGGAGCAGCAGCCGATTGGCTCTCCTCTACTTGATCACCGCCTCTTCCTGTTTACATCGTGATCTCCGTCAGAGACTCTTTACCGAGATCATAGATGCGGTGGGTCAGACTGACACACCGCAACAACGATTGCCACGATGCACGCCCCCCGGGGGCACGCAGCGGCTTAATAACCTGACAACATCATATGACGCCCAGTCAGGGTATTGAAACCACTCTTCCGCCGTCATGTTGCTATATGGCGGGCGGGTAGTGGTTAAAGAGCAACTGTCATTTCTGTCCCGCAGCTCCTCCTCCTCTGACCCGCTGTTGACTCCCCGACAGTCCCATTCACTTTAATGAAACGGCTGGTGATGCGGCAGTGACACAACAAGGTGAGGGACGTGGCGGCAGGAGGTGAGTGGATGCCCCCTAACGGGCGCTGCCATGATGGGTCTGAAATGACAGGTGCTCTTTACATGTAAGGACTTAGTCTTGCTCGTAGTTAGAATCTTTAATTTCATTTTTATTGCTTGCCCTTCCTCCTCACACTTAGAGCCGGGTACAGATGCATTTATCTTCAAACAATCATTCAGTTTGTAGTGTACATAGATTTGCAAAACAGTGGGATAAAGGAATATTCCTGAACTTTGTTTTATCTCGTGGTTACTGTGAAATTGTCTGAATGCATCAAAGCAGTGCATGTTCTCAGCTTGCAGAGCTTGGATTCATTGAATGAGTTTACCAAAAATGTTAATATTGCAGAATATACAGCCTCATGCTACATAATGGACGTACTGGTTAGCACTCTCGCCTAGCAGTAAAAAGGGTCGCTGGTTCGAATCCCAACCACGACACTACCTGCCTGGAGTTTGCATGTTCTCCCTGTGCCTGCGTGGGTTTCCTCCGGGTACTCCGGTTTCCTCCCACACTCCAAAGACATGCTGGTAGGTTAATTAGGTCCTGTCTAAATTGTCCCTAGTATGTATGAATGTGAGTTAGGGACCTTAGATTGTAAGCTCCTTGAGGGTAGGGACTGATGTGAATGTACAATGTATATGTAAAGCGCTGAGTAAATTGACGGTGCTATATAAGTACCTGAAATAATAATAATAACGATAATAATAATAATAATAACGATAATAATAACGAAGCTCCACTTCATGCTGAATAAATTATTAATGTATCTTAAATAGAAAACTATCTTTAGATAATTTTTGAATGACAATTGCGCGGTCATGCAACACTGTGCCCAAATGAATTGTTTTATCATTTTTTTTCCCCCACAAATAGAGCTTTCTTGGTATTTGATCACCTCTGTGGTTTTTATTTTTTGCGCTATTAAAAACAAAAGAAGAACAACGACAGGTTTGAAAAAAAAAAAAAAAACCCACAATATATTTTTTACTTTTTACAGTAATAAATATCCCAAATTTAAAAAAAAAATTTTTTTTTTACTCAGTTTAGGCCGATATGTACCGTATTTTTCTACATATTTTTGGTAAAAACCAAAAAAAAAAAAATATATAAAAATCTCAAGCGTATATTGATCGGTTTGCGCAAAAGTTATAGTGCCTACACAATAGGGCACAGATTTATGGCATTTTTATTATTATTATTATTTTTTTATTAGTAATGGCGGCGATCTGTGATTAATATCGTGACTGCGACATTGCGGTGGACATATCTGACGCTACCCTCAAATCGCGGCCGCCGGGCACGCGCATCAGATCCTCGGTGACGCGGCGGTCGTTTAAAACCGTTTTTTTACTGCTTACAGTGCGGGCCGGCTGCACAGAATCACCAAAATATATATTAGGGCTGGGAAAAAAAAAAAAATCGATTTAAATCTTGAATCGAGTTGAGAGGTCAAATCGATTCAAAATTTAAGCAAATCGATTTTTATTTTCCACCGCGCCGGTCCCGAGGAGCTGCGGGGCAGGAGTTTTTAGGCGAGGCCGCGGCTTCGGCCTGTTTTTTTTTTCTTTTCCCCCCTTCAAAATTATGCTTTTATTTCCCATTTAAACCCCAGTGGTGGTCAAATACCACCAAAAGAAAGCTCTATTGGAGGAAAAAAAAAAAAGATAGATCTATATATATATATCTATCTCTATCTATCTATGACAGCGCAATCGCCAGGTAAAGTAGCGCAGTAGCCAAAAATGGCCTGGTCATGAAGGTGGGGGGGGGGGGGGGCAGGGGTTAAAGGGGGGGTTAAAGTGTCACCTATGTACAATTTTGGGTACTGAAGTTTTTTTTTTTTTTGCAATGTTACAGGTGCGTGCGATTCTGAGGCTTGACATGTTTGGTATCTATTTACTCTGCCAAACCTCAACTTTTATATTCTACCAAAAAATAGAATAGAATATTGGGTGTGTTTGCACTAAAAAAAAAAATCATTTTAGTGCTTTTTTTTTACTCAAAATAAGCATTTGATAAATGTCTTTGCATCTGCACCAAAAAAATTACAACTCCCACCATATTATTCTCCAGGGCCTCTGCTAGTTAAAAATTATATAAAACTGTTGGGGGTATAAAGTAATTTCGAGCAAAAAAAAAAAAAAAATGCAGATTTAATATGTGCACCCCCCCTCCACGCACAAGTATATAGAGATAGAAAGAGAAAATAAAAATAATAATAGTAATAAAAAAAATAATGATTATATATTTAATAATAATAATAATAATAATAATAATAATAATAATAATAAATATATCTACATAATTATTAATAATATATATCATTATTATTATTATTATTTATATATTTTGTAATTTTGCTAAATTGATCATTTTTGAGGAGATAGATAATTATATATATTTTTATTTATTTATATTTATATTATTATAATAATAATAATAATAATAATAATAATAATAATAATAATAATAATAATAATATCTATATAATTACTAATAATATATAATTATTATTTATATATTATTATTTATATATATTGTAGTTTTGCTAAATTGATCATTTTTGAGGAGATAGATAATTATATATATTTTATTTATTTATATTATTATAATAATAATAATAATATCTATATAATTATTAATAATATATAATTATTATTATTATTTATATATATTGTAGGTTTGCTAAATTGATCATTTTTGGAGGAGATAGATAGATTATAAATATATATATATATTTTTTTAAATACATTGTAGCAAAATACAAAAAATATATCTATTTCCAATAAGGAAACTGTCAGCTGTCTTAAATCAATGCAGTTACTGGATAAATAAACCCCAGAAGGTTGGCCCCTTCTACAGACAATGAGCGCCCCCCCCTCTATCCCAGCCCCTCCTCCCGGCCACCTACCTAGCGGGCTGCGCCCTAACATCCAGCAACAGCCCCCGGACGGTGTCGCTCAATCACGGGTGATTACGGTGAGGCCCGGAAGTAATGAAGATATACGGTAAACCCAGCCAAACACTTCCCCGCAGCCTCGGCACACCTACAGCCAATCAGAGCGTACTATGCAAATATCCTAGCGCGTGGGGCGGTTCGCTCAGCTGAGGATGGAGCGCTGATTGGCTGTTGTGCTGGATATGGGTGTAAACGGCCGATGTGAGATCCGTCTCTGGTGGTGGGCTTCGGCAAAATGGCGGACGGGTTAGCTGGGGAGTAGTTAATTCGAAAACGAATAAATGACACCTGGAAGTTTTGTGAAGCGGTGTCTCTGTTACAGATTTCTCCATATGAATATGAATATGTGCACATTTTCAAGTGAATGGAGACATGCAATAACCACGTATAATGCACACAGTTGCAGCAGACTTTCAGGGGTTAAAGTGGAACTTTACATATAATAACTTTATAAAAAATATTGTTCTTTAGCAAGGAACATACATTCCACATTAATAGTTATGCTACCAATGTTAGTGTGTACTGTAAAGTGTCTCCAGCATTCTGCTCCTTCTTTCCAGAGACCGCCATTATCCTTAAGCCCAGAGCCCCTGAACAAGCAGTAAATCATAAAGGGGAACTAAAGCCATTGATTTAATCATTTAAAAAAAAAACAATTACATTCCTGGAATGCCAGGATTGCTAACTGTCACATTTGCTGGTGTCCTCAACCAAACTGTCAAACTATCAAATGTCTGGTGTCATAACTAATCACATGTGCAGCACCATGGCAGTTGCAGATCAAACAAAAGCAGCTTGCTTGGCTGTAAAGGATAGGAGGGTTTAATTTCGCGTCAACCCCTTCAATACCAGGCACTTTCACCCCTTTCCTGCCCACGCCAATTTTCATGTTTCAGCGCTGTCGCATTTTGCGACCATGCAACACTGTACCCAAACAAATTTTTTATCATTTTTTTCCCCTGACAAATAAAGCTTTCTTTTGTTGGTATTTGATCACCTCTGGGTTTTTTATTTTTTTTGCGTTACAAATAAAAAAAGACTGAAAATTCTGAAAAAAAACAAAAACGTTTTCTTTGTTTCTGTTATAAAACGTTGTAAATAAGTATGTTTTCTTCACTGATGAGGCAGCATTGATGGGCACTGAGGATGCAGCACTGATAGGCGGCACTGATGGGTACTGATAGGCGGCACTGATGGGCACTCATAGGTGGCACTGATAGACAGCACTGATGAGTGGCACTGGTAGGCAACACTGATGGGTACAGATTGGCATTTGTAATGGACACTGACTGGCATCCCTGGTGGTCTCTAGTGGGCACCCTTGATGAGTCTGCACTGATAATCAATGCGCTGATTATCAGTGCAGAACCCCCTGTCAGAAGGGCAGCCAGTCGGCACTCCTCTACTCCTGCCTTGTCAGCGCGAATAGAGGAAAAGCCGATAAACAGCACTTCCTGGTTACCATGTGATGAGCTGTGATTGGACACAGCTGATCACATGGTAAAGACATACCTCCCAACTTTTTGAGATGGGAATGAGGGACGCCTATCAGCAAAAGTATGCAGGCATAGGACACACCCCTTGCCACGCCCGATTAAAGGAGAATTGTACAAAAAACAAGATTGGTTAAACCCACAAGTCCCTTTTTTAGCACTACTATTCCTACTGTATATTGGCTTTTGGAATTTACAAATGTAGCAATTTAGAAATTGGATGAAAGGTTTAGCGCTGAAAAACACTTTTTGATAAATATAAAGTGCATTTTATATACATCTATATAGATCAGACCAAAATGAGGGACAAATGAGGAGGAAAGAGGGACAGAGGGACATTGCTCCAAATCAGGGACATTCCCTCGAAATCAGGGACAGTTGGGAGCTATGGGTAAAGAGCCTACGTCATAGGCTCTTTACTGGGATCTGAGATGCGGTGTGACTGACACACCACACCACAGATCGCCGTGCTGTGCTCCCCCGTGGGCGCACGCTAGTGGCTGTGCCTGCGGAATGTCATATGAGGCCCAATCAGGATAATACAACCACTTTCCGGCCGTCATTCTGCTATATGGCAGGCGGGAAGTGGTTATCTGTTAGCAGATCGGCCTCTACAAACTCAGCAGTGCCTAAAAATGGAGAGCGACTGAGCATGTGCAGAGCAGGGTGAGACTAATACTATAAACGGTATAGACACTTATTTTTAATGTTTTACATACTATACCTGCAAACTGGGTCAGCCTGAAGTCATCTAGCAGGACTTAATTTTTTGACTAAATTTCCACTTTAACACAGGTGGTGAGGAGAAAACATATCACTTCAGAGCAACCTGTAAAATGTCTCTGGAAAGCGATCCATCACGGATCGCTTTTCAGAGGGGCGGTAATGACAGCTGCACATGTAAACAAGTCCTAAGGCTGTATAGTAACACATTTAAATCATGTCTCATGAAGAGTTCACTATGTTTCAGCTACGAATGGACAGAGTAAGTGATTGGTACAGATCACTGACTGTCCATACAGAAAAGGAAGGGGCTGGTAAATGACACATTCACCAACCCCTTCCCCGCTCTCCATACTGACAGATCCCCCATAGCAGCCAGCAGAAGAGGAGAGGAGGAACCCGGCAGAGCTGTGGGGGACAAGGGGGGAGTCAGGAAAGAGGGGGTGGGCTGGAGAGGACTCGGGGCAGCAGAAGGTAGCTGGATAGGAGGAGCGGTGGGGGCGGCTGCATATAGAGAAACAGATCTCTCCATTTTCCTCCTGCAGCTGCTGAATGCCTGCTTCTCCTCCTCTCCCTCCCGCAGGCATTCTGTTGTTGTAGGAGGTAAATGGAGAGATCTGTTTCTCTATATGCAGCCGCCCCCACCGCTCCTCCTATCCAGGTGTACATCACACCTCCCAACATTTTGAGATGGGAATGAGGGACACCTACTAACAAACGTATGTAGGCATAAGACACGCCCCCCTGTCACACCCCCTTAAAGGAGAATTAACAAAAAAAAAAAGGTTAATTAAATTCACAAGGGCTTTTTTTTACCACTACTATTCTTTTATATTGGCTTTTAAAAAGTACAAATGCAGCAATTTAAAAATGGGATGAAAGGTTTAGCACTGAGAAACACTTTTTGAAAGGTAAAAAGTACATTTTATATACAACTATATAGATCAGACCAAAATGAGGGACAAATAAGGGGGAAAGAGGGACAGAGGGACATTGCTCCAAATCAGGGACAGTTGGGACAGGGGGGCCCCCTGCAGCATGGGGCTGGGTTGCAATTTCTACCCCTGTAGGTATGCCTCTGGAAGTGCTATACCGCCGGGGTGAACTGGGACTCTGGAGTCCTCAAGGGGAAGGAGGGCACTTATGTGGCACGTATGCATGCTGCAAAGTGTGGTGTGCATTATATATCATGGTGAAAACTGGACATGGCTACAAAGCACTGCATATTGTGTGTTGTTAAAAAGAGTCTGAGCCTACATATAGTAACACATTCCACATGTTTTACACCGTACCTGGACCCACAAATTACAGATTGACACTACCAGATGTTGTATATGTTGTAATGTTCACCGATTTATGTGGGACATTGTTGTGTGTATGTACACATGCAGTCAATGTTGACCAGGCCAGAATGACAATGACAGAATGGTTGATTTGTCCAACTGAATTTTAACAGCTGAAGACTCTTTGATGTGTTAATCTTATGCAAGTCTATTTGAACATCTCAAAGGGTATTCAGGTGGTATCTCTTAATCTAATCTAATTACACATATCTAAAGGGGACTTGTTGATGTTGATATGCGGGAGTGCAAATTGGGGTGGTTCACGGCTGTTCACGGCTGGGGGTTGTTGTCTGTTTGAAAGACTAAAGCTAATCAAAGTCCTAAAGTCCTAAATTGAAACGGCCAATCAAATTGCTCAGCCATTCAATATTTAGTGAATATTACACGGCATTCAGTCTATAGGTTATGAGTGAGGCTTGTCTGTGTATGAGGTGAGGCTTGTCTGTGTATGGCTGGGAACACATAGGCCTAGGAATATGGGTCTCTGAATTATATTTCCTCTGTCAGATTTCTTTGTCATCTGTGGACTTTGGACTTTGTTCTGTGTTGGAAGTCAATATAATAACCACTAATTAATTATCATACCCACTCTACATCATATCACCCAGTATATATATTAATATACTCGATCACTACATTCCGATCCAAATGATCCGGAAAAAAAAGGTCCATTCACTACAATACTAGATCACTACACTGGTGCCGTTCATGTGACCAGAAGAGCATTTTCGGACTTAGTAACAGAAGTCGGTGGTGACAACAATCCTGTGAGGTGGACAGAAGTCTGATGAAGAACCAAGAGCTGTGCTGTGACTCTAATGTCTGGTTGTGACATAAGAGATTCTGATCTACAAAATTTAACAAGTTGGGAACCCCAGAATTATTCTCTGGAGACTGGAAACTAAAAAAAAAAGGACTGTGTCGTGTACCAGAAGACCTGAACTGGAAGCTGAAGGAGTAACTAATGCGGTGAGTAAAATATTTCCTTTTTTTTAAAATTATTAGTAATATAGTCAAAATGCTTACTCAGTGTGGAGCTAGTGTCAGTTCTGATAAAGTTAACAGATGGGTATTAAAATGTATTAAGCGCCATTGCGGTCCATATGAAATTCCAGAAAAATGTAAGCAGACGTGGACGATGATGAAGGAATTTTTAGAGAAAAATGTTTTTGATAGCAAAATTTCAGAAAGTAAAAGAAAAGGTTGTATTATACAGTGCTTGTTATCTTGCTGTCTAACAATGGAAAGTTCTTTGAATAATAAGGTTGAGGAAATTACCCAGTTACAGAAGGCAGTTGATAATAGCAACAATGTTTGTGAGAGGTTACAAAACCAATCAGACACTGAGACAGTAAATTTAAAATTGCATGCGGTTACCATTGGAGAAGCTTTACTTGAGAAATCTAAACGTTGTGATGAATTATCAGAGGAAAATGAGAGATTAAAATTAAGAATTATGGAATTAGAGAAGAGATCTCAGGAATGCAGATATGCATCAAATCTTGGATTCAGCAATCTGCAGCAAACAGAACCTCATATTGAATCTGATAATTCATTACCAGCTGCCCCCACTGTGACTACCACAGTTTATAACAATAATAATAATACAGGTGAAGTTCAGCTTGTAATGAAGCCTTTGAAATCAAAATTATTAGACGCAATTCTTAAAGAAATAGGAATGGTTCCATACCATGATTTAAACAGATTTTTAAAATGGTTTTGTGACATGCAGCAAGTCAGAGATATGTACAATCTCAACCCATCTGACTTAGAAAGAGTTTTGCAACATTCTGTAGGAAGTGGTCTTTGGATGAGAATTAAACAAATCTGTATTCAGCCTCTGAGGACAAGGGACATATTACTGGAATTATTATGTGTTTTGTATGGTGTACGTTCTGATGTTACTATTCATGGAAAGATCCAACAAATGCAAAGTGAATCCCCCTATGAATTGTCACACAGGATAGCAACTATTATGGAATTATTGGTCGGTAATAATCTTGCATTTGAGCGTGGTGGCTTGATACATATGAGTATGTTTCTAGATGCGTTGCATGAAGATATCAAACAAAATATTTTATTAGTTACCCCAAATCCTCATGATTTAAAAGACATATTGTTGAGAGCAGACCATTTATGGAGAAAGTCAAATGAGCAGGCTGTCAAAATTGATTTAGCCACATTGTTTAGGACAAATACTGAGCATAAAGATCAGAAGATAATATCCTATGATAACACCCAGAGAGGACACTCCGGGTCAAACATAGGTGATATTAATATGAAAAACAGAGCTGAACAAAATAATAATAAGAAAAGGTCCAAGACTTGGATACCGTTTTCTCAGTTAAAACAGAAATATGACCAGCTGAAGATTGAGTATGACAAGATGAGAGGGGAACGTGATAAATTATTACAGCAGTTGAAGGGGGTACAGGGTGTCATAAATGCAGAAGATGTACATTCTCCAGATCTGTTTTTGAATGCGAATGACACTTCTTTAGCAGTGGGGGTGAATTAGCTTCAAACTGTAAACGTGTAAATAATGCTTTGTTTTAACTTCAAACAACGTTTAAGGACCTTGCTAATTAGTTTTGTTGGAGAGTTTTGTCTTTCAGGGACGTCTGAAGATGCTTGCATGTGAATAGCAGAAGCACAGTCTGAAATTGCTGGGTAGTGGGGGAGAATTATGGGAGAAATGCTGAATAGACAATATATCACTATACATGGAATTATAAAGTATTCATGGACTCTCTCGAAATTCATCAAGAAAAGGACCTTTTTTTTTTTTTTCTTTTTTTCTTCAATGCCCTAATTTTTAATTTTTCTCCCTTTTCCTGATATATTTTGCTTTTCATTTTTTTTATTTTCTTTATGTTTTATTTCCTGAACTTTATCTTAAAACCAAAGAGAAGCATTTTAACCTAAAATAATTTTCATAACATCTGTACATATTACATAATGCGTATTGATCAATATATTTGACATCTAAGGTGAGATGCTGCACAATGGCTTGGCATAGCATAAATTTTAGTATGTTGGGTGGTTTTCCTAAATTTATAAGAGGGGTGAGTGAAATTCATGACTCTAGTCATGATTTGAAACTTTGTTGATTCAGTTGTTTATATTATGCTAAAGGCTATGACATATATGGATGAAAAAGACCTTTCTACCTTTCATGGTGAAGATACTGGCAAGAATTTCCACTGCCGCTTTGTCTGGATAGAAGATCTGATAAACACTGATGCCAAGCTGATTCTATCTGAACCATCATGTGGGGGTATATGTATATGTTGGTATACCATTCAGGTGTAATTGTGGACTGATTGATCCAAGTAACTGCTCTATTGAAGGCAATGAGGGGTCGGCCTACAGCAAATTACAAAAGCAAATTGTGGCTGGCAATCAACAAATTCTGGTACTTGACAGGTACACAACCTGGTCATCTTTGTTCAAATTGTGGAAATGGAAAGAAGCAGATGTGGATTGTAAAATGCTTGCAAGATGGACTCATGAATGTCAAGTGCAAGAAAATAGTTTGAAGCACAGTTTTTACTGCCATATCCAAACCTTTTGACCTTGAAAGTGAGTGCTGGTACATTGATAGTTCTTCTTAATATAAAGATGAAAGTAGAGTGTTTCCGTAAAAGCATCTTTAAAAATGAAAAGCTTGAGCCTGGAGATGAAAAAAATCCTGGACTTATGTGGATTGGAGTTCCCAGAGCATACCAAGTTTACTTTCAGTGAGATGGTGAGAGATGTGATGAAGTCAGACTGAAGAATGGACTGTGACATCAGCTCGTCTTTGCGCAATATTCAAGATCTTGATGTGATATAAGGCCTAACAGCTATATGGGCCACTGATGTTTACCAAATCCTTTTCTAGTCATGGTCTAAAAGTTATATTATCTAATAACTGTTTCATGGGGATATTTTAGAGGCTGGCGAAGAGAGATGTAACCAGTTTCAACTTCATATTTTATATGAGCCATTGTAAAGCATCCAGTACCTTAAATCATAATGATATTTTTTGTTGTTTGATTTATGGGTCAGTTCTAGTAGTTAGAACCGACCCAAGTGGGGGTATATGTTGTATATGTTGTAATGTTCACCGATTTATGTGGGACATTGTTGTGTGTATGTACACATGCAGTCAATGTTGACCAGGCCAGAATGACAATGACAGAATGGTTGATTTGTCCAACTGAATTTTAACATCTGAAGACTCTTTGATGTGTTAATCTTATGCAAGTCTATTTGAACATCTCAAAGGGTATTCAGGTGGTATCTCTTAATCTAATCTAATTACACATATCTAAAGGGGACTTGTTGATGTTGATATGCGGGAGTGCAAATTGGGGTGGTTCACGGCTGTTCACGGCTGGGGGTTGTTGTCTGTTTGAAAGACTAAAGCTAATCAAAGTCCTAAATTGAAACGGCCAATCAAATTGCTCAGCCATTCAATATTTAGTGAATATAACACGGCATTCAGTCTATAGGTTATGAGTGAGGCTTGTCTGTGTATGAGGGGAGGCTTGTCTGTGTATGGCTGGGAACACATAGGCCTAGGAATATGGGTCTCTGAATTATATTTCCTCTGTCGGATTTCTTTGTCATCTGTGGACTTTGGACTTTGTTCTGTGTTGGAAGTCAATATAATAACCACTAATTAATTATCATACCCACTCTACATCATATCACCCAGTATATATTAATAGACCCGATCACTACACCAGAGACACCATTAATTCTGTACTGACAAAAATAGAAATATGTACTAGGCCAAAATCAGAAAATCAGTACCATACTGATAACTCATGGGGCTCCCGGGCAATAGGAGATTATGGGGCCACACAGTATACACACACACAGTATACAATCACACAGTATATACATACATGTACACACAGTATACAAAGACAGATGTAAAAAAAACACAGATTTGTACATACTGTTCCTGGTTTTACTGAGCCTGGCAACCCTGATGGGGCCCCCTAGTGGCCCAGGGCCCTCGGGCAGTGCCCGAGTGGCTCGATGGCCAGTCCGCCCCTGATACTGACCCAACCAGAAAGCTGAAAGTGATTGTAAGGGTTAATTTTTTTGTTTTTTAAATAACAAACATATCATACTTACCTCCACTGTGCAGCTCGTTTTGCAGAGTGGCCCCTAACCTCGTCTTCTGGGACATAGCTCCCAACTGTCCCTGATTTCGAAGGACTGTCCCTGATTTGGAGCAATGTCCCTCTGTCCCTCATTCCTCCTCATTTGTCCCTCATTTTGGCCTGATCTATATAGATGTATATAAAATGCATTTTTTATCTATCAAAAAGTGTTTTCCAGCGCTAAACCTTTCATCTGATTCCTAAATTGCTGCATTTGTAAATTCCAAAAGCCAGTATAAAGAAATAGTGGTGGTAAAAAAAAAGCACTTGTGGGTTTAACCAATCTTGTTTTTTTTTGTACAATTTTCCTTTAAGGGGGTGTGGCAAGCTGTGTGTCCTATGCCTGCATGCTTTTGCCAATAGGTGTCCCTCATTCTCATTTTGAAAAAGTCCAGCACTTGCGTCCATAGACACGAATGCCGGACTCGGCCCCGCTCCCCCTGGCGCCCGCGTCATTGGTTTTGATTGTAAAATGTAGTCACTCGCGCTAAGCAGGGACTAAAGAGGGACTACAGGGACTAACTAATGGTGTGAAAATGCTGCTAGATCTAAAGTGAACACAATGCACAAAAGAATATAACAAAGAAGGAAGTGATCTGCGCAAATTCCTAAAGTAATAAATCTGAAATTCCAGTGAATACAGTGATAATAGTCCAATAAAGTAAAACACATGAAGTCACGTGCCGTGACGTAACGCGTAGGGCGTGGTCGGATGTTGTAACAAACCGGAAGTGACGTAAATATTGCGTTTTTATTGCAGTCGCCTGCTATATTTTGCTTTTATGTAAGGATTCACTTGGCATTTAATAAATTGATTTGTTTTTGCATATTACACTATGGGAGGCTTTCTTTTATTTTTCCTCTAATGTTTGAAATTGGAGCGGCACTGTGTCACTGTAAAGTGTGAAGGAGCAGCGGAGCAGCTTGGCTGGACATCACTAGTACCCTGAAAACAACTCCTGGCACAGCCATCAACTGGAGATATACCGCGGTGTACCCACCCCCACTACAGGATACTTCCAAGGCCCTTTATACTCCTAATGGAGGTAAGAGCTCTGTGCGCATTCAGCTTTTGCGAAGATTTTATTATTTTATATTAAGAAGAATCTGTTATCACTTTTCAGAAGAGCAACTTTACCTTCACTTGTTTAGACACTTTGGGGTTGATTTACTAAAGGCAAATATACTGTGAACTTTGCAAAGAGCAGTTGCACTCTGCAAGAGTAGTTGCTCCAGTGCTTAGTAAATAAAAAGAAGTTCTGCTGACTTTTATCAACCAATCATGTGCAAGCAAAAATGCATGTTTTTTTTATTTTCCTTGCATGTGATTGGATAGTTTTTGCAAAGTGAAGCTTTACCTCATTTACTAAGCTCTGGAGCAACTGCCCTTGCAGAGTGTAATTGCACTTTGCAAGGTGCACAATCTACTGGCCTTTAGTAAATCAACCCCTTAGTGTCCGATTTGTCCACTGCAATATCGCAGTCCCGCTCTAAGTCGCTGATTGCCTCCATTACTAGTAAAAAAAATGAATACATGAAAATCCTATAAAAATATCCCATAGTTTTTTAGAAGCTATAACTTTTGCACAAACCAATCAATATTCGCTTATTGGGATTTTTTTTTACCAAAAATATGTAGCAGAATACATATTGGCCTAAATTGATGAAGAAATTCGATTTTTTAATTTTTTTTTTTTTTTGGCTATGTTTTATAGCAAAAAAAAAAAAAAATATTGTTTCTGCCCAGTAGTTCCTGTGGGTAAAAAAAAGGAAGCACCCAATGGCTCTCCTCATGATTTATTCCTGGCATGAATGTAGACCGTATTCAGCAAAAGAACAAATTGCACAATATGCATCCTCTATGATGGGGAACTGCAGTTTTTACAGATATTGTTGATTCAACATGACAGCAAGTACATGCAGAACAGAGAATTGGTTTACTGAAAAACAAAGGAGCAGCTCCCTTTCTTCATTATGAGCCATGCCTTGGTGGCTTTGCTGGTGTGGTTCAAATCATTATCATTTTGAAAGATCCATTTCAGGGACATTTAGTGCGACGTACACACGGGCGGACTTTTCGACCGGACTGGTCCGATGGACCGAGTCCGGCGGACAATTCGACCGTGTGTGGGCTTCATCGGACCTGCAGCAGACTTTTTCGGTCGAAAATCTGACTTTAGATTTGGAACATGCTTCAAATCTTTCCGACGGACTCCAGTCCGGTCGAAAAATCCGCTCGTCTGTATGCTAGTCCGACGGACGAAAACTGATGCCTCCTGCATGTATCTTTACCTGTCAAATGTCTCCCCTCTGTCTGTTATGAGACCCGAAAAACTGCAGATTCTGTGGGCGGGTCTGTTGTCTGGAGCTCGGTGGGTGGAGTCGTGATGTCAGTAGACTCCCCGCCCACCTCTACACTCCCCGCCCACCTCTACACTCCCCGCCCACCTCTACACTCCCCTTGTCAATATACATTTCTCCTGTGTACTTCTTACACTGAACTTCTGCTATGATCTCTAACATCCAGTGAAAAGACAGGAAAGTAACCACATGACTTCAGCATGCCCAATCAAGCTGAGGTGTGGAACAGCCAATCCTTGCAGAGCTGCTGAAGAAAGGAGTGGGGGGTGGGAATTAAAAAATAATGCATGTCTTAGGCTAGTGCACGAGATATGTAAATCACCTGTCACTCACAGCAAGGGGGAGGATTTGACAAAGTTTTTCTCTGTTTGTCAAGTTTTATCTCATTGAACAATAAAAGAGGATTGCTCAGAGCTGGATTAACTCTTTGTGGCAAGACTGGGCTCAAATGATAGGAAATCTTATACTCTACATCAGAGATATGCAATTAGCGGACATCCAGCTGTTGCAAAACTACAAGTCCCATCATGCCTCTGGGTGTCATGCTTGTGGCTGTCAGAGTCTTGCTATGCCTCATGGGACTTGTAGTTCTGCAACAGCTGGAGGACCGCTAATTGCATACCTCTGCTCTACATTATGACATTGAAAAAAAATAAAAAAATCCGGGTTTACATCCACTTTAAGGTTCAGCATTTTAAAGAATAATGTAAAATATTCCCGGAGTTGGACGTTAAGAATATGTAATGTAATGTAGTGTAATGTCCATTGGCAATGGTGCACTTTAAGGTTGCATCTTCATGGTTGTCTAATACTCACTTTATCGAGCTAGATTTGCCACCAGGTGGAGCTCCAGGTCTTCCTCAGAATTATTTGATACTTAACAAATGTGAAATGTAATACAAAGTAAAAGAAGACAAAAAAAGGTGGAAATATGTGAAGTACACATTAAAGCCCCTCCCTGGCATAAAAGCAGCCCTGCTCGCATCCCCCTCTAACTAATTACTGCTATCTAGACATGTGCAGTCCGTTTAGTTCCGAATCGAAATTCCAACAAATTTTTGGATATTCAAAAATTCGGATGATAAAGACATGGATGAGCGAGTTTGGGGTGGAGGAACATGACTGGCCTGCACAGAGTCCTGACTTTACCCAATAGAACACCTTTGGGATGAATTAGAGCAGAGACTGTGAGCCAGGCCTTCTCGCCCAACATCAGTGTCTGACCTCACAAATGCGCTTCTGGAAGAATGGTCAAACATTCCCATAGACACACTCCTAAACCTTGTGGACGGCCTTCTCAGAAGAGTTGAAGCTGTTTGTATTGTATCCTTTTTTCCAATCGTGCGCAATATTTCTCGTGTGATGTTTTATTCTACGAAACCAGTACACATTACAAGAAAATCGTAAGTTCAGTAGCGAGAAAAATTGTGCAGTTTGCTCCTTCAGTAATTTTCTTTTGGAAGATTTGAATTGTCTCTCGAAATTTGTGTACACACTATGTGAAAATCCTATGATCGTTCCGAATACAGAATTGTCCCTCCGATTATCATATAATGTGTAGGCCCCATTAGTGATGGTCACATCTGTTACAAGGTAAAATTCCATAGATAATTGGTCATACACAGTTAGGACCAAATTTTGCAAATTTGGGCCAAATGTGACATTTCCAACCTCACCAAAAAAAACTTTTTGTTCCCTTTTGGCCACGGAGGAGGGGGCAATGTTAAAGAGGAAGTAAACCCCGATGGGGTTTACTCATAGCTCCTAACTGTCCCTGATTTTCTGGGACTGTCCCTGATTTGGAGCAATGTCCCTCTGTCCCTCATTCCCCCTCATTTGTCCCTCATTTTGGTCTGATCTATAAAGTTGTATATAAAATGCACTTTTTATCTTTCAAAAAGTGTTTCCCAGCGCTAAACCTTTCATCTGATTTATAAATTGCTGCATTTGTACATTTTAAAAGCCAATATAAAGGAATAGTAGTGGTAAAAAAAAGTCCCTTGTGGATTTAATTAACCTTTTTTTTGGTTAATTCTCCTTTAAGGGGGTGTGACAGGAGGCGTGTCCTATGCCTACATACATTTGCTAGTAGGTGTCCCTCATTCCCATCTCAAAATGTTGGGAGGTATGGGTTCACTTCCTCTTTTGCTCCTCGCAAGGCCTGCAAATGAAAAGCAATAATGGGCTAGTATGCATCGCATACTAGCCCATAAAACGACTCTTACCTGCAAACAAAGCCTGCAATGTCCCCTGTGCAGGCCGCGTCCATCTTCGCCCTGCTGCCTTTAATGGCCACGGACTCCGGCTCTGTGACTTGGCTGGGGTTGCGTGACGTCACTCCCGCGCGTGGGAGCCATCCAGAGACGGCACACACTGGGGAAGAAACGGCACGGTGGTCCGTTTCTTCACAGCGCACGCGCCAATGACGATATTGGCGCTCTACAAAGTCCAGAAATTTTATATGGAAAAAGGGGGAAAGATCCCCACTCCAGGAGGACAAACAGATGGTGAACCAATAAACAGGAATTGATTCTGGACAGCCGCACACTGTAAAAATAGCCTTGTTTATTTGAAAAAAAAAATTCACATCAAAATCAAAAGATGAAAATCACAGCAGACAAAATAGCTGACGTTCTCATGCTTTTTTTTTGTCACGCTGCACATAGAATGTTTTTTTTTTGTTTGTTTTTTTTGTGTTTTTTTTACCTTCCTGCATGAAGGTAAAAAACCTTGAGCCTTTAGAACCACCGTCGCTCCGGCCGTCACATGGTATAGAGACGGATGGGGGCCATCTTGGCCTCACTCGTCTCAGTACCTCAGCAGTGACAGGTCCCGATCTCCTCCGCCGCTACCGACGGCTCCGGTAAGCGGCGGAGGGCGCGGGAGAGCGGCGGGAGGGGGGGTGGCACCTCTTCCGCCGCCGAAAACGGTGATCTCGTGCCGAACCCGCCGCAGAGACCACCATTATCGTGTACAGAACCGCTCTCTGTAAAGATGGATACCTCGGTTGTGGCAGCAGCTGCTGCCATTACCGAGAGATCCATCTTCAAAAAAATGACGTATATATACAGTGAGCGGTCGTCAAGTGGTTAAGGTTTACAAAAAGATCGTATATTTGATCATGTGACTTACATGCTAGTGATAGTAATTACATTTTTATACAAACCTATGAAAAAAAACTTTCATAAACCATGCCACCATAGTTTCTGAAATAAATACTGCAATTGAAATAACTTCTAAACGAAATATTATCCGAAGCCCTCTCCAGGAGTACTCCTCTGGCGCGGTTGTTGCAAGAGGTGGGCTGGGTGGATATCTGGCGGCACAGCAATCCAGGTGCCAGACAGTTCACATGCTTTTCCAAGTCGCATGGATGTTTGTCAAGAATCGACTTGGGGGTGGGGAGCTTGAGCATGCTCCCGTTTGTGGCTGACATGACACATAGACCCTGTAGTGTATCTGATCACTCTTCCTTAGTGATCCAAGTCCTGGTGGCGCCGCTTTCCACATTACCTAGGGCCCCCTGGAAGTTTCATGCCTTCTGGCTGAAGCTGTTCCGCTCACATGAGGGGATAGTGGGGAGCATGCGTTCTTTAACGCCCAGGATCGAGAGGCCTCAACTGTGATGCAATGGGATGCCTTTAAGGTGTACCTAAGGGGACTTTTGATAGGTGAAATGAACAAGGTAAAACACGAATCATCTGCTCTTAAGATGGAGGTGGAAGCCCGGGTTCAGACAATAGAACAAACATACATTGCCAGCCCTTCTGATTCGACCAGGGAGGCATGGCAGGCAGCACAGTCTGTCTATCAGCATTTGCTTTCCTCCTCGGCCGAGAAGAAGAGATTCTTTACAAAGCAGGCGTTCTTTGAGGAGGGTCAGAAAACCGGTCGCCTTTTGGCATGGATTGCAAACTCCCACCAACGCTCGCCTGCCATAGGAGCCATCAGATCTCAAGCGGGTAACCTGATTTGTCAACCTGAACAGATCATGCAGGAGTTAACTCGTTTTTACGAGACACTATACAGTCCTGGCACGGCATATACCCAAGAAGACTTGGATCTATACCTGAGCCATATTGATTTCCCTGAATTGTTTGAGGATCAACGAGCCCAGCTAGAGGCCCCGCTTACAGTGGAAGAGTTACAGATGGCAGTTGGTGCCTTCCCCAACTACAAGGCCCTGGGGTAGGATGGAATACCCATAGAAGTGTAAAAAACTACTCTGAGGAGTTACTGCCACAGTTACTGAAAGTTTTCAATGAAGCTAGGGAGAGAGGAACGTTTTCAATGAAGCTAGGGAGAGAGGAACCCTCCCCCCCAGGGCTGTTTTTTCCACTGGGCACGCTGGGCAGTTGCCCGGGGGCCCCACTTGTCTGGAGGGCCCCATCCAGGGCCGATCCTCAGCTCTGCAATCTGCTGCTTTATTTGACTGACTGCACTGGTCGCTCACTTGCTAGAATCGCCGGCCGCCCGGCGTCTAGCTAGCAACCAGTGACGTCAGTCAGAGGCCGCGGCCACCCCAGCATTCATAGAGCGCTGCGGCCGCCCCAGCTGCTAGTGAACAATCTCTGCCCACCTCCCCCATGTTTTTCAGACAGCATGGAGAGGGAGCGGAGCGGAAAGACGAACCTTGATAGCTGGCGCTGCCTTGCTGCTGTGAGTGACACACTGTACTGCACCAGACCGGCAGCCTCAAGTAAGTCTAACACTGTCTACTTAGGTAAGTTCAAGTTGCGCATCAAAAGCTGCCACTATGCCCATCAAACACAGCCACTGTGCCCATCAAAGCTGCCACTGTGCCCATCAAACACAGCCACTGTGCCCATCAAAGCTGCCACTGTGCCCATCAAACAGTCACTGTGCCCATCAAAGCTGCCACTGTGCTTATCAAACACAGCCACTGTGCCCATCAAAGCTGCCACTGTGCCCATCAAAGCTGCTACTGTGCTCATCAAACGCAGCCACTGTTCCCGACAAAGCTGCCACTGTGCCCATCAAAGTTGCCACTGTGCCCATTAAACACAGCCACTGTGCCCATCAAACGCAGCCACTGTGCCCATCAAACGCTGCCACTGTGCCCATCAAAAGCTGCCACTGTGCCCATCAAACACAGCCACTGTGCCCATCAAAGCTGCCACTGTGCCCATCAAAAGCTGCCACTGTGCCCATTAAATGCAGCCACTGTGCCCATCAAACGCTGCCACTGTGCCCATCACACGCTGCCACTGTGCCCATCAAACTCCTGTTATATTGTCCAAACGTTGTGATAATGTTTAAACACTGATTTTGTTGGAAGTACCAAGAAATATAGCCTTATTGATAATTTGCATTTTTATTCTCGTGCGTGATTGTGTAGACAGGGCCCCAGTGCACTGTATTGCCCGGGGGCCTATAATGCTCTTAAGATGGCCCTGCTCCCCCCCCTCCATGGCTAAAGCAAACATAGTCCTACTACTAAAACCGGGAAAGGACCCGGCAGACCCTTACTCCAGAGTGACATCAAGATATTAGCAAAAGTACTGGCAATCAGAATGAACGGGGTGATAACATCTATTGTGCATGATGACCAGGCTGGCTTCATGCCCAATAAATCCACAGCAGTTAATTTGAGGAGGTTGTTCCTTAATATGCAGTCGCGGGCAGATAACATGGGCAGTAGAGCGCTGTTGTCACTGGACGCCACAAAGGTGTTTGACAGCATAGATTGGAACTACCTCTGGTCAATTCTGCTAAGGTTTGGATTCGGCCCGAACTATATATCCTGGGTAAAGCTCCTCTACAGTCAACCACAAGCCGCCATTAGGTACTTTGGTTCCTTGTCTCGGAGCTTCGCGCTGAGGAGGGGAACGAGACAGGGCTGCCCCTTGTCCCCCCTCCTCTTTGCGTTAGCAATTGAGCCATTGGCTATTGATATTAGGGAGAATCAACGCATCTCACATTTTTGTTATGGCAATATGCAGGAAAAAATCATGCTGTATGCAGACGACACGCTGCTTCTTCTGGGGGACCAGGGCCATCTTTAATATTGATTGGATCCTGGGCAAAACTTTTCTTGGGGCCCCCCCATGCAGTTTCGCTCTCCACTTGCTCCGAGACATACAATAAATAGCAGCTAGACTCAAAATTGGTTTACTGAAACAGATCAGGCAGCTATTGCGATTGGTTGCCAGAGGTTACAGTGTATCATTACCGCTCCCTGACTGGTTGCTAGAGGTTACAGCACACATTACAGCTCACTGATTAGTTGCTAGAGGTTACAGTGCATGATTTCTGTTTGTTGATTGGTTGCTAGAGATTACTGTGGATATGACCTGAGGGGGGCATGATATACATATATATACAACACCGCTATTTACATATGAATGCCGCCACCATTTACATATGAATGCAGGTAATTTACATGTAAACACAGGGTCTGCAGGTGAGTCATCTGTACACAACAATAGGACAGAGCTTGGCAGCATTAGTAGCAGCACTTCACACTGAGATATTGGGACACAGCATGGGACTAAAACCTTGAGGAATGAGGGAATTTAAACTAGGATGGTTGGCAAGTATAAGGCAGCTGCTTTGGGCCCCACAACAATGACAGGGCCCAGGGCAGCTGCTCCTTTTGCCCTGCCTTAAAGACGGCCCTGTGGGGGACACTGATACCTCCCTTAGGGAAGCCATGTCGATCATATCCAGATTTGGAGGATTTTCTGGTTTACTTATTAACTGGTCAAAATCTGCTTTGCTCCTGCTGGATGGGGACGACACACAGATAGTCAATTCTTCCTGTCCTATACCCATTACCATGACCTTTAAATACCTGGGGATCCAAATCACAGCTAACCCAAGGGAATTTATACACTTAAATATCTCCCCCCTGCTACTGAGGTTTGGGGACAAGGTCAAAACTTGGAAATCACTCTCCCTATCAGTGGCGGGCAGGGTAAATTTAATTAAGATGATACTGATGCCACAGCTACTGTATTTTCACCATAATACCCCCATCGTTATTCCATTGAAGACATTCTGTACTGTAAATTCAATTTTCCGCAGCCTCATATGGAAGGATAAACACCCTAGGATTAAGATGGAACATCTGCAGAGGCCCAAAGACAACAGGGGCTTGGCGTACTACATAGCTGCTCAGCTGCAGCATCTTATTGGCATGTTTCCACCAACGGGGGGGATGGAGATTAGTTTGCAAAGTTCTTCTCAGAAACTACTACTGCATACGGTGTGCAAGGGACTGGTTCCCATGGCGCTGGAGGCATTGACCTTTGCTAAACCTCATAAATAGTACCCAACCTTTAGTTTAATACAGAAGATATTGAATAAATCTAAATATATTCAGAATGCAGAGGGCTATACAGAGTACAGTCCTATATGGCAGAATGATACATACACTGAACTGGCCAAACTGCAGTCTGGGGCTAGGTGGAAGAAGTATGGGGTTACACATCCCAAACACATATTTCGCGATGGGATGCTGCGCTCCTTCGATGATCTGAGGGAAGCCTACGGTCTTCCACCATTGATGTACTTTCACTATTTGCAACTTAGTCACGCGGTGGCAGCACAGAGCCGTTCTCCAGAGTGGCATTTGTCCCTGACCCCTGTGTTTAGCCCTCTGGGGGATGCTGCCTCGTCAAAAGGATTTATCTCTCAATCTTATGCCATACTGTTCTAATCCGTGATGAGGAAGCAGGGGCGGATCCGAGGGGGGGAGGCAACGGGGCAATTGCCCCCTCCGAGAATGTGGGTGACAGCGCGGGCGGCTCCATGGGTAACAGTGCGGGCGGCTCTGCGGGTGGCACCGCGGGTGAGAGCGGGGGCAGGCTTGGTCAGTGAGTGGGCGGGTGAGAGGGGGGGTAGCTGGGCGGCTCCGTGTGTGAGCGGGCTGCTGGCCAATCAGGGAGCCGGCGGGCAGGGGAGCAGAGAGATGACATCATCTCTCACCACCCTGCGCACGTCCTGCATCCCTGCTGTTCCACCCTCACTGTGAAGGCAGCTGTGGGCAGCAGAGAGATTACATCATCTCTCTGCTGCCTGAATGGTAATCTGCTGCCTGACTCTGGGACGCAGCAAGAGACCACCTTAGCAGGAAAGTGACACAGCAGGTGACAATCCGCATCTGGTGACAGACGTGGCAAGTGACAATTCGCAACGTGTGGCAAGTGACAATCCGCATTTGGTGGCAGGTGACGTGGCAATTGACAATTCACAATGTGTGGCAGGTGACGTGGCAAGTGACAATCCGCATCTGGTGACAGGTGACGTGGCAAGTGACAATCCGCATTTGGTGGCAGGTGATGTGGCAAGTGACAATCCGCATTTGGTGGCAGGGGATGTGGCAAGTGACAATTCACAACGTGTGGCAGGTGACGTGGCAAGTGACAATCCACATTTGGTGGCAGGTGACGTGGCAAGTGACAATTCGCAGCGTGTGGCAGGTGACGTGGCAAGTGACAATTCTCAGCATGTGGCAGATGACGTGGCAAGTGACAATCCGCATTTGGTGGCAGGCGACGTGGAAAGTGACACACTCAGGGCTCCCACTGATTCTGCATTATGGTGAATTGAACTATTTCATTTTAAATTACAATGTAAGAATAGAAATAATGCGTTTCAATCATCCTGACACCATAATAACCATGGTGCCAGGATGATTGAAGCGTCAACACCAGCCATTTCCCCAATAAATTGCCCGCAAAAGAAGGTATTTTCTGGCAGTGCCCCTCCTGAGACTAGACTCTGGATCCGCCCCTGTGAGGAACCACCCTCTAAAAGTAAGGGAGAAGTGGGAGGCAGATGTTGGACTGTTGGACGGGGAACAGTGGGAGGAGATCTTTCAGGCGGTGGGTAAGTGCTCACTGAATGTATCCCAAAGGCTTACCCAGCTGTACATCCTGTTACGAACTTATTATACCCCACACAGGCTCCACTTGATGAACACACAGCTCGACTCCACATGTACTAGATGTAAAAGAGACCATAGGGATCTTATCCATATGTTGTGGTGCTGCCCCAAACTACACACATATTGGGCAAGTGTGGTGAACACGATCAACTCAGTATTTAATGTTTCTCTTCCATAGGACCCGAGAGCTTGCCTCTTGGGTGCTCTGGAGGAATACGAGTGGGAAGAACATTGCAGGAAGGCCGTACATAGAGTTCTATTTCAGGCAAGGAAAATAATCATGCTGCACTGGAGATCTGAGGCTCCCCCGACCACAGGGGAATGGATTCATAATATTGGAGTGGTATTAAGAATGTAAAAATTGGTGTAGCAACATAGGGGTAGCACACACAAGTTTGAGAAAATGTGGGCGATGTGGTTGGATGTGCCGGGACTAGCCCCGGTGGATCTGGTAGCTGATCGACTATTGGGAATAAACGTCGGGTGAGGATTTGGATACGTGCATTAATAAAGGGGATAACGTGATATTAACGGTGTGGTTATAGAAGTGGTTGTCTTTCTGGTAGGACAAAATGCACCTAATCACATATGGCAGTAAAGAATATGCTTGTAATGTATTCTAACCCATATTGCAATGAGAAATTTGTATGTAATATACCTCTGCAAACTAAATAAAATTTTGTTGGATTAAAAAAATATATATATTACCCGAAGGTGATTACGGATACTCTCTTTTTATTCCATATATGTATTAATTTGTCTATTCCTATAGTTAGCTAGTCTATTAAAACTCTGATAGTTACTGTTGATAGCACAATAATATAAGGTTAGCTATGAAAACAAACACACTGCTTAGTAAAACGTCTTATTTATTTCCCAAGAAAATAGGAAAATGCTAACATGAAAATACTAAAGGAAGATATTACAGAGCATATAAGAATAGGATATCAAATATACTTATGGCAAGGCTGTCTTCTAGATATTGTCTCCTCAGCTGGGCTCAAAATGATGGTAACAGAGAGAGCCATGAGGCTCAGAGAGCCATGAGGCACTAGCCAAGAGCGAAAAAAGGGATGATTTCCCTCCTGTGTGCACATTTCACACATTCATTTAGACCCACTCGTAACCACCCCCACTCTCTGTAACCCACCTTCATCAATCATCCTGCCTGCCATGGCCCTCTGTGAAGCTCACTTGCATAGCGTTATCACACCAGACGGTCAGAAGCCAAGCTTTTGTTCAGCCTTGCTTCTTTAGATGAATAATCTGATATGCTACAAAGTTTTGATGTGCAAGTTGTTACATTCCAGACAGCCCCCAAGAATGCGAAGGTCTGGTATATCCATAGTTCATATTTCAAACACCTCTTGTATTTATGAAATAAAACATGTTGCCTTCCACCATCACCGCTTTGCGCCTAAAGGGTGCATATCACCCTTCTTCAGACTAGGCTCCTATGGAACAGTCCATACCTGTAACGCATTGCGCTTCCCAACATGTGTAACGTGTTGTGCTTCCCAACATGTGCCGCTTTGCCACTGAGAGGCACACCACCATCATTCTTTAGCGACAGCTTCCATGTCACCATTCTGTGTCTTCTCCTTTCCGGTTTCTTCACAACAGGGTGCACTACAGGCAAGGGGTGTCCATTCACTCACCATTCACCAGCACACACTCAGAGCAACATATTAACCAGCTTTGAGATACAGAGCCTCGAGTAGGGCCTTACTCACCCATATTACTAACCTAAAATACACATATGTCACACTATACCATAACATAAATCAACCCATTACCATAATATACTGTATCTTGTAAACTACTACACCAGGGATTTGCAATTAGCGGACCTCCAGCTGTTGCAGAACTACAAGTCCCATGAGGCACAGCAAGACTCTGACAGCCACAAGCATGACACCCAGAGGCAGAGGCATGATGGGACTTGTAGTTTTGCAACAGCTGGAGGTCCGCTAACTGCATATCTCTGTACTACACCATAGGAAACTCTCCCGCAGCCTCTGTCTCTTTTTTTCTCCTTATCTTTCGAGGTACCCCAGCTTCTGAAAAGACTTCAGTGGAAGATTTCTGTTCAATGGAGCAGCGCTTGGCGGTGCAAGCAATGGGAGAGATACGTATTTACTCTCGATTTTTGCAGAAACAGCTTTTTGGCCACATTAATTTTCTATGGTATTTATTTATTTATTTTGGTAATAATTTAATTATATAAATAAATGGATGGCAGGAGATCTCCTTCCTAAATTGACAATTTCTCCTGACTTCTATGCACATATTTTTACTTTATGCCTTGTATCTCTTAGTACCATCTTCACTATGCGCGTCGGGACCCTTCAGGGTAAGACCGCGCTATATTAAGATTCCTCTCAACTCAACTCACTATCTTCTAACCTCCTATCATGATAGAGGATCTTCTACTATCGTATGTATCTATTTGTCTTTTTTCCTACTTCCATATCGAAATTTCTTTGTTAAAGTCGTTTCATGAGGTTGGCTCTCCTTGTATTATATATAACTGTATACCATCCTCTCCTTGTATGTTACTCTTTTTGTATCATGTGATGGATATTTCTGCTTCTTTATATGATCGGAATTTCCAGTTCTGTTGCTGAGCCTAAAATAAGACTTCTTCATTTCAGTTTTTCGATTCTGTAATTGTTCTTGTTTATTAGTTCCTTAAAGGACGACTTCACTTTTAGTGAAAAGAGCAGTGCCTACGTAATAATTGAGGATTTTGAATGTGCTTCCAGAAAACAAAAAAAGTTTCTCATAAATCACCAAATTGTTTTCGATAAAACTTTGTTTTTATTAACCACTTGTGGACCACCCCATAGCAGATATACTGCTACAGGGTGGCTGTTCTGTGCAGAATCACGTATATACACTATATTGTCAAAAGTATTGGGACACCTGCCTTTACACACACGTGAACTTTAATGATACAGTCTTCGTCCGTAGGGTTCAATATTGAGTTGGCCCACCCTTTGCAGCTATAACAGCTTCAACTCTTCTGTGAAGGCTGTCTACAAGGTTTAGGAGTGTGTCTATGGAAATGTGTGACCATTCTTCCAGAAACGCATTTGTGAGGTCAGACGCTGATGTTGGAAGAGAAGGCCTGGCTCGCAGTCTCCGTCAAAGTCGCGTGACTTTCAGGTTGCACAAGTGTGAAAGGGGCCTTATGGCTCGTACACACAATCTAAAAATCGGACGACCGATCATTCAGTTTTGTTTGTTGCATGCTAGTTGTATATCAAAAATGGAGAGGTTAATAAAGTTATTAAAATGCTCGTATGACAGAATAAAAAATCGGAAGTGTTGTCATTTGTTGTAATGTATTTGTATTGTATTTTCGGATGACAACTGTACTGATTAAACGAAAATTGTACGATCTGGTATCATACGAGAAACATTTTCGTGTTTGTCCGATTGGTTAATATCGGATGAAGTGTCATGATCGGCTCTCGATAGCTCTGTACTAATGATACGATTATCGTACAATCGCTTCCAAAGCGTTTTTTTGCGTCTGATTTTCAGGTCGTGTGTAAGGGCCATAGGGCTCCATTCACACTTGTAAAGTCGTTCCCCATGTTTTCCAATGATACCCATTTATATATGTGCAAGTTAAAGCTGCAGCAACTTCAAAGTTGTTCATGCACTACTTTGGTCCGACTTTCATGCAACTTGAGTGCCATAGACTGTTAACCCTAAGGCTCCTTTCACACTTGTTCGACCTGAAAGTCGCACGATTTTGCTGCGATTTTACTGCAATTTTTTCTGCAACTTTGCCGCAATTTTAACTGACTTGAAGCAGTGCCTGTGTAATCTTGAGGTCTAAGGACCTCAAGTCACATCAAAGTTGGACCAAGGTAGTGCAAGGACTACGTTGAAATCGCTGCGACTTGAAGTCACGCAGATATGAATGGTACTCATTGGAAATCATGGGGTATGACTTG
Organism: Lithobates clamitans; assembly: GCA_037952925.1. Taxonomy (NCBI): domain Eukaryota; kingdom Metazoa; phylum Chordata; class Amphibia; order Anura; family Ranidae; genus Lithobates; species Lithobates clamitans. Next base: position 767,480 of record JBBGZY010000275.1, read on the forward strand.
TCATGCGACTTTGCAGTCCCAAGTCGCAGGACAAGTCGCACAAGTGTCAAAGGGGCCTTAGAAGTTGCATGAAAGTCCTACCTGAATGTTATACAATGCAACAGTTGTGCAACAGTTGTCCATTATCATTGGTCAAAGCCAAAGCTATATCCAAGTTGCACCCATCCAAAGTTGCATCAAAGTTGCACTCCAAAGTCGTACAAGAGTGTGAATGGTGCCTTAGTGTGGCTACAAAGAAGTTACAGGAGACAAGGTGTAACAAAGGAAGAAAACAGGTAAAAATTGTATTTTATTAGGAAATGCTTTTTGTTTGTTATAAGCTGTGTTTTTAGCAAAGTAAATATCATTCACTTAGGCTCGGTTTCCACTAGTGCAACTTGTCATGCAACTTGGGACTGCAAAGTCGCACGACAAGTCGTACCCCATGATTTCCAATGAGTACCGCTCATATCTGTGCGACTTCAAGGCGCAGCGACTTCAAAGTAGTCCCTGCCCTACTTTGGTCCCACTTTGATGCGACTTGAGGTCCATAGACCTCAAGAGTACACAGGCATTGCTTCAAGTTGCATCAAAATCGCGACAAAAAAAATTGCAGCAAAATTGCGCGACTTAGGGGTTGCAATAGTGAAAACCTAGCCTTAAAGTTTACAGGTATAAATCTTACAAAATGCAAAGTACCACTTGCCGACGGCTGGCCCTCATATGACATCCTGGGCTTTGTGGGAGGATATCTGAATGATGGGTGCAGCTACAGACATCATTCAGATATCGGCTTTTTCAGCCGGCGATTCCCTACACCATAAGAATGATCATAGCGGCTGGTCAGCCACTTGATCATTCTTACGGGTGGCGAGAGGGGATTCTCCCCCCCCCCCCGCCGCCCTCCGGTGCTTATAGCGCCTCACCGCTGCGATTGGTGAGTCGGAGAATGGATCCGCCAGCCCCAGATGTTTACTATAGAGATTTCAGGTGGACCAGATGGTCGCCGGAGTCTCTACGATTGTCGGATGCCGGGTGCGATGTTATTACGTCACGCCCGGCCCCTGCATTCAAACAAATGGCGCCGCCGCGGCTGGGAAGCTGAGATCGTTTTATTTTTCCCCTTTCAGGTGGACAAAGCTTAAAACCTTTTGGAACCTTTTCCACCTGAATGAAAATAAAAATAAAGAAAAAACGACAATAACTCCAGCGGCTAGAATAGCTTCCTACCAACTCTTGTCTTAAACAAAATGTATTCAGCTGCCAATTGAGGACATGGCCAATGACCCCATTTTCAGGTGGACTAAACCTCACAATTTTTCAACCTGAACAAAACAAAAATAAAATAAATGAATAAACAAATAACAAAATTTAAAATGTACATTTTTTTTAAACAAATAAAAAAAAATGTAAAAAACAATAAAAAAAACAATAAAAAAAATAGAAATAAGAGTAGAGAAAAAAAACATAATAATCATAACAGAAAATAAAAATAACAATCCAGAGTATTATCCTTGAAAATACTAAAAATACATGAAGGTCCTCTATAATATTCCAAGTATGAAGGGCAAATCTCTGAAACTCACATCTAAACCTTATTCATAGCAAATAAACATTAACCAGAAAATTCTTACCATCCATGCAGCTCACTAAGGGCTGCTAACATTGTTTCCCCCAGTGCTATATTTGAATGAACATGCGGCTACCTCCATTTTGAGTTTATGCAACTGTTCAACATAGTGACGCCTTTCCTGTCCTAAAAGACTATTTTCGGTTTGTAGTCTCAGCATTTGGGTTTTAAAATGGGTTTGATTACTATGGCCTCTATGCCTTGGATTGCTACCCCATCTTGCAGAATAAACTTCAAAACACCTTGGTGTAGTTTTAGGGTATTTCCTTTGCATATCATTATTAGCCATCAAACAACACCTAGCTATGTGACCCCCCTTTTCACAAACAAAGCACTTGAGAGCTGGTCTCCCTGCATAGGCCCTTCTCTGAGCATATGGCGATGGAGATTCACATTGCTGTATAACATTACTATGATCGGAATCAACAGACTTTACACTTTCATTGTCTGAGTATTCACTGGCAATGGACTCATCAGAAGTCTCCACTGTTTAAACTCCTGAATCAATTTCAAGCGCAGTTACCGCAATTTTATTTAAATATTCCTCATTCAGACCTACAACATTGATTCCCACCATAGCAACATCACTTGCAGCAACACTAGCATTTGGCTCTACGTGTAGTTCCAAAGCCTCTATCTTTGCTGAGCACTGAGCATGTGTAGAGGATAACTCTATGGCAGACTGGGCTTCATGTAATTCCTTCCTAAGCAGTATTATAATACGCTCCTTCTCAGACTCTCTGATTCAAAGAGGCAATACAACTTTTTCTTTGTTTACACGTTTCCTCTAATTCATTCATTTTCTGTTCCAATACACATTTCTCAGTCACTAATTGTTCAATGTGATCACAAACATTTGCATCTGCCTTTGCAATCATTGTTAATATATTTTTAGTTACACTTTGTACCTGCTTCAATAATTGCTTTCTCTCAGCATACCATTGGAGTTCTTTCGTTATAGCAATGTCTTTCATTTTCAATAACATGCATACAACATTGGCCATCTTTGCTTTCCTGCCTTTTTTCAAAGACTTTTCATGTTTTATCTGATCATTATGAATATTACATTGTCTCAATAACTCATTAAATTGGTGCATTAAAGCGTTTTCTTCAGCCACAGTGTTAAAATTAACTCAGGCATGTCTTTTAAGAAAATCTTCAATGACCTTCATTGATGTGCTAGCTAGTCTACACTAAAGTTGCTCATCCAGTCTATACACGGGTTACTTACACAATGCACCCAGACAAAACACACAGATAAAAGCTACAGAGCACACTCTTTATCAATGCTCTATTACACACATTAGCCCTATTATCTCAGGACGCAGGCCACATTGAACTTCTATTGGAACAGATGAAATATTTCATAGGACTTTCATAACCACTCATGCAGGGCTTCAGAATTCAGGAACCAGTGTGAATCTTGTCCATAATAGAGAAGGCTTCCAGTTCTGGGTGTAGTTGAGGACTCATTAGCTTAAAGTGACTCATAACAAAAATACATTAGGGTTTGGATTCTGTGCAGGAATAAATTCCACACGCCTTCTGGGGTGCCAATTGAAATAAATACTGCAATTGAAATAACTTCTAAACTAAATATTATCCAAAGATGATTACGGATACCCTTTATTTATTTCATATATGTATTAATTTGTCTATTCCTATAGTTAGCTAGTCTATTAAAACTCTGATAGTTACTGTTGATAGCACAATAATATAAAGTTAGCTATGAAAACAAACACACTGCTTAGTAAAACAACGTCTTATTTATTTCCCAAGAAAATAGGAAAATGCTAACATGAAAATACTAAAGGAAGATATTACAAAGCATATAACAATAGAATATCAAATACACTTATCGCAAGGCTGTCCTCTAGATATTGTCCCCTCAGCTGGGCTCAAAATAATGGTAACAGAGATAGCCTTGAGGCTCAGAGAGCCATCAGGCACTAGCCAAGAGCGAAAAAGGGACGATTTCCTTCCTGTGTGCACTTTTTACACATTCATTCAGACCCACTCGTAACCACCCCCACTAGCCTCCTGTACAATCAGATATTGCCAAGAGGTAGTCCTTTTAATATATTATATTTCTGTCCATCCTGCTGTATTGGCCTCTAGGGGCAGCATTGTCCATGTATCATGTCTATGTATCCTGGGTCAATCTTCAATGAGTTTGATCTCTTCATCAATCATCCTGCCTCCCATGGCCCTCTTTGAAGCTCACTTGCATAGCATTATCACACAGGAGCCAAGCTTTTGTTCAGCCTTGCTACTTCAGATGAATAATCTGATATGCTACAAAGCTTTGATGTGCAACTTGGTACATTCCAGACAGCCCCCAAGAATGTGAAGGTCTGGTATATTCATAGTTCATATTTTAAACACCTCTTGTATCTATGAAATAAAACATGTTGCCTTCCAACAGTTTCCAATAGACAAATTTAGTGGTATTTCATGAATAGCATCAAGGTGTTTGGGGTCCAGCACATGTTGTTACCCTTGTAGTTCAACAATTTTTATGAATTATAATGATGGAAACCTACCTATAATTTCATGTTAAATATTCTGTTGGGCCCATAATGGAGGCTTTCATGTTGGGAAAATGAATTTTAATATGATCAAATCACAAATGTTTAAACAGTCTCTGAACCAGTGGTACCTAACTAATTTTCAGATATTCAGTTCAAATCGATATTGGTATTAGGGGGAGGAATAGTGCCCCATCGTTAGCATTATAGGGAGGAATAGTGCCCCATTGTTGGTGTCAGATGGCTGAATAGTGTCTCATATCAGTGGGAGGAATAGCACCCCACGGGCCAGATAAAGGTAAGCAAAGCGGTCACATTCAGCCCCCGGGCCACAGTTTGGAGACCACTACTCTATGTAGATCTTTATTTATCATTAAAAGGATCACCAGCAGGAGGAAGGAGGTTCTGATTCCTCTATATAGATCTTTAGTTCATCCTCATTTAGAATACTGTGTCCAATTCTGGAGCACTCACTTACAAAAAGATATCGATACAATAGAACTAGTCCAGAAACAACAAAAATGGTGAAAGGGATAAGACATATCAGGAGAGACTTATTGTGTACAGTCTTGATGAAAGAAAGGACAGGGAGGACATGATTGAAATTTTTATATACATGAAGGGTGTAAATAAGGTTCGGAAGGGAAGTGTTTCCAATATGAAACTAGGATCAAAAACATGGGAACTTGACATCAAACCAGCAGGAAGAATGCTCACAACTAATCTTATGCCGTGTACACACGAGCGGAATGTCCGACAGAAAAAGTCCGATGGGAGCTTTTCATCGTATATTCCGATCGTGTGTATGCCCCATCGGACTTTTTACGTTGAAAATTCTGACGGACCTAGAAAGAGAACATGTTCTAAATCTTTCTGACGGAACCAATTCCTATTGGGAAATCCGATCGTCTGTATGCTGTTCTGACGTACCAAAAACGACGCATGCTCTGAAGCAAGTACGAGACGGAAGCTGTTGGCTACTGGCTAATAAACTTCCGTTTTCTAGTCCCGTCGTAAGTGTTGTATGTCACCGCGTTCTTGATGGTCGGAATTTGGTGTGACGTGTGTATGCAAGACAGCTTGGGCGGAATTCCGTCGGAACTCCGTCAGAAAAACCTTCAGAGTTTATTCTGATGGGAAAACCGGCCGTGTGTACAGGGCATTAGTGTAGCAAAGTCCTGGGTCTCTTTTGGCCTTATAGTTACTTCCAGAGTTAGGGAGAGCTGACATCCTTCAGTGTAGAGTGGGTTATGAGGCATGGTGGGTGTAATGCAAGATGAACAGGTGGGCACCAGACACTTTTTGAATGCAAAGAAATTTATTGTCTTTTAAACAGAACTGTGGGAGAGAGGATTAGGGCCAGGACACCCTTAAGCAGATGCAAAGATAATTTAGCAGACTCCAAGACTTCTTCAGGTGAAGGCCTCCAGCCAGACACCACTTCTGTATAGGTAGGACCGCTGTCTCCTATGGCAACAATCTTGTAGATGTTACTAACGGTAAAGGTATTCATCTATCTGCAACACAAACAGTTCTCTTTACACCACACTCAATCAATGTGGGTCTTCACTCAACAAGCTCCCAGTCTCTCTCTCTCTAGACTTCAGATCCACTAGCCACTGGATCCCCTGAGCTCTTTCACTGTAGTACTCAGTATCTTCCTCAAGCGTCACCCCTGCTTCCCTGCTGGATCCCTTGCTTGTCACTCACAGATACTCTTTGAGCTTCACCCCTGCTGACACGTTAGTTCCCTGGCTTGGCACTCCACAAGCATCACCTCTGCTGTCCCGCTGGGTCCCTGACTTGGCACTTGCTGAAGTCTTCCCACTTCTTCACCGTCCCCGACTGGCGAGAAGTCTGCTCTGTTACTGGCTTCAGCTTACTCACAATGGTCTCTGGTAGCAAGGTGGATGGTCCCTTAGTGGCGACAGCTTTTCTTCTTCCTCCGACTACGACTGGATCCCCGCCCAGCAGTACCATTACTTCTGGTTGGACTACAAGCCTGCAGTCCCAACCCTGCCTTGCTTTCCTGCTTCTGGATAGGCCCTCAGACAGCCTAGCAGCCAGATGTCCGCGAGATAGGCCTTAGGTTTCTGGCCTAACAGCCCGGGGCAATACAACACACGTCCACCTAGACAGCCGTCCAGGTGGCACAGAACCCTGATCACCTGACTCAACCCCACTAAATAGGTTCTCCCAGCAGGCCAAGGGACCCAAGAAAATCCCTGCCCATTGGCTGAGACACCCCATTCATTCCTAATCTGTCCTTGCAATGCCCTTGTCTTATCTAATGTCACCAGATTCCCGGCCATTTAGCGACAGAAGAGAGGAGTGCAGCAATCCCAGAATTAGGGCGAAATCAGTTGACCTCCTAACAATTAGCCAAACCAACTATCACCTGGCAAAAAGATTTAATAGCAACCCTGCCTAAACATCAGTGTGCTACATCAGAAAGTATGCTTCAAATACAGTTGAGTTCCATCAGTGGGACATGCTTGGGACCAACATAGATCTACCAGTATACTATGGCAATAAGGTAAAAAGAAAAAAACAAAACATCCACCCTCCCCCCTCCAAACAAAATAGGTCACGCTCGATGGACCACTTGGTCTTTTTTCTGCACTCTCTCTTATATGTTTCTGTACTGATTTCCAAGTTGAAAAGTACCGTACAGAATTTTTCCTGGAAATCATGTTCAGAATGCAACTGCTTGAGGACAACTTTCTTTTGTGCTTCACTAAATTAAACTTCTTTCATACGGTTTTATCAGACTAATAGAAAAATCCCTCTACATTGCTGTGAGAGGATATTGCGACTTTTGGAAAGCACAGGATGGCACAAACTGCTTGTACTGTTCTTGCGAGATTTGTTTCCAAGTAGAATTTAAGCCAAGCAAAATGACTTTACTTTTGCATTGATGACGTTTTTATCCACCTATCCCTCCGTCCATCCATTTATATCAGTGGTGGGAGATCTGGAACATTTCCGCGAATTAAAATGTTGCCTCCAACATTTTTGTACTTATTTCAGTAAGTACATATAAAGCTCAAACCTTAAAGTTAAATGTCAGAAAGTAACAAAACTAATGAATATGCTGCCCCCCCCCCCCCCTCCCCTATGGATACAATATCTAAAGCTTGTGTTGCAGGGGTCTCCAAACTTTCTAAACAAAGTTTATTCAGACTTTAGGGGGGGGGCAGACTGTAGCCAGTTGGAGTAGAAATTGCGCCAATGTCAGTGGAAGTAACAATGACCTGGTGGTTAGTGGGAGTATATAATTACATAGTGTGGTCAGTAAAAGGAGGAATAGTGCCTCTTTATTTGTATTTGTGGGAGGAATAGTGTCCCATCATTGGTGTCAGTGGGAGGAATTATGCCCCACTGTTGGTGTCTGTGGAAAGAATGGTGCCTCGTCGTTGGTGTCAGTAAAAGGAATAGTTCCCCATTGTTGGTATCAGTGGTAGGAATAATGTCCCATCGTTGGTGTCAGTGGGAGGAGTTATCCCCCATCGTTGGTGTCTGTGGAAGGAATGGTGCCTCATTGCTAGTGTCAGTGGGAGGAATAGTGACTCGTATCAGTGAGAGGAATTGTGCCCCAAAGGGCCGAATAAGAACAACCAAAGGCCTGCATCTCTCTTGCAGAGAGATGTACATGTCACTGTTTCTACATTTTACTTGATGACAATGGCAAGAGGTGGGACAATTACGATGGCTATGATGATAATAAGGTCTGTATGAAGAGGAGGGGTTAGTCGTGTTGCACACTGTGCCCCCCAGATTTCTCCACAATTGGCAAGTCAGTGACAAAGCAAGTAGATTTAAATCTTGTGTGTGGGAACAGACAGAGTTGTACAAAACATACAGTATCTCATATCTTATATCACCTCCCACTGAAGTAACTAGCTTGAGACACAAAGCAGGCATCATAAATTCTGTTGAGGTAGGATCTGCAAATGTTAAGGAGACTTTTGATTAGACTTGTTGTAAATGGCTAAAGATTTAACATAAACAGCCAGGGGAAGGCAGAAAGGGTGGCTGCCCTGGGCACTGTGGTTTCATGTGAGATTTGTGGGGCACTGCGAGGAGATTGAGGGGTAGGGGATATGTGTTGGGAGGTGCAATTTAGGGGGTGTCAGAGGGTAAGAATTGCTATTAGTGGTGATTTAGGAATTTAGGGGAATTTGTGTTGAGAGGGGGGAGTGGGGAAGAAGATTTGTGCTAGGAGGGAATTTTTTAGGGGGTCAATTTGTGCTAGGAGGGGGGATTTGGAGTGGGACAAGAGAGGATGTGTACTCGGAGGGGAAATGTGAGGGGTAGAGAATTTGTGCTAGGAATAGTGACTTTTTTGGTTAGGGGCATTTGTGTTGGGGGGGATTTGGGGGATGGGCGGCAAAGATTTATGCTAGGAGGGGGATATCAGCGGGGGGGGGGCGGATTTGTACTGGGGGAATTTATGCCAAGAGGGTAAGAATGGAGATTAGTGCTCAATGTATTTTTGGGAGTGGGGGGGGGGGGGATTTTTGCTGACAAATAATGCTCATACATCTTGGGGGGGGGGGGGGTACCGTTTGGCACGTTCACCTTGGGCTCTAGATAACTGTGTCCTGGCACGGTAAGCCGATGGTAGAGTCTGAAAACACAGGGACTCCTAATACAGACTATTATAAATACTCTGGAGGAATACACATCTGTCAAACCGGGGTTAGTGACCTATACTAACATGCATACTAACATGCAGATGAGCTGCCCAGTTGATTTTCATATAAAATCCATATCATGTCTGTGGTCTATCAAATCATGATTTCATTCCATTTAATATGTTGGTTGGCAAACTGGAAAATATTTTCATCTGAAAAAATTGGTACAGCACAAAAAACTAGTATTAAAAGGAGCTGCCATTGAACTATCATTATATCACACTCGTCAGACCCTTTGTCTGTTATATGATTTCTGTAAAGGCCCTTGTCAGGGACCAGAAAATATGGCTGCATCTGCAGCTCGTCAGCTCTCAATCTTTCATCAAAACCATAACTGAGAGTAGGGAATAAGAACTAACTGACTATAAGAAAACTGGACTCTGCACATCAACTAAAGCCAATTAACTTTATTAAAGAGGAATACCAGGTATGGTATATTTCTACATAGTTACATTGATCCAGCTTGGACCAATGTAACTATGTATATAGCATATCTGGCCAATGCCCCTGGAAGCTGGAAATCACTGAAGCAGACGTCACTACTCCAGTGATCTCCACTTGCTTTTGGGTCCTGTGCTGAGCTGGTGGCCTGACGCAATTTGAACTTAGCAGAACGGCCGGTAAACATGCAAGAACATATTTGGGGGGCACACCCTACAATGCGTTTAAATTTAAGATGGTGCTGCGATAAGACCTACAAACAGTACAAAATATTTTACAGCGCACACATACAAGAATGACATTTCCTGCAAGGCTAGTTAAAAACACCTGAACATATTCAAAATATACAGGGGTTTGGTCACACTATATGTTCATATAATGCTAAGCCCACTTACTGCGACAAAGTACCGCAAATTAGTGGGTCCTACTCTAGTAATAGAATGGAAGATCTTTTGTCTCAACCATGGGAGCTGAACTCCTCTATGTGGGAGAACTGAAGGGGATACATCCTATACACTGGTGGCCACTAAATAAGAGGTAATGAGGAGGGGGAGGGGTGCTCCAGCCCAAAAAACCTGGTCAAGGTCTATTACAATATATAAGAACATATTTGGGGGAGCACACCCTACAATGCATTTAAATTCAAGATGGTGCTGCTATAAGACCTACAAACAGTACAAAATATTTTACAGCGCACACATACAAGAATGACATTTCCTGCAAAACACCTGAACATATTCAAAAAATACGAGGGTTTGGTCACACTATATGGTCATATAGTGCTAAGCCCACCTACTGCGACAAAGTACCCCTTTTGCAGGAAATGTCGGATTTTCCGTCGGAAAAATCTTGGATGTTTTTCCGATGGAATTCCGCTCAAGCTTGGCTTGCATACACACGGTCACACAAAAGTTCGCTGCACTTTCCACCATCAAGAACGCGGTGACGTACAACACTACGACGAGCCGAGAAAATTAAGTTCAATGCTTCGAGCATGCGTCGAATTGTTTCCGTGCATGCGTAGGAATTTTGCGTGTCGGAATTGGTACAGACGATCAGAATTTCCGATCTAAACTTTTTCCGACCGAAAAATTGAGAACATGCTCCCAATCTTTTGCTGGCTGGAATTCTGCCAGCAAAAGTCCAATGGAGCATACATACGGTCGCATTTTCTGACCAAAAGCTCTTATCGGACTTTTGCTGGCGGAATTTCCGATCGTGTGTACGCGGCATAAAGGTCTAAATTTTTTGGCAGTTGTATAAAAAAGATGGTTGCAGCTATTGTTTGTGTGTATTAATGGTTAACTGCGTAGTTAACCAACTCCAGTGGCGATAACGCTTAGTCTGCTGGCATGTAGATTGTTGTCTTCATGCAAAGTGTCCTCGCATCTGGAACCAGAAGAAGATTAGGATAAGTAAATATTTAGTTTTATATAATTCTCTAGGCCAGGGGTGTCAAACTCAATTTAATTGCGGGCTGCATCGGCATTATGGTTGCCCTCAAAGGGCCGGTTGTATCTGTAAGACTATATAAATGTATCTACTCGTTATCATATTAAATAATTGCCTCTGCATTCGGTTTTTACTGGTTTTAGTTTTAAGCTGTGAAGGGCGGGTGGAGACCGACACGGCGCCCCCTCATACTCCAGAAGCAAATGATGTAAGTCTGAAAAGGTGGGTCACGCACCGCTGGTATCATCCACAAGAAAGTTTATTGGTGACTGCTCAGACAAAGCATGGTTCTACCATGGTGCTCTTTCTGAGCAGTCTCTAATAAAGTTTCTTGTGGATACCAGCGGTGTGCTGGTAAGAAATGTATTATTCTCATAATAATTATAAGCAGATGTCCAGAGCACCCCCCCCCTTACATGAGACATCAAGAGCCCCCCCACCATTACAAGTCCCGCCCTCCCTTACATCACAGTTCACCCCCCTTACCTTGTGGTGCTGCCGGGAAGAAGCTCGGGACAAAGCTTGAAAGCAGAAAGTTCAGGGTCTGATGGCGGACCACAGAGGGCTGGAGTCAGCTGCCAGATTCTGCTGAATGCTGAGACCAGGGGAGGCGGAGACAAGGGGTGCTGCAGGAGGAGTAGGAGGAGTTCTGTCTTCTCTGCTGCAGACTGCTGAGACGTGGGGGGGGGATGTAGAGACAAGCCCTTTGTGGCTGCACATAGAAGTGCAAGATCTGGTGGAGGAGTTCTCTCCTACTCTCTGCTGCCAACTGCCAAGACAAGGTAGTGGTGGAGATAAGGGGGGTGTGCGGCAGCTGCAGGAGAGGTGCGAGGGCTGCATAAAATGGCTTGGTGTGCCGGATTCAGCCCATGGGCCTTGTGTTTGGGGCATGTGCTCTAGACAAAAGGTGCACAGGAGTACAAGACAGTGATGTAGGTGTTGAAGGATAGAACTACAGCATGCAAAGGGGAGTACAGGCATCCAACAGCCTTATAGCTCATGATATATAGAGAGTGGATAGAGGGAAGACCTTATAGGTCAATTAAGCCTTTACAACAGGGATCAATGGATTCTGGAGAAGGAAGGTGGTTGGACTTCAGTTTGGGAGCAATAACATGAAAACTCAAATCCTGCATAAACTAGAACCTTCATCATTAAATTATTTAGTAATGTGTGGGGGGAAATAGATGCATCTAATGTTCAATAGTTATAGCAGAATGCGTCTTATTGAGTTATGTTTATTAAAGTTTACTGTTACTAATCTAGTATTTAAGGTAAGCTGGTAAAATATACAGTATATCTGAGAATTAAAAGATGCAGCTTCCCCTTTCTTGCTCTCCACTATTATTAGGTATCTTGGGTCTGTCTTGTGTGGTGGGGGTAGGAATGCATTCTGAACTGCTTTTGGAAATGCAAGAGGATTACCATTCAAGAAATATTTCCTTTAGACAAAGGGCAATGCCCATTGGTTGGCTTTTGTTAACATTTCTCTCATATTTCCCAGAATAATATAAACCAGGTCCTACGTATGTCTGTCTCATGATGGGTGGATACATATCAGCTGAAATATTCCCCTTCGCCAACAAATCATGACTGAATGCATCCAGATGTTTTTACAATAATATAACATTCCTGATCATCCTGGGGGCAAATCCCCCACGGCATTTCTCATTTTGACCTACAGTACTTATGCTATCAAAGCAATTTGATAACTACATATTGTGAAAAATAACCTTTCATGTCAACATGCGCATTGCCGGGATTTTTAAAAACTGACAAAACATTCAAATGTCGCCTTCATACAACCTCAGACTTTGGTATTTCGAAAAGGAATTTCAATACTCCTGTTTTAATTTCAGTACTCCTGTAATTGGCTTACTGTGTTCCATAGAAACCTATAAAGAGCAACCGTTATCCCTACAACCATCTCTGGGTAGATATTAGAGATGAGGTTTGGGTCTGAAGCCACCTTGCTTTCAAAGCTGTCTTGAGGTTGGGGGGAAACGGAGTTTCTGACCCTGAACCCACAATATCCTACATACCCTTGTCCCTGGGTCAAATGAGTTCCTGAGAGCCAATAATTTGAAAAAATGAGCAACCTCACTGCAAAAGGGTGGGCTCCCCACAGCCTTATTATCGGAGTGTGTTGGAGATGGAAAGGGATAGGCAACGAATCTGTGTAGGGAGGAATTCTTTGCCAAGCAATGCTATGCGATACTATACAGTGCTATAAATGTGCTATATAGTGATATATTGTGCTATGCTGTGCTATACAGTGCTATACTGTAGATTACAGTGTGGTGAGCTATACACACTTGCATAGACCTAAGTGTCCTTCTTAGCTCCTAGTGTGCTTGCTTGATAGCTTCTGTGCCCCAGCTTTTTTTTTGTTCTTTTGTGATCATTAGGGCATTTTATAATGTTACTTTCTGCTACAGTTAAAAAAGTAGGCTTTTGTTTTGGGTGGTTAGTCTTTTAGGGTGTATATATACACTATATTGCCAAAAGTAATGGAATCCCTGTCTTTACACACACATGGCATCCCAGTCTTGGTCCGTAGGGTTCAATATGGAGTTGGCCCACCCTTTGCAGCTATAACAGCTTCAACTCTTCTGGGAAGGCTGTCCACAAGGTTTAGGAGTGTGTCTATGGACATGGTCCGTAAAGCAAGGTCTGGAAAGACATGGATGAGCGAGTTTGGGGTGAAGGAACTTGACAGGCCTTCAGAGAGTCCTGACCTCAACCCAATAGAGCACACTTGGGATAATTCAGAGCGGAGCCAGGCCTTCTCGTCCAACATCAGTGCCTCACCTCACAAATGCGCTTCTGGAAGAAAGGTCAAACATTCCCATAGACACATTCCTAAATCTTGTGGACAGCCTTCCCAGAAGAGTTGAAGCTGTTATAGCTGCAAAGGGTGGGCCAACTCAATATTGAACCCTATGGACTAAGACTGGGATGCCATTAATTTTATGTGCGTGTAAAGGCAGGCGTCCCAATACTTTTGGCAATATAGTATGTATATATATATATATATATATATATATATATATATATATATTATTGCTACGTCTTATGTATTTTCGATGTAGTTCTTTAATTTACTCTCGCCCTGCAATACCTTAATTACCGGTATTATTATTTTTTTGGCATTGGTACATGTCATCAATGGCATTATCCAACTTCCCATTACTTCTTTTTGGCAATAGTTTATTGGTTATTCCTATAAAAAGTAATTACTTCAATATCTACACCCCCCCCCCCCTTCCTCGTGAATTTCACTTGTTTCCAGGCAAAAGTTTGGCTATACTTATTCTTCAGGATGTTTTGCTAAATTGGCTGCAAATCCAGTTTGGGAAGATTCCCTCATCCCTAGTGGGTATTAAAAAGAATGCTGAACCTAAAGGGATAGCTAAGGAAGAGGCACAATGCTCAAGTGTAAATGCAATGGCTAAATCATGTATTTAAATGGGAAGAAAAGCTTTATTCTAACTAGTCTTAAAAATGTTTCCTCCCCCCCCCAGCTCCTACCTTTCCTACCCTGTATAAAACAGATCTATTTTTAATTTGCTCCCCTCTGGTCACATGATCCTGCAGCTTCAGTTTCACTGTCTAAGGGAGTGCTCATTAATGGTTGTGAATTCACCCATAGGCTCTCATGGCTTCCCCCCATTGTCTGCACTCTCTTCTTTGCCACGCAGTAGCCATTTACTGACACAGGGGAGCTGTGGGATCATGTGACTGGGCCAGAGCGTATTTTCAAATCATCATCATGGCCTCTGGTGAGGACCATTTGTCACTTGGACTCCAGGTATCAGGTGAATCCACATCACCTGCCAGGGAGTATCAAAATGGCAAGGTGCTCCAACTCTGATCCAACCTGTACACAGCAATTTTTCGTGGGTTCTGATATACGAAATTGGTGGCGGGGGGGACCAAGCAGAAGGTAAATACAAGCACTGAAATGTGCTTGTGTAGTGCGCTCCTAGTTAGGCTGTTAGGCAAATTCCATTTTGGCTCCTTCTGTAATCAAGGGAGCAGAGATTGTTTGGTGTGGTCTGTTCAGGGTTTCACAGGCTGGGAGTTGGATTGCTTCCCTCACTTCTCGAAGAAGCTTCTAGAGCTTAGGATGGGAGAATTCAAATAGTCAGCCTGAATATAGAAAATTCAACCCTCATATGTAGACATTTTTCATATTTATTTTAACTTTCATTCAATTGAGCACCCTCATTTGAACCCTCCCTGCATACGAAAACACAGCTGCACATTAATAACTATATAATGTAATGTAACAATACAACACATCTTTTCTAATTGTCTTGGACCTGCACACCCTGATTTCAAACTCTAATGCCCCGTACACAGGGTCGGACTTTGTTCAGACATTCCGACAACAAAATCCTAGGATTTTTTCCGACGGATGTTGGCTCAAACTTGTCTTGCATACACACGGTCACACAAAGTTGTCGGAAAATCCGATCGTTCTGAACGTGGTGACGTAAAACACGTACGTCGGGACTATAAACGGGGCTATGGCCAATAGCTTTCATCTCTTTATTTATTCTGAGCATGCGTGGCACTTTGTCCGTCGGATTTGTGTACACACGATCGGAATTTCCGACAACGGATTTTGTTGTCGGAAAATTTTTATAGCCTGCTCTCAAACTTTGTGTGTCGGAAAATCCGATGGAAAATGTCCGATGGAGCCCACACACGGTCGGAATTTCCGACAACAAGGTCCTATCACACATTTTCGACGGAAAATCCGACCGTGTGTACAGGGCATTAGACTGTAATTTATCTTAATCTGTCTTTTATTCTTAGAAGGTACTGCCTTATGGCAGTTTAATAAAGTTTATAATTTTTTCTATAATCAAAGTATCTGTATTCTATTTTTTCATACTCCTCTGAGGCACAATTAAAGTCCCACCCCGTTCCAACTTTTTTGACACATAGTTGCAGGATCAGAGATGGATGCATGTACTCAGAATACAGGGATCAGAGATGGATGCATGTACTCAGAATACAGGGATCAGAGATGGATCCATGTGCTCAGAATACAGGGATCAGAGATGGATGCATGTACTCAGAATACTGGGATCAGATATGGATGCATGTACTCAGAATACAGGGATCAGGGATGGATGTACTCAGAATACAGGGATCAGAGATGGATGCATGTACTCAGAATACAGGGATCAGAGATGGATGTGCTCAGAATACAGGCGTCAGAGATGGATGGATGTACTCAGAATACTGGGATCAGAGATGGATGCATGTATTCAGAATACAAGGATCAGAGATGGATGCATGTACTCAGAATACTGGGATCAGAGATGGATGCATGTACTCAGAATACAAGGATCAGAGATGGATGTACTCAGAATACAAGGATCAGAGATGGATGTACTCAGAATACAGGGATCAGAGATGGATGTACTCAGAATACAGGGATCAGAGATGGATGTACTCAGAATACAGGGATCAGAGATGGATGTACTCAGAATACAGGGATCAGAGATGGATGCATGTGCTCAGAATATTGGGATCAGGGGGGTGATGTGAAGGCCCCTTCACATCCCCCCCACATACATAGCAGTGTCCTCTGCACCCCCTTTCCCCCATAGCATTGTCCTACCTGTGTATGTACAGCCAAAGTCCTCCAAATTGCCATGCTTCAGCGCCCGAGCCCCAGCACAGGAAGCCGCTCTCCAAGTCCAGGAAGGGAGGAGTCATTCTTCTTTTCCTCGGTATCCAGAGGCATTGCACGTTGCTTACAGCAGACACTCTGTGTCCGTTCCACTGGTCTGCCCTCAGTGCATGCAGGGAGGGCTTTTTTTCACATCTGCCGCCCCACTGCACGATCGCACTCATGATAGGAAGGGAGCTCCGCGCCTGCACCGCCAGTGCAACTGACTGCCTTGCTGGGGAATTCCCTCCCCTATCCTGGCGGCACGCTGCGTGCCCACAGAGAGGGCTCGGCATGCCAGCTGTGGAACGCGTGCCATAGGTTCGCCATCACTGCTCTAGACTGTTTATTGGAGCCAGAGTGCTTGGGTGACTAAGCGGCCCCTGTACTGTTTGGGAAAGAGTCAGGTAATATCTACAGCCCCTGCAGGGGTAGCGCTACACCTGCTATCCAGAGAATCTGTTTCTTTGTTCTTGATACACATACTAGCTGGCAGAGGGAAAAATGCTTTGGTATAATTGATTTCTTTGAAGCAGAAAATGTAAAAAGCAACCATTGATTATAATAGGCTGAAAAGGATTTTAGGCTCTTGAGAGCTCTTTTTTTTTCTTATGCCCTTTTATAAAAGTAACTATAAAGGTTTCAAAGTCATGAGACTGGACAATCAAGAAACTTTAGGGCAGCAGAAACATGTTCACCAACAGCTATGTAAGTGAACCAAAACGGACCAATTTCACGTTTTCCAGGTAAATAACGGTGACTGATTGAAATAACAAGAGTAAGGTGTATAAAATGTCAAATAGAATATTTTCCATTGTGTGGACCAAAGTGATTTCAGATTGCTGATAACTGTCCCAGATTTGTGAAAATTACCTTTTCTAGGTCTGGCTTTTCTAGTAGTTTTTTAGAGAACTGTTGTATCAGTGCTTTGAAATTGAAAAAACTAAATAAAGATGACTCCATACTTGCTTATGTAGCACTGAACCCTTGGTGGTTGCTTAGAATTGCATGTTCATCTGCGCCACTTTGACACTGTGAACTTTCCAGCCCTCTTGACACTCTAGGTTCAGACATATTGTATGTACCTTTTAAATAACACACATACAATGAAGATTGATTAGCTCTCTCTGCTTTTACTGTTCGAATGGAGAGTCAAGTAACAGGCTATTGATCGGGGGCGTGGCCTGGACGGGCATGTGAGCGGACGCACTGCACGGAGCTCCCGCCACTGATCCTTATAATATCCTGAACCCGCCACCGATCCGAACTCAGAACTGACCCATCAGTACACTGCGACCCTACAGGACACATCGCAACATTCCTGAAAGGTGCCAGAGGTCCAGAATGACCAGAAAAGGGGAGAAAGAAGCAGCAGCAGCGGCGGCTATGGAAGGCCAAGATGGCGCCGGCTCACCTTTACCACAGCGTGCGGCCCGCAGCACAGACAGGACGCAGGATCCGAGCGGTAAGACAGCAAAATCTGGCAAACAATGGGGGAAAGAACAGCCCAGGGACATGGTATACTATGCCCAAAAGATGCAGGGACAGAGCGGTGCTTCCCCCCTGAATCAGCAGTCATTGGCAATGGACACTGAGGGACATGAAGGCGCCATGGCGCTGGATGATACGCTGCCATTAGAGGGCTCCCTGATCCTCAATACTGACGGCTCTGACCCCGTGCTTGATGAGGGACAGCAGCCCACGCTAAGTGATATTCTGCGGGCGGTGCAGTGCTGCACAGCGTCTGTAAACGGACTGAAAGTACAATTTGGGAGCCTTAATGAGACTGTTTCACTATTGCGCCATGACATTCAAAAGATCAGGGAGAGGACCACAGCTGTGGAGGGAAGGATCAGCGAGGTGGAGGATATATTACCCCCCCTCACTAGAGATACTAGAAGTGCATTACAGCAAGTGGCTCAGGCCAATGCCAAAAATGACGACATCGAGAACCGTCTCAGGAGGAATAATGTACGCATAGTGGGGCTCCCAGAGAAGGTGGAGGGGAGGGACCCCACAGCATTTACAGAAACGTGGCTACAAGACATATTCGGCAAAGATGTTTTTACCGCGCTTTTTGCGGTGGAGCGAGCTCACCGCACACCATTGAGACCCCTCCCCCCAGGCAATCCACCTAGATCAATGCTGGCCAGACTCCTGAACTATAAGGACAGAGAAATAATACTTCGATTGGCCAGGGAGAAGGGAGCAGTGCACTACAATGGAACCAAAATCTCCTTTTACCCTGACTTCTCGTCAGAGGTACAGCGCAAAAGGGCCAAGTTTGCAGAAGTTAAGAAAAGATTGCAGAAGATCCAAGTCACATACGCCATGTTATACCCGGCTAAGTTACGTATTACGGCAAGAGGTCAGTCCACATTCTTTGAATCTGCAGCCGAAGCTTCCGCCTGGTTGGACCGTAACGAACAGGATCTAAGGAGGAGGAGAGAAGCTGATATGGGAGAGTGAGTCACACAACGCGAAGCTGGAAAATTGGTCAGTCACTATTAGACGTTTTATAGTCTACAACATAGTTTGCGGGACAGTATCATTAATCTATAAAGTTAACGCGAGACAAGAGCTTTGTTTATAAGAAAAATACCAAGAAAAGTCGAAAGTCAAGGTGGGACAGTTGTACCCACAGGAAACCCTTTCTTTTTGAACACTCAAGTTTCGGCCCAGTTGCAGGGGCCAGTTAAAAAGTGCCCGGTTGGCACCAGTTTGAAGCACAACTCAAGGTGCACAGTCGGAACGGGGGAATCCTCCCCTGACCACTGTGGGAACATTGCTCACATCCACAGGGCGAGATCTACACCATGGAATACACTGCTACAGAGGAGAGGGACACTTTTGCATACGAAGACACCACGCACTTT
This sequence comes from Lithobates clamitans, assembly GCA_037952925.1. NCBI lineage: Eukaryota > Metazoa > Chordata > Amphibia > Anura > Ranidae > Lithobates > Lithobates clamitans. Next base: position 786,772 of record JBBGZY010000275.1, read on the forward strand.
TTCCCACAGATGCCTCGGATCGTCATTGCACAACAACGCTGAATGCTGTACCGGGACAGTCTGGGTCATTGAGACATGCATTGATACTCTACGGCCAGAAGATGAGGCGAAGAAACAGGTTCACCCAGGACTTTTCAATCTACAATATCAATCATGGCAAACACCCCAGTTGTGACATGGAACGTCCGAGGTATCCTTGATCCCTTGAAACGTACCATGATAAGCACTTGTCTGAGAAAATTTCACCCAGCAATAGTAGGCCTCCAGGAGACTCACCTGACGAAAGAAACAGTCAGTTTTCTGCGGTATTCCTGGGTGGGCAAGGCCTACCATTCCACTCACACTGCATTTTCTCGCGGGGTGAGTGTTTTGGTACATAAATCCTTGGCTTACCAGGAATTAGATGCTGTGATTGATTCCACGGGTAGATTTGTGTTTTTGCATTGCAGGTTGTATACCTTGACATTGATACTGGTATTTGTGTACGTACCTCCTCCGTTCTCCAGGGAAATTTTACAGCTCCTCTTGACTTACCTGGTCGACAAACCTGATGTCCCAATAATGATCATGGGTGACTTTAATGGCTACTTAGATCCCAGACTAGACAGACACCCCCCGGCACAACCACCCTCGGGAAACAGGGGCACCATTCTGAGTAGACTACTGATAGAGGTGGGTTGGATAGACTTATGGAGAGCTAAATACCCTAACACAAAACAATTTTCCTGCTTCTCCAAAACCCATGGGTCACTTTCCCGTATTGACCTGTGTGTGGGGTCCCCCCAACTCCTAAGTGTGATACACAAGGTGGAATATTTACCTCGAGGGGTCTCGGACCACTCTCCTCTAGTCGCTTACCTTGTTACTAGACCGGCGACCACACTGCCTAGAGCACCGTGGAAGCTAAACGCTTTTTGGTTAAAGCTCTTCACCTCTCACGACAGAGTAACGAAACAGATAGAACAATACTTTCTAGACAACCAAAGACAAACTGATCTCTTAGTAAGATGGGATGCCTTTAAAGCATGCCTGAGAGGCACATTTATAGCTGAAATTGCTGACGTAAAACACAATTCCGCAACCGTACTGATACAGGTGGAAGACCGGGTGAAGCAATTGGAGCTCGCTTTTATTTTAGACTCATCAGAGTCCGCGAGGGAGGCATGGATATCGGCCCAGGAGTCCCTGGATCGGTTGAGGTCCTCCGCCGCGGAACGTAAACGGTTCTTTTCTAAACAAGCTTTTTACGAAGAGGGTGAAAAAACTGGTAGGCTGTTGGCCAGGATAGCCAGATCTCAACAGTCGTCCCCCGCTATAGGAGCGATACGTGGCTCCTCGGGACGTCTGGTGAATGATCCGGAGAAAATTATAGAGGAGCTAGCATCTTTCTACGCAGAGTTATATAAACCATGTGACAACTATACAGACGAAGAACTGCAGACATACATGGGCACTATAACGCTTCCAGCTCTGACCCACCAGGCTAGGGGGGAGCTGGAGGCACCAATCTCGCTGGATGAACTGAGGGAGGCGGCTGCCTCTTTCCCTACATGCAAGGCCCCCGGGGACGATGGGCTCCCCATGGAGGTGTACACCCAATATGGCGAAACAATCCTACCTAAACTGCTCGAAGTATTAAATGCATCCTTTAAATTGGGAAGGCTACCAACCACTATGACTAGAGCTAACATTATATTATTGTTAAAAATGGGTAAAGACCCTTTAGACCCGGGCTCCTACAGGCCTATATCGCTCCTTCAGAGCGACATTAAATTACTAGCAAAAGTACTGGCCATGCGGGTTAATAAGATTGTTAGAACAATAGTCCACTTAGATCAAGCGGGATTTATGCCTCGAACATCTACGGCGACCAACCTTAGACGCCTATACCTAAACATGCAGACCCCCTCGGAGTCTACGGGCTCTAGGGCCTTGCTGTCTCTTGATGCCAATAAGGCATTTGACAGCGTATGCTGGAGATATTTGTGGGCGGTTCTGGCCAAATTTGGGTTTGGGCCCAGGTTCATCAGGTGGGTTAGGCTTCTGTATGATACACCCCGGGCGGCTATACGTGTGGCGGATCGAATGTCCCATGCCTTTGGGCTGGGCAGGGGGACCAGACAGGGATGTCCCCTGTCCCCCCTGCTCTTCGCACTGGCTATAGAGCCCCTAGCGGCACAGGTGAGAGGCTGCCCACAGATCAAGGGTTTTCAATACGGTGAATTGCATGAAAAAATCATGCTATACGCCGATGACATGCTTTTGTTTTTGGAAGACGCAGAGGGATCCCTGGAACAGGCAATGTCACTTATAACTGAATTTGGTCGTTATTCAGGCCTCACTATCAACTGGACTAAATCTGCCTTAATGTTTATAGACGGTTCCCCGATAACCAACATGAGACCCCCGACCCAGATACCGGTGGTTTCTACATTTAAATATTTGGGTATACACATCTCGCCTACACTTACAGACTTTTGTAGTCTAAATGTCTACCCCCTGCTGTCACGTTTTAGAGACAAGATAAATGTTTGGAATAAACTTAGGATGTCCCTAGCAGGAAAAGTAAATCTCATAAAAATGATTTTGATGCCACAATTTCTATACATGCTACACAACACGCCTGTAGTTATCACCCTGAAGATATTCAGAGTGGTTAACTCCTTATTCCGGCTGTTGCTGTGGCATACCAAGCCCCCCAGAATCAAGCTGGAACAGCTGCAGCGCTCTAAGGAGGGGGGGGGCCTGGCCCTACCCAACCCATGGATATACTATCTAGCGGCGCAGCTGCAGCAACTGATAGGCGCTATGGCCCCTCTCCCACTGGGCTCATCGGCTAAACTTATGCTGGTGGGCACAGGGGCGGAGTCAATACCTGAGGGATTGGAGGCCCACCTCTTCCAAAAACCCAATAAACAAATGCCTACATATACACTGCTGCAGAAAGTATGGAACAAAGCTAAACAACTACAAAATGTTCTGGGCTTTACTAAGTATAGCCCGATATGGGAAAATAAAACATATGTTGAGCTGGCTAAGATCCAACAAGGGCACAGATGGCGCTGCAGGGGTATCACACATCTGCACCAGATTTTCAGTAATGGAACATTATTATCGTTTAAAGATTTACAAGATAAATACTCATTACCTGCCAATATGCTGTTTTATTATCTACAATTGAAGCATGCAATTAAAGCACAGGGGGACGCAGCTGACTGGTCCCAATCCCCCACACCGGTTTTTCATATCATGCAGGAGGCATTGGAGACTAAGGGCATGATTTCACAATGCTACAACATGTTACTAGCGTCACTGTTAGAGGGGTATCCCACAAAGGCGGCTGCTCAGTGGGAGGCAGATTTGGGTCCCCTATCAGGGGAGGTATGGGAAGAAGCTCTGCAAGCAGTTAACTCCTGCTCACTAAACGTGGCACAGAGGGTATCCCAACTCTACATCCTGTTGAGAGTGCATTATACACCTGTTAAGTTGTTCAGAATGGGCAAGGCGCCTGACCCATTGTGTGGCAGATGCAGGGCGGCATCTGGGGACTTGATTCACCTCCTCTGGAGATGCCCCAAACTCCATAGGTACTGGACGGAGGTCCTGGCTACACTAAATCAGGTGTTCCAGGTCACTGTCCCATTAGATCCATTATGTTGCTTATTGGGAGTTCTGGAGGGGGTGATTGCGGAGGAGGTGACGAGAGTCGCTTTTGCACGGGCCCTATTTCAGGCCAGAAAGGTAATACTGATGGGATGGAAGTCTGCTGCGCCGCCTAGTAGCAAAACATGGATACTAAATATGGGAAAAACGCTTATAATGGAAAAATATATTTACCAGCACAGGGGCAATCCCGGAAAGTTTGACAGATTGTGGGACCCATGGCTGGATGTGCCAGGTATAAGCCCCACGGAATTGGTACAGATGAGGTTGCTGAGGGGTGTTTAAAGATACGACAGATAGACACAGAGAGTGGGTATTGGAGAGCGGAGGAGGAGGGTATGGGGACATTGGAGAATATGTTTTTGATTTGATTAGTTGGAATATAGAGTCCGAATGCTGAAAGATCCAAAATGTAAACTATGACACCTTATCGATGGATATGTTAATATGTGGGAAAAAGAAACACTGATTACGGTGCAAATATCAATGTAATGTAATATATGTCTTTTCATATGAGCAATAAAACCTTTTATGATTTAAAAAAAAAAAAAAACAGGCTATTGATCAACTAAGTCCTGGGTAAACAGCCAAAACTCAGTTGAAAATGTCCTCTGAGATAATTAAGTAAACAACTTGGAATCACGGGTATAAAATAGCAATGCAGATTGGCACAGACAATAAATGAATGAATATCTAAAGAACACCTCTAGTTGCTGTCTATACTATCACTGCAAAAAGAGGAACCCCAGGGTGGCCTATTATACCTTTAATCCTAATGAGAGACTGGGTAGTCTAGATTTTAGGAGTGTGTCCCTTTAAATGGCAACAGCATAACAATGTCCAGCATGCAAGGCCTTGCAATGATCTTCACCGGCAAGTTGGAGCTCATAGAACAAGAATCCTGAATGTGGCACGGTGGTATGTGGTCAAAGCAGAACAGCTGTGCCTGGCTAGTTGTAATCCTTATGCCCTGTACACACGACCGGTTTTGCCATCGGAATAAATTTTTAAGGTTTTTCTGACGGAATTCCGCTCAAGCTGTCTTGCATACACACCAAATTCCAACCGTCATGAACGCGGTGACGTACAACACGTACGACAGGACAACGCGTATGATGTCTCGTACTTGCTTCAGAGCATGCGTCATTTTTGGTACGTCGGAACAGCATACAGACGAGAGGTTTTCCTGATAGGAATTCGTTCCGTCGGAAAAATATAGAACATGTTCTCTATCTAACTTTCAACGTAAAAAGTCCGATGGGGCATACACATGGTCGGAATATACGATGAACAGCTCCCATCGGATTTTTTTGTCAGAAATTCCGACCGTGTGTACGGTGCATTAGAGTAATTCCAGCTGTAAGGTGTCTGTATACAGTGTTCTGTGATAAAGGATAAGGCAATTTCAGGTGTGAGGTGTCTATGTACAGTGTTCTGTGAGATAGGATAAAGCAAAGATTGTATTGCTGGGCGGATGCCCACTCACCAAACTGAAGAACAGCAAAGGAACCTCCTAAAGAGCGATTCAAGTCAATGCATCATTCTCCAGAACGAGCGGAGATGCAAGACCAGCTGCTGGGACCGTCTGAGTCGTCTGATCTAGCGGGTTACAGCGACGCTGCGGTGATGTCCCCTTGTGTAGCAATCGGCGTTGGACCTGCCTGGGTCGGAGCTGGGATCGCCTGGGTCGGAGCCCTCTCGCACAGCAGCAAAGGGGAGTGCACTTGATGTGTAGTCCAGGGATAATTCTGCAGAATCAGGGTCTCTGTTTAGGAGACTACAGTCCCCACACTGCGGGGCTCAGGAAGGTGATGCAAGTAATTTCAAGCCCAGAACTAGAGGAACACAAGGACGGTCAAAAAAGGGAGAGGGTAAGTCTGCAGTGCCAGATAACTGTAGTCCGCTGTCGGCTATACTTAAAAATGTTACCTTTTTTTAAGGTGAAGGAGTCAAAGCAATGACTCAGCCCCCTTCCCTGCTGCTCCATCCAATGCGCACATTCTGTATCAAATGTTTATTTGAGTGTAAAACAGAAACACATATAAAACATCTGCTGAGAAACATAAACTAAAAGTGTTTGTAACCCTAAAAAAATAAAAAAATAAATGGATCCTGTTCCTTTAAAGTGGTTGTAAACCCTTTTGTGTGACATTTACCTATAGGTAAGTCTAGACTAATGCCCTGTACACACGGTCGGACATTGATCGGACATTCCGACAACAAAATCCATGGATTTTTTCCGACGGATGTTGGCTCAAACTTGTCTTGCAAACACACGGTCGGACAAAGTTGTCGGAAAATCAGATCATTCTGAACGCGATGGCGTAAAACACGCACGTCGGGACTATAAACCGGTAGTAACCAATAGCTTTCGTCTCTTAATTTTTTCTGAGCATGCGTGGCACTTTGTGAGTCGGATTGGTGTACACACGATCGGAATTTCCGACAACGGATTTTGTTGTCGGAAAATTTTATAGCCTGCTCTCAAACTTTGTGTGTCGGAAAATCCGATTGAAAAATGTCCGATGGAGCCCACACACAGTCGGAATTTCCGACAACAGGCTCCGATCGCACATTTTCCGTTGGAAAATCCGACCGTGTGTACGGGGCATAAGGCTTACCTATAGGTAATGGAAAAACTCCTAAACGTGCGCCGTTTAGGAGATGTTTCACTTACAGTGCGCCAATGTCATCATCGGCGCGTGCGCTGTGAAGAAACAGACCACCATGCCGTTTCTTCCCCCAGCGTGTGCTGTAACTGACGGCTCCCGCGTGCATGTGCGGGAGTGACGTCACACGGCTCCGGCCAGTCACAGAGCCGGAGTCCGCGGCCCCGGAGGGAAAAGTGGCGAAGATGGACACGGCCTGCACAGGGGACAGAGCGGGCTTCGTTTGCAGGTACACCAAAATTCACGACAACAAATTTGCGCTTACTCGGAATAGTCAAAAAGATATAAGCAGCTAACACCACAACTAGAATCGTTGCCACATAAACAGATAATAAACAAAAAATGTGTAGCGCTATTTAAGACAAGATATCTTAAACTGATAAAATAGCTTATAACCAAAGTATAATATACAGCAATAAAGGTAGCATATATAAATCAAATTGAAAATAGAAAATATGTTAAATGGACAATCAGTGAGTTGGGACTGAATGGGTCACTATCCAACATGTGAGGTGAGGAGCGCCTTCACCAACATACAGCAGAAAGAGTCTCAGAGATTAATGTTCTGCAGCCATTTAAAAAGTCTCATCAATAGATGGGATGTTCCATATATGAATCACACTATTCACCACTGTGTCTTCAAAAACATGCAGTGTGCTTGGATGTAATAGGTGGGAGCTTACCGGAGGGTTTGAACCCCAAACCAGCATATGCTGTTAGGGTCAAACCAAGCTTTTATTGCACCCTGGCAATAGTGAGAAGATCTTGGCAGGAGACACTGAACCGGGCTGCTCTAGTGATGCATCCTCTCCACAGGCACTGCTGGATCTCTCCACGCACCTCTTGGAGAGGTGAGTCGGGAGGAAGTAGAGAGGAGACATTACTGGAAGTGGCAGCAGAGGAGGAACCTTGCGTGGAGAGATCCAGCAGTGCCTGTGGAGAGGATGCATCACTAGAGCAGCCCGGTTCAGTGTCTCCTGCCAAGATCTTCTCACTATTGCCAGGGTGCAATAAAAGCTTGGTTTGACCCTAACAGCATATGCTGGTTTGGGGTTCAAACCCTCCGGTAAGCTCCCACCTATTACATCCAAGCACACTGCATGTTTTTGAAGACACAGTGGTGAATAGTGTGATTCATATATGGAACATCCCATCTATTGATGAGACTTTTTAAATGGCTGCAGAACATTAATCTCTGAGACTCTTTCTGCTGTATGTTGGTGAAGGCGCTCCTCACCTCACATGTTGGATAGTGACCCATTCAGTCCCAACTCACTGATTGTCCATTTAACATATTTTCTATTTTCAATTTGATTTATATATGCTACCTTTATTGCTGTATATTATACTTTGGTTATAAGCTATTTTATCAGTTTAAGATATCTTGTCTTAAATAGCGCTACACATTTTTTGTTTATTATTCGTTTGCAGGTAAGTGTCATAAAATGGGCTAGTATGCGATGCATACTAGCCCATTATGTTTTTAAATTGCGGGCCTTGCGGGGAGCAAAAGAGGAAGTAAAACCCATCGGGGTTTACTTCCTCTTTAACCGCTTGTTGACCAGCACATGCCGATTTACGTCGGTAGAATGGCACTGGCAGGCAAAAGGGCATACAGGTACATCCCCTTTAAAAAGCGATTTTCCCCACCTGCCTGTCAGCTCCTGTGTCTGTGAGCTGCCCCCCCCCACCAATCCTGCCGCTATTAGTAATAAAATACATTTAAAAAAAAAGTCAATGTGTAAATATTTGTGAAAAGCGAAGCTTTTAAATACTGTTTTTCAAAGATCTTCAGGCCGATCATGTGACTCCTGGCAGCGCCTCCTCCCCCATCTAAGGGCTACGGCGGGAGGGGCTCAGCAGCCAGCACATCGGTCACATGACCTCCCCAGCTGACGTCAGAGGGAGAGTTCGGCCACTCCCGCTGTAGCCCGGACATCGGAGTAGGAGAGCAGCCGGGAGTCATGTGACCGGCCTGAAGATCTCTAAAAAACGATGATTAGAGGCTTCGTTTTCCACAAATATTTACAGTGTTTTATGGCTACATAGAAGAGGGGGCACAGCAGTGAGTTTTTTTTGGAAGGGTAACAAACACAAGTAGAATACAAAGTTATTTTATTTATTTTTATAATAAAGACTTTTTTTGCAGTTTTTTACTATTTATTTTAAAGTTATAAAGTAACAATATACACCTTTTCCAGGTTGTTAGAGTCTGCTAAACACTTGAGACTGGGGTGGAGGTTCACCTTCGATTAGGACAACGACCCTAAACATACAGCCAGAGCTACAATGGAATGGTTTAGATCAAAGCATATTCATGTGTTAGAATGGCCCAGTAAAAGTCCAGACCTAAATCCAATTGATAACCTGTGGCAAGACTTGAAAATTGCTTTTCACAGATGTTCTCCATCCAATCTGACAGAACTTGAGCTATTTTGCAAAGAAGAATGTGCAAAAATTTCACTCTAAATGTGCAAAGCTGGTAGAGACATCCCCAAAAAGACTAGCAGCTGTAATTGCAGCGAAATGTGGTTCTACAAAGTATTGAAGAGAAAAAGCCAAGTGGAGTGTCTTAAGAACTGCCAACATCCAAATTACTGGAAAGATACAAATATTGCATGTGCATGCAACAGAGACACCCCTCAGGGACTTTGAGGTAGTTGAAGAACAGGATGATAGAGTTTAAGAGGCTTACGCCAATTTTATTTATTTACAATAATAAAAACGGACAGAGGTCCAAAAACATGTAAATACACAAATACAAAATACAAAGATTTAGTTTAGAGAGTACCCTAGACTGGAAGATGCAACCCTCAATAGCTGCCCACATGAAGTGGACTGGCTAGGGGGATCTCACAGTACAACCCTCGGAGTGATTCCTTCTTCTGGAGATTTGGGGTACAGAGAAATATTCACATATGGTAGGAAAAACGTATGCCTTCAAATGGAGCTGGAGCGACACATTTCCCAGTTCGCAGAAGGGGTACAGGCGCCTGTGCCAAAATATATACTGCCGCAAGGGCCCACCCAGGTGGTCGGAGCCAGGTTGCCATAGGCAACCACAGAGTCAGGAGGGAGAGGTGAAGGGTTTGCAAAAGAGGTCTGAGCATTGCTACTAAGGTGAAAACATCCTCGGTGGATCCAGACCCAGTCCCAAATGGGACTCAGAAGGGCTGAATACAAACGCACGCCACAATTTTCATATATTTTATGGCTGTTACTGATTAAAATTTTCGCGTTCGAATAATAGATTTTTTTTTTTAATCGATTAATCGACTAATTTTGAATAATTATAACGCACATACAGATCCAACTGCTTTTAGCTGATCTCCTTGCATTGCAGCTCTGCATTAGTCAGTGGTAAATGTGGTATACAATATATACAATCACCCGACACTAGTTACTGTATTTATTGGCGTATAACACTCACTTTTTCACCATGAAAATCGGGTACAAATAGTGTTATACGCCAATACTTCAATTTTAGTTGCCTCGGAGGGGACAGGGAGGGAGGCGGGGCGAATGCCGTCAGATTACATACAGTGAGAATCTCCTGTTTACTTGGCGGCCTCTGTAATAGGAAGTATCATCTCCTGGGCCGCCATTGGACCAGTGTTCTGTCTATCATAGGAGATTCTCACTGTATGTAGTCTGTCGGCGCTCTGCCCGCCCCCCTCCCTGTCCCCTCTGGGCTGCAGATGGGCATCAATCAGGCTGCACTGATGGCAATGGTGAGGCTGCTGCATTGATGGCAATGGTGAGGCTGCTGCATTGATTGCAATGGTGAGGCTGCTGCATTGATTGCAATGGTGAGGCTGCATTGATGGCACTTGTAAGGCTGCAGATGGGCATTAATCAGGCTGCATTGATGGCAATGGTGAGGCTGCAGATGGGCACTGACCCTTATTTTGCTTCAAAGTTCCTTATTTAAAATTTAAGTTTTTTTTCTGAAACTTCCCTCTTAAAATGAATGTGCGTGTTATACGCCTGTGCATGTTATACGCCGATAAATACGGTAGTTTCCACAATCCATGACTTAACACTTTAAAAAAAAAACTTTAAAAATTTTTTTTAAGGAGTCTTTTAATGTTAAATTTGTTTTTAGGGTGGACCTCCACTTTAACAAGACATTTTCAAACTTGCAGCTCAATTGCTTGCTATCTGGGTAATGCCTCCAATGGGTATACCAGTCCCATTAACAACCATCTAAAATGGGAATGCCATGTAACTTCCCGTTGTGTCTCTGGGACAGGAAGTGAAATGAAAGCTCCACACTGGGATGCACAAGGCAAAGCCTAAACCGAGAGGTGTTTTCTCTCTGCATGACCTAATCTAAAACTAAAATACAGATTCAAGCTGTATATATACTTTAAATCACCACAATTCCTCCTCCACAATTGACCTGTCCAGTACAGACAACACACTCCCCTTCATAATGCCTTCCAATGCTTGTTTATTCCCAGCAGGGGTCACGTATAATCAGCACGGGGGCGTGTCCGGCCAATCACAAAACCGGCTCGCAGCCACACCTCTGCAATTCGCAGACACGCCCACTCGGTCAAAGCCTTTCAGGCCATGATTGGATCGGTATTCCATTACTTTACCATTGTCCAGCGTGGGCACCGTCAATGACTGGGGAAGGGGGGAGGAGTCCGGTGACGTCGATGTCCGTGACATCACCAGATCTCCAACGGAACTCCCGGAAGACCCGGAGAGGTGAGTACCGATCAAAAGAATTTTGATTGATCAAAAAAATTAACGATTAATCGAGGAATTAATCGTTAATTTCCGCAGCCCTAATATATTTATTTGTAAAAGATTTTGAAAACCATTTATCATTTTCCTTCCACTTCACAATTATGTGCCACTTTGTGTTGGTCTATCAGATAAAATCCCTCAAAAATACATTTACGTTTTTTCGTTGTAACCTGACAAAATGTGGAAAATGTCAAGGGGTATAAATACTTCTTCAAGACACTGTAGTGTAAGTCCTGAACAACACTATATTCCACCTGCACATACAGCCGTACACATCCCACACTTATGATAAATAAAGTTCTAGTGCTCAGTGTAAGCGCTATCAAAGGATAATTACTGATAAGATTCAAATCATGTGAGCTTTGGAAATGACAGTAAACAGCTGGATAAAGTCAAGGCCACTACCTGCTATTATAATGTGATAAAATTGATGTCTCAGGTGTCAGCGATCTGTTACATCAATTAATATGCATCACACTGAGGTTAAAAAAAGGACAGCTCGGCTATTAAGCAGAAATGAGTCAGCCGTAATTATACCGCGCTCCCGTTGAAGGAAGGTGAAAATCAAGCACCTGTAAATTGGTAAATAATCAAGTAAAACGTGTGCCAAAATTGCCTGAAAGTGTGTTTTCATGCTGTTTGATATTATCATCGAGGAACTACTTAACAACATTAGTTGTTGAGTTACCTGCCAAGCTCTTCCTGTGTTTTTCTCTTTGCCATTCAATTAAGAGGAAATTTTGTTCTTTTCCCTGTCCATAGTAGCGCCCTATAGAATTTTGGTCAATACTTTCCTTAGAAAATTGGTCAATGTCGTCATAGTTCTCTACGTGATACATTTTCTTGAGCAGCTTTCATTTTCTGGGATTTGAAACTAGGCTTTCAGCGTTTCTGTAGGGGCACTGATAATCGACTTCAAAATTATAACTGTAAAGAAGCCCTGGCACTGGGAACAACAGTCCAACAAAGGATAGCCCACCAACTCACCACTGTACTGGGGCGTGGCCTTAGAAACCCCAACTAAAGTCAACACATTATATGAGTAATTTGCAATAAAAATAACGTAAATGGTGGTACACTGAATAAACAATAAAAATAAGTTAAAGTGAAAAGTCCATAATCTTCAGTGAAGTGTCCAAATGAATATGATTACATTGCTCAATAAGTGTAGCTATCCTCCACAGCTTAAATGATATCCCAATCACATCCAAGGTGCTCAAGTAAATAAACCTGCTCACCAGACAGTCATGACCTCCTTAGCCAAAAGGAAGGTCTAAATGCGCTTTTAATAACAATCTTGCAGCCTGGTGTGGAATCAAAAACCTTCCGAGCTGGACTCTCCTCTCCACCACAATGCCACATGGAATAAGAAGACAAGGAAGGACCAATAGCGTAATTCTGCTTTTCATTTAAATGAATAAATCATAAAAAATGTCTGCTTACATCAATCTGTGCCCGTGTGCCGGCACTAGGAGAGTTTGCATGTGGGCCAGATGGAAGTCGCACTCTGCCCTGTTCGCTCTGGGAATGGGCGTGCATTCTACTGCCGCTGTGAGAATAACCGAAAGCTGGGACCAGGAAGTTACGTGACCGGAAGGCTCCTCAATGTACGTTTCGTAATTGCTACGTCATGATGCTTCCAGATGACGTAGCAATTACGAAATGTGGATTACTGGAACCATGTCCTGTGGTCTGATGAGACCAAGATAAACTTATTTTCTTCCGATGGTGTCAAGCGTGTGTGGCGGCAACCAAGTAAGGTGTACAAAGACAAGTGTGTCTTGCCTACAGCCAAGCATGGTGGTGGGAGTGTCATAGTCTGGGGCTGCATGAGTGCTGCCGGCACTGGGGAGCTACAGTTCATTGAGGGAACCATGAATGCCAACATGTACTGTGATATACTGAAGCCGAGCATGATCCCCTCCCTTTGGAGACTGGGCCACAGGGCAGTAGTCTAACATGATAACGACCCAAAACACACCTACAAGACGACCACTGCCTTGCTAAAGAATCTGAGGGTAAAGGTGATGGACTGGCCAAGCATGTCTCCAGACCTAAACCCTATTGAGCATCTGTGGGGCATCCTCAAATGGAAGGTGGATTTGCGCAAGGTCTCTAACATCCACCAGCTCCGTGATGTAGTCATGGAGGAGTGGAAAGGAGTGGAGAGGAGTGGACTCCATGCCCAAGAGGGTTAAGGCAGTGCTGGAAAATAATGGTGGCCACACAAAATATTGACACTTTGGGTCCAATTTGGACATCTTCACTTAGGGGTGTACTCACTTTTGTTGCCAGCGGTTTAGACATTAATGGCTGTGTGTTGAGTTATTTTGAGGGGACAGCAAATATACACTGTTATACAAGCTGCAACAAAACAAACAATCCAGCGCTCAATGGGTTGGGGGGTAAACACAGTCTCACAGCAGTAGATAGAACATAAACAGTCTTGGTTAATTCAATGATGCATGTAAAATAGAGCAGTCATGTAATCTAACAGGAAAAGATATGAGATGAGTAAAAAAGGGGATTCAACAGCTTACAGTTTCCAGGAGATCCATGGAGCAACACGGAGCTGACAGCATGGGGTTTCCAACAAACTTCCTGCACCATTAGGGGGCGCCAATCCCCTGCTGCACTTCGGCCGAATGTGGGACACGTTTACCAGCATGTGGAGATGGGCTGGACGTGTGGGAGGTGGAAGCGAGGGTGATTGACACCAAGAGGTGGAAACCCAAACTGTGCGCTCCACGTGGCTGAGACGCCGAGTCCGTTAGCGTGCTGACAGGTGTAAAGAAGAGAGCCGCGATGTTGCAGTCGGATGACCCTATCCGTTCCCAGTGTGTGAAGCCCAATGGATGGAAAACCCAACAGCGTGGGAGTGTCCAAAAATGGTCTAGACCTCAGGGAGAAGGAAAACCCAGGCTGGAAAGGCCGAAGTGGATGTTGGTCAGCGTTGCTGGGGTTCTAGGGGTGCTGATCGATGGAGCACCTCATGGACCTGAGCAAACTGTTAGCTGTGGTGGTTACCATGACAACGCGTTTCGAGCTTCTGCGCTTTTTCAAAGTCAAGGGGATGGGTAACTAACACCTTTAAATAAGGAATAGGGGCAGGAATTTGGTAGAGCGAGGGGACGGAACCAATTGATACTTAGCGTTAACCCCTTTTTGCTCAAGAATTACACTTTATAGAATGCCAAAATTAACTAATTCAAGTACTCCATTTTTTGGAACCTATAATTCATTTTTTGATATTGTATAGGATCACAAAAATGAGCTCATCATTTACCAATCATTATTATATGTCGATAGGTCTGTTAGAAATGATTTATAAAAAATTGATAAAACACCAACTGATTGCTACAAAATTGTTACTAAAAAAACGATTAATTAAAAAAAAATTGATTAATTGATAAAAACATGCGTGAGTGGTGTCAATATACTTGTGGGCATGCTCCAAATCTCACACATGAAATTATTATACAGACACGCAAAATATGGTTTATCTACAAGTGTGTGTGGATAACACAACCTGTATTGAAAAAATCTTTTTTTTATATTAGCATACCGAACTGGGATCAACCTAAACCAATAAGCAAACGATAATAATAAATGTATATGCATGTATGTATACTATACGAACACTAACTAAAAAATTGCTAAAAAAAAGAAAAAATAATAAATAATGACGATTGGGTGCTATGACATCTACCATCAAAAAAAAGAAGGGTGGGAGAAGGAGATGGGGTGGTGAAAAGGGAAATAGGGGGGAGGGGAAAGGGCAGCGGGACAAAGAGGAAAAGGAAAGAGGTGGAAGAAAAAGGTAGGCCGGGGGGGGGGGGGGGGGGGTTTAGAGGGAGACAAAAAGGAAAGATTACACAAAACTGCAAGTTTCTAATTACTCGTTTTATTCTTTAGGAGCAAGAGAGTCGAACATATATATCCAAAATACTTCCCTCATGCATAATAGGGAAAATCTCTCATTTGCTGTTAAGGTTCCTTGGGGGATGGTCCCTATCACAAAAACTTCTAAACGTTTAATATCAGCTTTATGAAAGCGATGGAAATGTCGTGGAACGCTGTGTTCATCACATCCTTTCTTAATGAATCTACGATGATCTCCGATTCTTGCCCGTATGGTGTGGCCTACATAAAGAAGTAACATAAGACCCATCCCCAGAAACAATAGATCTCCCACCAGTAACAGCAGACTTCCCCAGCAACAATAGAACCCCTGTGCAAAAACAGATGCCCTCTAGCTACAATAGATCCCCCAGCAACACACATCAGTAGACTCTTCAGCACACCCCAGCACCCCTTGTGTACATTCAGTGCTGGAGGTGGCGAAACTGTGTTGCCCCGCGTTCCTGCTGGAAAAAAACCCTAGTTGTGCCTACAGGACAGTAAGTGAAGGGTAAATTTTCCCAACTAAAGAAAAAAACATGTTAAGGGTTTTAACTTTTCACTTTTCTGTCCAAAAGCGTTGGTGCTAGAATAGATTTAAAAACTCAACCCTACGTTTTTCACCGTCTTTTTTGTTTTTCACTGTCTCACAGTTGAACAAATGGACAGCTACTGGTGGAATTGGGTGAAGCTGTATATCAGCATCAGTTCCACCCCCCACTTACACCAATGATTGTTTTATTTGACTTATTAGACATGAACCTCCCTAAACACATCCATAGACCCCATAAAGAGAGAGTGGTAAACTAGGATATGTGTACCTAAGCTGCTGGATTAGACTAATCAATGATCATGATTTGAGGAAATCAAACATATTTCCATGAGGCACAATGGCTCCAGTGAGGCAACTTTCAAACACAAAGCAGGCTGCCCCTTAAACCAGAGGGCCTACATGTTGTAAAAAATCTAAAGAAAGGGCAAGACCAATAAACTAAGAGTCCAAAAAACATTTAATATGGGTGCTTGTTCAGCAGGACAATGCAAAACCGCCAACGTGTTTTGGGGTCCGGAAGTATCTCCCCTTTTCGAGGCTACAAAACAGGTATAGAATTGGTTTACTACCATTTATGTATCAAATCCATACTTCGTTTGTAGCCCCGAAGGAGGGGGGATACTTCTGGGTCCCTCGAAATATGTTGGATTTTTTGCCTATACCTGCGGAATAAACACAAATATTAAAGGTTTTTGCCCTGAGGCTCTGATTACACTACCGGGATTTGGGATACGACTTGTGAAATCCCATGTTAGTCAATGAGAGCTGTCCTAAGTAGAACTACTGAAGTCGCTCCGACTTTAGAAAAGGTTCCTGTACTAGATCCCGGATCTGATTCTGGGATAGAGGCACATCATGTGTGCCTCATCTAAAGTCCCAAAACTCCCCAATTATATTGCATATGCATTAGGGATGGAGGTGTCTGACTTTGGTTGGTAGTGTTCCCCTGCCATCCATGTGTAGATGTTGTGCTCGTGGCGAGATAATGTTTATTCATGTGCAACCAGTTGGCGGCAGTACCCAATTATGCCTAAGGTCTTGGCGGTTTATGCAAACACTGCCATCCCAGGCCTGTGTTTTTGTCTGGTTCCTGGGAGCTGCGATGTGCTCTGCGCGCTCTCCCTTCCCCCCTTCCCAGGGGGTGGAGGGCGGGTGTCCACAGCGCATTGGTGCTACGCCCAGCATTTGGATTCCATCTGGCCGACAGTGGGGATGCCGGCGCCCAGTCACGTGCGGCACCCGCTGTGCATGCTTGGCCCCCCCCCTTTTTGCTTGTCGTACGCGTGACGTTGGTGGTGCCCCCTCCCCTTTTGGGCGCACATAAAGTCACTCCCCCAACGCAGTTCTCCTCTCCACACACATATGCAGCACGCTTACCTCTTGGAAGCCTTTCCATTTTTGTACCTCCACTCAAGGTAAACACAGATGTAACCCAACGGTAGTGCTTTTTAGCACATGTTTTCTCTCTTTCCCAGCTTCTCATTATTTCACTTCTTGTGATGCGGTGCTTCATACCATCACCGTTCTCATACACTACACCCTATCTTCCATTCCATGTTTCCACTTCCCTATCACTAATGGTCACTTAATTTATTCATTTTAGGTCACTTCATAATTTTTGTTGCTTCTCGCCATTGGACACACCTTGGTCACAAGGGGTCTGCGTTTTTTGGGGGTCTCTGCGTGTGCGCCCCTATGGTTATGGGACATTCTATCACCTCAGCTCCCGGGACAGACCATTCCCATGGCTCCGGTTCTGCTCACACTGCACACCGTCGCTACTCACAGGCATGTAAGTGCTTAGTGTGGAAGACATTATCATGTCTTGACCTGCTGTACTTACTCTAATACTAGGATTAATTCTTACAATTTATGTTTTTCATAGACACTCCACAACATCCGCCCTTGAAGAAGTGTATTTTACACAGAAACGCGTCGGACTTTAGGATGTAGTTATATGCCCTACTAGCATTATATCAGGATATGTCATATTCTTTCTCAACCTTTTGTATCATCTATCAGGCTGTCAGCTGTCATGTGACTCAATTATGCTATATATATATATATATATATATATATATATATATATATATATATATATATATGTGCTAAGTGTTTACTATGTATACATCTGTTTATATGATAATACTATTCTATGCATACGTACATTATGATGACATTTATTTATTGACTTCTGTATATGAATTTTACCATTGTTCTGTATCTATATTTAGTATGCATCTGTATAAATATGATAACACTCCATCATTTATTTTCTTATATGTTGACATGCAATTATATAATTTTTTACTCCAACAATAAAATTGACCACTTTTTTCTACACGAGTCGTGACGCTGCAAATTATGAAATCTGGAAATGCAGCGCACAATTCTCTTCTTCTTTAATGGGATAATAATGAAGCTGCTTTGCTGGTGATACTGATGGAATTCTGCCAAATGTATTTTAAAAGCCTTTTATTTTCTAGTGATACCAAGAATAATATTATTATGCTTTTTTTTTTTTTGGGGGCAAGTTACCACAACACCATTATTCTGTAGTTTTTAAAATCAAAGATACAACTATGTTGGTGTTCCTTGTCAATATTACATTGTATTTTTTTAAATGTAACTTCCTACTCCCAAACTCTCATTTGTAAAAACACATAGCCAAGTATTATTCTCCACAATTTTTTTATTGTGCATTAAAAAAAGAAAACAAATAAAATTAGACATGCTATCTGTCAATAGAGCTTAACCAAAAAGTGCATTCTATGCATCAAAAAATGTAGAAAATATACCAAATCAAATCATTATTCAACCAAAAATAAAAGCCTCATGCATGTGTCCCGCTTCTTAATATAGGGGGTCACCAAGGCCAAGAGTTGGTGAAAGCAGGGGTCCGCCATCTGGAGATGATTCCGAAAATCATCTGGATTATTCTCCTGGAGGTCCCGCAGCAAAGGCATTCGACATAATTGGTCACCATTAATAAAGCAACCAATTTTTGGTCCAAGAAATCCTCCTCCTCCTGTTCCTGGACCGGACTTGGGTCAAAGCAATAACTCCAAGGCCAATAATAAATAACACGTTATCTCCTCCCATTCCGCAACATGTCTGGTTGATGAACGGCCGTTCAGAAACGAACAGAAAAGCACGAAATGTAAAGCGCAAAATGAAAAGCGCTAAATGGAAAGCACGAAATGAAAAGCGCGAATCAACACTCACCAAACTTCTACTAACACAAAATTAGCAGAAGGAGCCCAAAGGGTGGCGCTAAAGAGCTGAAAAACCACGTAGTACGTCACTACATTCATGTTTGTTGGCCGACAACTCCTTACCATTTGTATGCAAGACAAAATCCAGGCACACGCCTTTGAACAAAAGTCAGAGGTTTCGTCTGCGGAAAATCTGATCGTGTGTACGAGGCTTAAATCATGCTGACTTTCAGGTCACGGCAGTGTGAACCGAGCCGTCACTTTTAGGCTCCATTCACACTTGTATGACTCCAAAGTTGCACCGACTTTACAACCTGACAAAAAAAATATGAAATTATATTTTTTGTTAAAATGCCCCCCCCTGCAGTGAGGAAATGATGTGCTGTAACCTCTAGCAACCAATCAGTGAGCAGCATTACTGTACAGTAATCTCTATATTAAAGACGGCCCTGCCACGGGGGAAAGGGGCACACAGGGGTCGCAGGGAGAAGGGGGCGCAAATACTAGAACTGATCCTCCTTCAGCGCAGCTGGAGCTAGAAAAGAAAAGTAGAAGCCGGCAGCACTGCACAAGAGTCACAAGTGTCAGCAAAAAGGCAGTACTACTGGCCCTCCTCCTTGGCTGGTGCCTGGGCTTTAATACTGATTGGACCCTGGGCAAACATTTTCTTGGGCCCTCCTTAATCCACTTATCAACTATTTGCAGGCAGTGCAGGCTCAAGGGGAAGCTGCCTTGGGCCCCACAACAATGACTGGGCCCGGGGCAGCTGCCCCTTTTACCCTGTGGTAAAGACGGCCCTGCCTGGGCCCCCCTTTTGAACTGATGAGGCCTGGGCCCAGTACAGGAGGGATGGCTGTACTGCCTTATCAGCTGCCCTGAGTAAAAGAGACCCCTATTTACAAAATAAGTAATGTCATTATTAGCTTTTGTACATTGATCCTTGTGCTGTTTAACCGGTTCAATACAGGGCATTTTCACCCCCTTCCTTCCCAGACCAATTTTTAGTTTTCAGCGCTGTCCCACTTTAAACGACAATTGCGCGGTCGTGCGATGTTGTACCCAAACAAAATTGATGTTCTTTTTTCCCCACAAATAGAGATTTCTTTTGGTGGTATTTGATCACCTCTGCGGTTTTTATTTTTTGCGCTATAAACAAAAGAAGAGGGACAATTTTGAAAAAAACACAATATTTTTTACTTTTTGCTATAATAAATATCCCAATTTAAAAAAAAAAAAAATTTTCCTCAGTTTCGGCTGATACAAATTCTTCTACATATTTTTGGTAAAAAAAATCGCAATAAGTGTATATTGATTGGTTTGCGCAAAAGTTATAGCGTCTACAAAATACGGGATAGATTTATGGCATTTAAAAAAAAAAATAATTTATTTTTTTTTTTTACTAGTAATAGCGGCGATCGCGATTTTTTTCGTGACTGCGACATTATGGCGGACACATCGGACACTTTTGATACATTTTTGGGACCATTCACATTTATACAGCGATCCGTGCTATAAAATTGCATTGATTACTGTATAAATGTGACAGGCAGGGAAGGGGTTAACCACTAGGGGGACACAATGGGTTAAATATGTTTCCTAGGGAATGATTCTAACTGTAGGGGGCAGGGACGTACAAGGGGAGGAGACCGATCAGTGTTCCTCTGTACTGGGAACACAGATCGGTCTCCTCTCAACTGACAGGACGTGGATCTGTGTGTTTACACACACAGATCCACGCTCCGGCCCGGTTAATGGGCAATCGCGGGTGCCCGGCGGACATCGGCCGGGCACACACACTGGGTCCCGAGCAACGCGGTGGCCATCTAGGCGCGCGCCCCCTAGATGGCCGGGAAGCCCCGGCCGTCATATGACGTCCACCCAGGATGGGAGATCCCATCTATGGACGTCATTTGACAATACGCGGGTAGTGAAGTGGTTAAGACTATTCCCATAAGTTTTGGTTTAATCCAACTATAGAGGAGAATTTAGGAAAGAGGCACATAGATTGTATGCATATTTCTTGGTAAATTTAAACACTCACCGACATGCAGAGAAAATGTGAATATACATTAGAGGTTGAAGTAAAATATGTAGCGCCCTGCTCCTGTTGATCAGGCGCTTATATGTCAATTTAGGGGTTATCTGTTCTGTATATAGTTCAGATTTACTCTATGGCTAAATTAGCTTCTGTTCCAGCATTGGCTGTGTTGCGTGGAGTTCCACATTGTTGTCTGTAGTTGTCGTTGTCATCACAGACCAGTGTTGAAAAGCAACAGGCTGAAGTGTATTGAGTGTTCTTCTTTCTCAGAGGTAACTCGGCAGAGGTGGTTCACTGCTGAGCTTTCTGGGAGAGAGTACTTAAGAGGTAGACGCCATTTTTGGCTCTCTTTTACCGCCTGGCCCTCCTGGCCTAAGGTATGTGACAGCTTCTTTTCTGTCTCGGGACCATACTGGCCCGAGGCTACATTACTACAAGTAGGCCCAGAGGTCGTCTGGGGCCTGTTGGTTTAGAGGTGGCCCTGTGCTGTCTGTCCTGCGGGAGGAAGCCAAGCAATTGAAAAGATTCAGGGGAGGACTCATCTTGGAGAGGACCGAGCAGAATGCTCAAGAAGGGCCTGGTGACTCAATTGGAGGATGCAACCTAACCTATCGCACAGTACTGTCGGGTCGGCTTAAAGGTTCTGGTACTGTGTTGCTGTTCATCTAAAAATACAATTCTGTGGCAGAGGATTGTACAACCATTACTAAGACCTGTGGCAGAGGATCGTACAGCCATTTTGTTCCTTTAAAGTCTGTGGTTGAGACTTTTTGTCCGTGCGCCATCCCGGCTGCTAGGTCAGTGAGAGAGACCTATCCGGGTGGGCAAAGATCTTTAGACTGAAGGGGTGTTAGTCTGCAAGATCTTAAATTCTTTAGTGATCTGCAAAAGGTATTTGAATTCTCCTGCAACTCCCATTCTACCTCTTCACTGCTGGACGCAGGGCTTAATATAGATTCTAAGTTCCTAAGGTGGTGAAATTACAGGTAAGGAGTAACGAACACAACCCAATTTAAAATGAGCGGCTCCTTCGGGGGTCTTTGCTACATATGCATATGGAACAAAAAAGTATCCAGCTCTCATTCCTGCTACTGGTGTAGAGTTACTTATTTTCCAGCAGGGATTCTGCATATCTTATGCTGTACGTCAGTACCTAACACAGCATGAACTTAATGACCCAAAGAAAGCTGGAGCAACAGTTCTATCCTGTAGAGAAGAATACATTGAAGGCAGATGTTTGAACTACCAGCAAAAACAAAGAAAAAAATTCAAGCTTTCAGAAAGCTGACAGACCCAAATTATGTACATATTCAGAAAATAATTGCAGGTTATTTCTTCTATGGAAAATTAATTTGCCAAAATGTGCAAAATTTTAAAAGAATTTTAATTTTTTTTTAGTTTTAAGTTTACAAAATAAAATACATTTTCATTTTTTAGTCATATATTCATATGAATATTTGATATGTATTGCTTCAGCCAAAAAAGTGGAGCTCTTATGTTTAACAGGCTAAGCTTAACTGCTCTACTAAACAAAACTTGTTTTTTTCCAGAATTAAAGTATATGTAGGCCCAATCGCTAAAATCTCTTCTCAGTCTGCAACATTCATAAAAAAAAACCTTGAAATCCTCCCATGAAGGTCCTTGTTCTGGCAGCTGCTGTTATAAGGTGGCAATGCTATGTCCCTGTTTTTGCAGTTGTGCTCCTGTGTTGTCACCCTGTCACAGGGGCTTCCGGGCTATATGATGGTGGTAAGGATATTGGACTGTAAGCTTTTTTGGGGGGCAGGGAATGTTGTGAATAGTGGGTGTACTCTTCAAATGCCGAGAAATATTCTTGTAATATATAAATGAGTAATATTTAACATTTTTCTAACAAAGCCATTTTGTTAATTTAGGCTTGAAGATGACTTAAATACCCAAAATATCTAATATTTCTGAAATCAGAGACCCTGGAGAATAAAATAATGGTAACTGCAATTTTTTAAGTCACAAAATATTAGCGCCCATGTTTATCAACCCATATTTTTAGTAAAAAATGCACTAAAATTATTGTAAACTCTGTCTTTTTTTTTTAAATAAACATGTTAGGGGCGTGTACTGATGTCAGCCAAGAAGGACGTGCTGGTGAAGAGTACCATTAATCCTACAGCAATCTGTCGCCATCCTTCCCACAGCACATCCTGGTGAGCCTGTATAGCTGCCCTGCTTGTCCCCGGACATCCCCTGCCTCAGCCCCAGCCTGAATTTCGGAGCCCGGCCGGCCAACTTTGTCAATATCCAGGCCGCGGCCTGCTCCACACATCCGCTGCTTGCCCATCTATCGACACTGAACTATACAAATTACATCTCCCCAGCCTGCCATCTGCAGAGATCGAGGCCTTGGATGCCCCAATAACAACCCACAAGATAGAGTTGGCAATTGCCTCACTCCGCCCCTCCAAAACCCCAGGCTCAGATGGCCTCCCGAGTGACTGGTACAAAAGATACACCAAGATTATAGCTCCCAAACTTCAGCTAATTTTCTCCCACTGCTTAGAGGTTAACTCCTTACCGCCCACTATGTATGGTGCCCACATTATACTCATCCCAAAACCGGGTAAAGACCCAAAACACTGTGCCTCCTACAGGCCTATTTCTTTATTAAACTATGACCTAAAAATTCTGGCCAAGATCCTCGCCACTAGGTTTGTAAGAGTTCTGCCTGAACTGGTTGACACTGATCAAACCGGGTTCATGCCAGGAAAATCCACTGATATCAACCTGCGAAGAGTTCTAACTCATCTGCAGCTCCCAAACTCTCATTCCCAAACCTGTGTAATGGTTACATTAGATATTGAAAAAGCCTTTGATATGGTAAGATGGCAATACATGAATTCAGTCCTTCAGACCTTTGGATTCGGTCCCTCCTTCTGCAAGTGGACAGATATATTATACAAATCCCTAATAGTGCAAATCAAATTAGGGGGCCTGCTGTCTGATCCTTTCCCAGTAGAGAGGGGTACTAGGTAGGGGTGTCCCCTCTCCCCATTTTTGTTTGCCCTGGTCATGGAACCCCTGGCTACGGCCCTCAGGAACTCAGATTCAGTAAAGGGCATTAAAGTAGGCTCATCACTGAAAAACTCATGACCTCATGCTTTTTCTCAATGACCCAGGACCCTCCATCTGTGCTGCTTTGAATATTATTTCTGAATTTTCTGAATTATCTGGGCTGAGAGTCAATTGGGACAAATCTCAAGCACTACCTATTGACTTTCAAGCAAAACTTTTTCGGAAGACTGGGAAGTGGCCTGGGAGTACCCTTTTCTACAAGGTATCTCCATCAGAGATCGGTTGATACAATTTAAACTGATTCACAGGGTTTATTTGTCACCCCAAAAATTATCCAAAATTTACCCAAATTCCTCCTCCAACTGTTGGAAGTGTGGTATAGCAGATGCTGACTTCAACCATATGTTATGGTCCTGTCCCAGGATCCAGTCCTTTTGGATGGAGGTCACAAAATTCATTGAGACTTTGCTCATGATCCATGTTGCCCTGAATGTGTCGATCTGCTTGCTGGGTCTGGTGGGCTCCCTGGCCCGCTGCCGAGCAACCAGAACTCTAATAGGACTCCTATTATTTTATGCTAGGAAGGCTTTACTCATAAAATGGAAACAACCAGAGGTACCCACTTCGAATTCGTGGAAATCATTGATCAACTCAGCAGTGCCATTATACAAAGCGCACTATCTCGCCAGATGCTGCCCAGCTAAGTTTGACAAAATTTGGCACGTGTGGTTAGAATCAGACATCACAAATGCAACACAATAGGATCTGGATCCCTTAGTTTGTTTACGCTAATTAAATGTCTTGTAGCGGTGAAGACCTAATTTTGCTGTTATCTGAAGGTACACCTAGATGTGTTATCCTCAACCTCAGCATCTCTCCCTGAAGTAGTCACCTGAAGTATAAGATACATTATCCTTCCCCATATTGCTCCAACTTGATGAAACGAGTAGTTTAAGGTTGTAGTTGTTTCAATAGAATATATTACTTATAGGACTGTTACAATGTATGTTGTTTAAGCCGGGGTATGCCCAGAGTCTTTATTATGTAACCCTTTTTTTCACACAAAAACTCAATAAAAAGTAAAAAAAATAAACATGTACTTACCTGTTCTATGAAATGCAATTGTACAGAGCTGCTCCGAAACCTCTTCTTCTCGGGTCCCCCGCCAGCGCTCCTATTCCCTCTTCTTGGTGTGCTACCATAGCAAGCTGATTGCTCGCTCCCGAGCGCCATGCTATCTGCATCCATAGACACAGACAGCACAGCTTGGCCCTGCCCCCCCACTATCTTGTCTCTAGATTTAACTGACAGCAGAGACAATGGCTTCTCCTGTCTCAGCAAAGCCTGTGAGAGCAGGAAGAGCCTCTACAGACAGGCACTGCATTGGATCGAGTGAAGACTCAGGTAAGTATGGGGGCTGAGGGGCTTTACTGCTATCTAAATATTTTTTTACCTTACTGCAGGGAATCACAAGCACGGATCTTGCATGATAAGTTTCACCCCCAGCCAGCACTGCTAAGGAATGACAGCTGTAAACCAAAAGTGACAAAATGCTTGTCGCTTTCAGGGTCATTCACTGGAGGGGAAATCAGCGAATGGATGTTCACTGATCTCCAACAATTCTACCCTTCCTTGCCCGTCCTTGGCCTGGGATACATGGCGGGGGAATTTGGCCAGGGAAGGGAGGGTGATACCTTCAAGCTTCATCTGAGACCAGCACTGCCGGAGAAGGACAGCTGTGACCCAAAAGTGATGAAATTCTTTTCACTTCTGGGTTCATTCACTGGAGGTGAGATCAGCAAATGGGTGTTTAGTGATCTCCAGCCAAACTACCCGCTATGCCCGTCCTGTATCTTGGAAGGGTGGTATCTTCATGCTTCATTCCCTGGCCAGCACTGCCGGGGAAGGCCAGGTTCATTCACTGGTGTGGAAATCAGCAAATGGATGTTCACTGATCTCCAACCATTCGATCTGCCATGCCCATCCTGGGCTCGGGATACACGTTGGGGAACTCAACTGGGGAACGGAGGATGGTATCTTCTAGTTTCATGTTATATAAAAAAGAATTCTTGCGCTCACCTCAGAAAGAGGGAGAGAGAAAATGTGGTTGACTGCTGCACCTCGTGCAACCCAGGCACTGGGCCAATAACTAATCAAAAATACAAAAAAAGTGCACTGCCCCTTTAAAATGTATGTGTAATACGAATTAATCCTAAAAATCACTGATATGTTAAATCATAAATAAGTGCAAACTAGGCAAACAAAAATCAAAATAAGCAACAAGTGAATAAAGTCCAAAATATGAAAATAAATGCAATACAGTGACTCTTAATAATATAAGGACCACCACAAAAAGTCCCCTGTTATAATGCAGAGTCCTTGTGTAGTTGATGGTGAATAAAGTGCTTTGGAAATTTCTTTTAACAGTGCTTGAGGGCTCAAACGTGCTTCTTCAAAAGAAAAAGAATGGCTGCTTACCAAACAGCATTGATCCAGAATTATGTCCCGTACACACGGTCGGATTTTCCGATGGAAAATGTCCGATCGGAGCGTGTTGTCGGAAATTCCGACCGTGTGTGGGCTCCATCGGACATTTTCCATCGGATTTTCCGACACACAAAGTTTGAGAGCAGGATATAAAATTTTCCGACAACAAAATCCGTTGTCGGAAATTCCGATCGTGTGTACACAAAGCCGACGGACAAAGTGCCACGCATGCTCAGAATAAATAAAGAGATGAAAGCTATTGGCCACTGCCCCGTTTATAGTCCCGACGTATGTGTTTTACGTCACCGCGTTCAGAATGATCGGATTTTCCGACAACTTTGTGTGACCGTGTGTATGCAAGACAAGTTTGAGCCAACATCCGTCGGAAAAAATCCTAGGATTTTGTTGTCGGAATGTCCGAACAAAGTCCAACCGTGTGTACGGGGCATTACAGTGATCAAGATTGCATAACCTCCATCTCCAGGCAAGAAACTCAAGAGTGTAATTGTGATGTCATTGTGGCCGGTGTGTTTTTACATTGATGCCTTTTGTATAATGCCTAAATGTAAGTGCAGCTTTCTTTTTTTTAAATAAAGATAACCTGAATATATTGCATTATGAGGTTTTCCCCTGCTTACAGTGCCTTGAAAAAGTATTCATACCCCTTGAAATTTTCCACATTTTGTCATGTTACAACCAAAAACGTAAATGTATTTTATTGGGCTTTTATGTGATAGACCAACACAAAGTGGCACATCATTGTGAAGTGGAAGGAAAATGATAAACGGTTTTCAAAATTTTTTACAAATAAATATGTGAAAAGTGTGGGGTAAATTTATATTCAGCCCCCGAGTCAATACTTGGTAGAACCACCGTTCACTGCATGTACATCTGCAAGTCTTTTTGATCAGTCTTTTCTGATGCCATAAGGGCCAGTTCTCAAAGTCCATTTCAGTCTACTGAGAAAACATATTATTGTGATTCGGTTGTCTTTGGGAGTTTTTTCCTGGAGATGGAGTTTGCAATTTGAAATCTTGATCCCTGTAATTCGGGATCAATACTGTTTGGTAAGCGGTCTTATTTTCCTATTGAAGGAGCACGTTTGAGCTCTCAAGTACTGGTAAAAGGAATTTCCAAATTACCAAGCACTTTATTCACTATCAATTGCACTGCATTATAATAGGGGACTTTTTTATTGGTCCTTATATTATTAAGAGTCATTGCATTGCCTTTATTTGAATATTTTGAGATACATTGCGGGGGTTCAAAACTGGGAAAAGGAGGGCGGTACCTTCAGTGCCGGTTCACACAGGGGCGACTTGTCAGGCGACCTAGCCGCCTGATAAGTCGCCTCCCGTTCTGTGCTATTGAACCGTTCTAATAGGAGCGACGCAAGTCGCTCCGACTTAGAAAAAGGTTCCTGTAGCATTTCTGGGGCGACTTCAGGGGACTTGCATTGACTTCTATACAGAAGTCGTTTTGCAAGTCGCCGTGGAAGTCGTGTGCAGGTCGCCTCGGTGAGGCGACCTGCAAGTCGTGCCGCCCCTGTGTGAACCGGGGCTCAGGGGTGTGTGGAAAGGAATCATTTGCAACAGAATACCTTGACAGTAGCCGGGAGTGTGTTTAATAACCACTTGCCGACCACCTCACAGTTATATACGTTGGCGGAGTGGCACCGCTGTGCAAATTTTTGTACCTGTACGTCCTTCCGTTAAAGCGGGATAAGTCCCCTGTCCATAGGTGTGCGTAGCCTATTGCATTAGGGTGTGCACCTCAAAGCTCCAACCCATATGCATTTGACATATTTACCAGCCTCTTCCCCGCTCTCCATCCTTAAACAATGGGAGGAAGGAGGAGCAAGGGAGGACATGGGAGACCCGGGCAACAGAAGGAAGAGGAACAGGGAAATGAGGGGTGGCGGGGGTGGCATATATTAGTACTGATCCCCTATATTTTCCTCCTGTGGCAGCTAAAAGTTGAGAAAATGGAGAGGAGAAGCCTACTTTTAGCTGCTGCAGGAGGAAAATACACTAAATTCCACCCCCCGCCACCTCTCCTGTCCAGGATCTGAGGGTCGGCAAGGAAGGGTTGTGGTGTACCTGTCACCTGCCCACCATTGACAGGTTGCCAACCCCAGGATTAGGGTGTGCCCAGGCACACCTGGCACACCCCTTGCGCATGCCTATGCCCCTGTCGCTTGCACGTGTTCACCGCAGGAGCATGCCAGCGGCCCCCACGGGCTCCATGTCCGCCGGCGGCCTGCGATAGTAGTGGGGAGAGGCAGAACGGGGAACTGCCTATTTAAACAAGGAATTTCCCCGTTCTGCCTAGTGACATGACAGGGATATACTGTTCCCGGTCATTGGGAACAGCGATCTCTGTCATGTTTCAGTAAGCCCATCCCCCCTACAGTCAGAACTCGCTGAGGGAACACACTTAACCCCTTGATCGCCCCCAAGTGTTAACTTCTTCCCTGCCAGTGTCGTCATTTTTATAGCACTGATCAATGTAATAATGTCACTGGTCCCCAAAACGAGTAATTTGGGGTCAGATTTGTCTGCCGCAGTGTTTCAGCCCTGCTAAAAATCGCAGATCGCCGCCATTACCAGTAAAAACAATAAAAAAAAAAATTTAAGTCCATAAATCTATCCTGTAGTTTGTAGATGTGATAACTTTTGCGCAAACCAATCAATATATGCCTATTGCGATTTTTTTAATTAAAAATATGTTGAAGAATATATATCGGCCTAAACTGATGAATACATTTTTATTTTTGTTTTTTGGATATGTATTATGGCAGAAATTTAAAAAAAAAATGCTTTTTTTTCTTCAAAATTGTCATTTAAAGCGACGCAGTGCCGTATCGCAAAAAATGCTCTGGTCATTAAGGGGGCAATTCCTTCCGGGGCTGAAGTGGTTATAAGCCCTTTCCACCAGACGCCATTTATAAAGTGGTTAAATCAAGTCTTTTAGTTATAGATCCACAGCCATCCAACGATGTTGTACTCCTGAGCTTTATTATTTTTTACAATCACTAAACTTCTGATAACTGGGAGTTGCCTTCGGCAGGCTTATCTCTAGCTGCAAATGTTTTTACTAAACTGGGTAATGAATAAAAAAAAATTAAATAAAATAGATAAAGTAAGAAACTGAGAAAAGGACAAAGGTGTCCGGACAGAAGTGTTCTAAAATATTTGGAAAGGGAAGGAAAGGATAATTCATACAAAGGTTTCATAGAGTGTTATTTATCTGGCTGGAAGGACCAAGCTGGACAACTGGAGCTCGGTCTCTTGCTGTGCATTGCTTCTCTGGGTTTATTTTATCATGATTAATGACTGGTGGACTCAAGCTAAGCTTACTAAGCAAATATCTTACAGTGACCCAGTTTCACTTTACTAATATTTCAACTGAGATCTTGTTTTTTTTTTATGTCAATGACATAATGCTTTCCACTGTGTGATCACTTCTTATGTTTGATGAGATGTAAGTCTGGTTTACCGAGGGGGAAAAATAGCGGTGTGCACTGCTACATCAGAAGACTGCAATATGGGGACTTTTTATAAAGGGAACAACAGAAACTGGGATCCAATTGGAGGTTTTAGGTTGCGCACACCAGTGGCGTACATACAGGGGTCCCAGGGGTCGCCATTGCTACCCCATGCTCCAGAGAGCCCATCTGACGCCCTGTACATCTGGATGGGAGGGGTGGTGGCAATAAGAGGGACTGATCCCTCCATGCAGCCAATGAACCACTGAATGCTTGCTTCTCCTCCTCTCCCTCCTGCAGACATTTAGCAGCTGCAGAAAGGAAATGGAGGGCATCCGTTGCTCTACATGCCACCCCCGCCAGCTCCCTATCCCTGTCCTGCTGTACTGGGCCCCTGCGTACTTCCATGGTCCCCCCCAGCGCTGCTGGGTCTCCCCCTAGCACCAGCTGCTGCCAGGGCTACTGTCAGGATGGAGTGCGTTGAAGGAGCTGGTAAATGTGTCATTCACCGGCCCCTTCCCTGTCTTAATGAGTAGAGTCAGTGATCGGTAACAATCACTGACTCTACGCTATTCCTGTTCATTAATTCTGTGCTGCTGAGGCTGCAGAGACTTCTTTCTCTGTCTCAAAGGTGAAATATCCAAGGTCTGTTTAAACCCCTTTACTAAAGCCTCCCAATGGGGGTCCTACATTTTTTTTTTAAATTTATAATAAATAATAAAATTGTAAATAAATAAAACAAAATGGTAAAAAATAATAATAAAAAAATTAATGACACCAGTGGTGGAATTACCGGGGTGACAAAGGTTGTATTTGCAACTGGACCCTGGTTTTCTGCCACTGTTGGGGGACCCCAAGATGGCAGAAAGGGGGCCGACCGTAATAAAGGGTCAGCGGGAAGGGCTCCGGCCAGGGGCCCTTCGTGTTTTCCTGCAGCCGACCCCTGAAGGTTCTAGTTACGCCTCTGGCGCACACCGTTTGAGTAGTTTCAACTCCTGTTGCAAACCCAGATTTGAAAATGAAAACCACATTAACAATCCAGGTCTTAGGAACGATTTATGTATTTGTTCCGACCCAGGTAACCACACAGCATCCAGGTTAGGGTGGGATTATAACGGTGTCAACATATAATAATAGAAACAAGAAGTAATTAAAACATCACATTTATTGTAGACATGATTAAAATATGATCAAATAAAATCTCTCATTGTACATTTCCATTTTGGTGGTCAAACAAGTGAAATTCCGGTTATATGGTGGCTATAAGTTCATATGTTATCCAGACATGTTTCGCCAGTGTCGGCTTCATCAGGGGATGTAAGAACCACCGGAAAACATGTGAAACTGTACAAAAAAAAATAAGAATACAATATTAGCACTAGGAACAGCACTATCGAAGATAGGAGGCACCATAGAGGACACACAACGACCAGGCTAACAAACAGGAATAATTTAGGAAAGGCAGATAGCTACTTTTTAGAATTGTATAAAAAAATATGCTTTATGCAATAAAGAGTTATTATTAATAAGTGCTTAAAGCTTTTTTTTTCCATAAATTAGCCCAAGGGGTGGTGAATGACCTCTGCCCCCCTGTATACCCTTAGATGCCCCCCCAACCACCACAGCAGAAATGGTCACGTATCTGTAAACTTACTGATTGATGATACTAAAAGGCAAAGCTTGATTTTTAAATGCTGGATTTCTACACCTGCAAAGCTAAATAGAAATGTGTATCAGTTTATACAAGGCTATTTTCCACTGAGATTTCTGGAGACTGTGAAAAGAAATTCAGCTCTCACATGAGGCGCTCTCATTAATGGCTCTCACATGAGGTGCTCTCGTTAATGGCTCTCACATGAGGTGCTCCTGTTAATGGCTCGTAGCAGTAGCATTCCTCTATTGGTGGGGCTGGCTGTTGTCTGTGACTCACATGATCCATGATTTCAAAGAACTGATATGGAACAAGATGCAGTGATCCCTGGCCAAGGAATGATCTGCAAACGCAAAGCAGATTAACCAACTAGGAATCCTATTTTGATTCTATTTGTGCAAGATAAAAGGAAACTTTCAAAAATAAAATATTTGGTATGATTTACGGAGATGTATGTAAAGTCAAAACAGCTTGCAGGCTTTTGTGTCTTGAGAAAACAAGGGGGAGTACCAACCAAGCTCTGGATGCAGGTCAAACTCCTCTTTGTTGGTTTTTGAAGCCTAGAGTAACAAAATGGTGAATCTGGTGAAGGTGACGAGTCTGCAACCAATGGAGACACTCTTGTGAAAAAGCAACCTCAAAAGGAACACTCTACCTATTTCTCCAATATACCTTCTAAAACCTCCAGATCACGGTACTCTACAGCTCTCAATATTTGGGGAGCTCTGTCTAACTTCTTAGGATTTTTTTTTACAATTTCTTGAAATATCCAAATTTGGCCTGGAGGAGTCCAAGATTTGGCCTCATTGAAACTAAAAATCAGATTACACAAGCTATGATTTATGAAAAGATTGAAGTATTGCTAGTGGATAGGGTCACCAAATAATGCTCAACCTTCGGTCAATAAATACCTACCACCAGGCTTTGATAACACTTACTGGAACCTTGATGACCTAAATCCCCTTTGTTACTAGAACCTATACTACTGAATGATTGCGTTGAGCCTTCTTTCTGCCCAGAACCTTCAGGACTCTCTTCAACCTTTTCCCCTTAAGGCCCCTTTCACACTGGGGCGGTTTGCAGGCGTTATTGCGCTAAAAATACCGCCTGCAAACCGCCCCTAAACAGCCTCCGCTGTTTGTTCAGTGTGAAAGCCCGAGGGCTTTCACACTGAAGCGGTGCGCTGGCAGGAGAGCAAGCAACATCTTTGGAGCTGTGAAGGAGTGGTGTATTCACCGCTCCTTCACCGCCCCTGCCCATTGAAATCAATGGGACAGCGCGGCTATACCGCGGCAATACCACGGCTATAGCCACGCTGTACGAGTGATTTTAACCCTTTTTTGGCCGCCAGCGGGGGGTTAAAACCGCACCGCTAGCGGCTGAATACCGCAGTAAAACAGCGCTAAAAATAGCGCTAATTTACCGCCGACGCCCCCTACCGCCCCAGTGTGAAAGGGGCCTTAATCTTAGCTGGGTAAAACGTTTTTTTATTACTACATCATGTGCATTTTCTACTTTCAGACCCCCTTGGATACATGGTATACTACCTGTGTATTATACCATACAATTGTATCTTTATTTCAAGTAGAATTCTTGACAAAACCTAACTAACCTGTAAAGCAATGGTCTCCAAACTGTGGCCCAGGGGAAGAATCCGGCATTTTGCTTGCCCTTCTCCAGCCCTCATAGCACTATTTCTCCCACTGATACAAGGCACTATTCACTTAACCACTTAAGGACCAGGCCTATTTTTTTAAACTTGTTTGCAAGTTAAAATCTTTTTTTTTGCTAGAAAATTACTTAGAACCCCCAAACATTATATATTTTTTTTCAGACACCCTAGAGCAGGGGTGTCCAAACTTTTTTCAAAGAGGGCCAGATTTGATGACGTGAACATGTGTGAGGGCCAACCATTTTGCCTGACATTCTTTGAACCATTAAAATGTGGTCTAAGTGTGTTCGTTCGAGCACTAATACACTGCCCAACAAGAATTCTCTTGCCTTTGTCGCGCTCGTTCCCGACACACAGACGAATGCTCTGCTCTTTAGGGGTACCATTAATTCTCAGTGCAATTCAAAAAAAAAAAGGCCGGGGACTTCTTTTCCTGCATTTTTGTGGGTAGGGAAGCCCATTGAAATGAATAGGCTGCCCTACACGTAGCACGCAGCCACACAGATGTGAATCAAGGGCTTGTTCACATGTCAGGTTGGAGGGGCAGTAAAACCACATAATTAAGCTGTTTTTACCACCCCCAACTTCTCCCCCTTTAGCTGCAGAGGGAGCAGCTGGGGGTGTACACATGCTGTGGCTGCAGCTGGAGGTATATCCAGGCTGAATGGGGCTGCACTGCAACTATCCCGCAACTGTGTGCATTGCACGGTTGCGGTATAGTGATGCTGCATTTACGGGTTTAAAACAGGTGGTGAGGAGGCAACATAATGCCTCTTTACCGCCTGTCAAATGCCTCTGAAAAGCGATCTGTGCATGGATTGCTTTGCAGAGGAGCAGCAGTCCTGACTGCTATCACAAACAAGCCCTACAAAAGCAGTTCTGATGGTACAGGAAATGGGGGGGCAGATTAAAAGTAACATACCCGCATACATACACACAGACACATGCACACACATGCAGACATATACACACACATACAGACAAATGCACACACATACAGACACATGCATACACATACATACAGACACATGCACACGCATATACATACAAACATACATACAGACACATGAACACGCACACACATACAGACACATGCACACACATACAGACACATGCACACACACACACACACATACAGACATACATACAGACACATGCACACACATACAGACACATGCACACACACACACACACATACAGACATACATACAGACACATGCACCCACATACAGACACATGCACGCACATACAGACACATGCACACACATACAGACACATGCACACACACACACACATACAGACATACATACAGACACATGCACACACACACACACACACATACAGACATACATACAGACACATGCACACACATACAGACACATGCACGCACATACAGACACATGCACGCACACACACATACAGACACATGCACACACATACAGACACATGCACACACATACAGACACATGCACACACATACAGACACATGCACACACACACACATACAGACACATGCACACACATACAGACACATGCACGCACACACACATACAGACACATGCACACACATACAGACACATGCAAACATACACACATACAGACACATGCACACACATACAGACACATGCACACACATACAGACACATGCACGCACACACACATACAGACACATGCACACACATACAGACACATGCACACACACACACACATACAGACACATGCACACACACACACACACATGCACACACACATACATACAGACACATGCACACACACACATACAGACACATGCACACACACTCACACACATACAGACACATGCACACACACACATACAGACACATGCACACACACACACACATACAGACACAGGCACACACACACATACATACAGACAGACACATGCACACACATACAGACACATGTGCACACATACAGACACATGCGCACACACACATACAGACACATGCACACACACATACAGACACATGTGCACACATACAGACACATGCGCACACACATACAGACACATACACACACATACAGACACATGCACACACACACACTCATACTAGGGTTGCCACCTCATCCCTTTAAACCCGAACACATATGAATTACACAGGTTCTAAGACTAATTTAGTGCAGATAAGGCACCAAGTGAGTTTAATTACCACCTTAATCAGCCACAGAACCTGTGTAATCAATACATGTTCGGGTTTAAAGGGATGAGGTGGCAACTCTAACTCATACAGACACATGCACACACACATACAGACACATACACACACACACACACACACACACACACACACACACACACACACACATGCACACACACACACACATACAGACACATGTGCACACATACAGACACACAGACACATGCACACACACACACATACAGACACATGCACACACATACAGACACATGCACACACACACACATACAGACACATGCACACACATACAGACACATGCACGCACACACACATACAGACACATGCACACACATACAGACACATGCAAACATACACACATACAGACACATGCACACACATACAGACACATGCACACACATACAGACACATGCACGCACACACACATACAGACACATGCACACACATACAGACACATGCACACACACACACATACAGACACATGCACACACACACACACATGCACACACACATACATACAGACACATGCACACACACACATACAGACACATGCACACACACTCACACACATACAGACACATGCACACACACACACACATACAGACACAGGCACACACACACATACATACAGACACATGCACACACATACAGACACATGTGCACACATACAGACACATGCGCACACACACATACAGACACATGCACACACACATACAGACACATGCACACATACAGACACATGTGCACACATACAGACACATGCGCACACACATACAGACACATACACACACATACAGACACATGCACACACACACACTCATACTAGGGTTGCCACCTCATCCCTTTAAACCCGAACACATATGAATTACACAGGTTCTAAGACTAATTTAGTGCAGATAAGGCACCAAGTGAGTTTAATTACCACCTTAATCAGCCACAGAACCTGTGTAATCAATACATGTTCGGGTTTAAAGGGATGAGGTGGCAACTCTAACTCATACAGACACATGCACACACACATACAGACACATGCACACACACACACACACACACACACATGCACACACACACACACATACAGACACATGTGCACACATACAGACACACAGACACATGCACACACACACACACACATACAGACACATGCACACACACACACACACACACACACATGAATAAAGCCCTTTTAAAACGAATCTAGCTTCAATCACAGTACTGTACCTTTCCAGCTTCCTCATTCAGCCGGGTACTGCACTGTAGGGGGAAGCAGAGAGCACAGCACACTCCCCTGCACTTTACTTTCACTTTTCAGGCTGGCGGAGCTTCTTACAGTGCCCATGTACAGTTCGGCAGGGGATCGGGCTCATCTGACAGCCCTGATCCCGCGGCACACTGGCTGAGAAAGGCTGGTTTAGATAACCAGGCGGGTCGTTCAAAACCGGACCGCGGGCGGACTTTGGACATGCCTGCCCCAGAGAATAAAATAGTGGTCGTTACAATACTTCCATATATGCGCAGTGGTCTTACAAACGCAATTTATTTGGAAAAAATACACTTTTTTGAAAATTAAAAAATAAGAAAACCGTAAAGATAGCCCCATTTTTTTTCCATATATTGAAAGATAATGTTAAGTAAATTGATACCCAGCATGACATGCTTCAAAATTGCACCCGCTCGTGGATTGGCAACAAACTTTGACACTTAAAAATCTCCATAGGCGACGTTTAAAAATTTCTACGGGTTAACAGTTTTGAGTTACAGAGGAGGTCTAGAATTATTGCTCTCGCTCTAACGATTGTGGCGATACCTCACATGTGTGGCTTAAACCCTGTTTACATATGCCAATATAAAGGAATATTAGTGGTAAAAAAAAAATCCCTTGTGGATTTAATGAAGCTTTTTTTTTTTGGTTAACTCTCCTTTAAGGGGGTGTGGCAGGGGGCGTGTCCTATGCCTACATACATTTGCTAGTAGGTGTCCCTCATTACCATTTCAAAATGTTGGGAGGTGTGCGGGTGCCCCCCAGGGAAAGTGGCTTTCCTTGGGTGTATCCAATGAGGAGGAGGGGCCTGGAGCGCCGGCGGGGGACCCCAGAAGAAGCGCATCGGGGCTGCTCTGTGCAAAACTATTGCACATAGCAGGTAGATATAACATGTTTGTTGTTTTTATTTAAAAAAATATTTTTTCTTTTTAAGAATATTGTGGACCTTCAATTGAACTTAAGTCTTTGCTGTAGCTAGAACTAGCCTTTGCATGCAATGCATGTCAACAGAGAACCTGCTTCTGCCCTCCATTTGACTCTTGCTGTATAATACTCGCTTCCTTTATTGCAGGCACTTACTTGTACTTACTTCTTATAATTATTGTATCTCTTGCACTTTCATAAATACTATTCAGCCTATACGTCTCAGTGAGACATTTCCAGTTGGGGGAGCTCTAGGCTTTTATTACTGTAGTACATAGACATTGGCTATTCCTCATTATTGTTCAAAAATGTGAACAAGCTGTGTGTTTTCTCTATCCTGGCAGACTATAAAAACGTTATTTGTATTTTTTTTTTAATGGAGATATCCCGCAAAGATTGTCTCAGACATTATAGGTCATAATTTGTGCAGTCTTTTACACTTTTACTGGGTTTTGCACCAGGGACACTAGCCACGTGGAGTTTGTATAGTCTCACCATGTGGGTTTCCTCCGAGTACTCCAATATCCTCTTATAGGAATGTCACACTGCAAGCTGCTTTGGGGATCGGGAGCAGGGTCTGACTGGAATAATTCAAAGATGTGTTAAAGAGGAATTCTACTTTCATTAAAAAAATAAAAAAAAAAATAGCAATATACAGTTGTGCTCAGACCTGAGGGGTCTGGTATAAATTTTGAGGGGGACCCCCACGCCATTTTTTTAAAAAATTTTGTCCGGGGTTCCCCTTAATACCCATACCAGACCTGAAGGGCTTGGTATGAAATTTAGGGGGACCCCCCACGCCATTTTTTAAAAATTTTTGGTTCGGGGTTCCCCTGCTGTTTTTATCAATGAACTTTTATGTGTATTGTTGGACCGACAATTCATTAATAGCCGCGAGTAGTTTTAAATGACCTTTTTTCCTTTGAAATGTCATTTTGCTGTCAGACTGTTCTAAACACGGGAAACATGCGCCACTTTACAGCCATACTATAGATACCCCCCAGGTATGAAATTTAAAGGAATATTATACTTTTATTGTTTCACTTTAAGCATTATTAAAATCACTGCTCCCGAAAAAACTGACGTTTTTAAAAAATTTTTTGCATTGATCCATGTCTCCTGGGGCAGGACCCAGGTCCCCAAACCCCTTTTATGACAATAACTTGCCTATAAGCCTTTAAAATTAGCACTTTTGATTTCTCCCATAGACTTTTAAAGGGTGTTCCGCAGCTTTCGAATTTGCCCCGAACACCCCAAATTGTTCGCTGTTCGGCGAACTGGCGAACAGCCGATGTTCGAGTCGAACATGAGTTCAACTCGAAGCTCATCCCTAATGGCCGTTCACCTAAACTGACAGGCTGGGCAAGGAGAGCATTAATCAGAGAAGCAGCCAAGAGGTCCATGGTCACTCTGGAGGAGCTGCAGAGAACCACAACTCAGGTGGGAGAATCTGTCCACAGGACAATTATTAGTTGTGCTCTCCACAAATTTGGCCTTTATGGAAGAGTGACAAGAAGAAAGACATTGTTTAAAAAAGCCATAAGAAGTTCAATTTATAGTTTGCGAGAAGCAATGTGGGGGACACAGCAAACATGTGGAAGAAGATGCTCTGGTCAGATGAGACCAAAATTGAACTTTTTGGCCTAAAAGCAAAGCGCTATGTGTGGCTGAAAACTAACACCGCACATCACCCTGAATACACCATCCCCACCGTGAAACATGGTGGTGGCAGCATCATGTTGTGGGGATGCTTTTCTTCAGACGCTCTCCATCCAATCTGACAGAGCTTGAGATATTTTGCAAAGAAGAATGAGGAAAAATGTCCCTCTCTAGATGTGCAAAGCTGGTAGAGACATCCCCAAAAAGACTTGCAGCTGTAATTTCAGAGAAAGGCGGTTCTACAAACTATTGACTCCGGGGGGCGCCATACAAATGCACGCCACACTTTTCACATATTTATTTGCTTGAAATCCATTTATCATTTTCCTTCCACTTCACAATTATGTGCCACTTTGTGTTGGCCTATGACATAAAATCCCAATAAAATACATTCACGTTTTTGGTTTTAACATGACAAAATGTGGAAAATTTCAAGGGGTATGAATACTTTTTCAGGGCACTGTACAATGCCACGCTATTGGTCCTGCATTTTATGTGAGGGAGCAAGCATGCAGTCGCAGCCAGGACTGCCCTAAAGGGGTTGCTTTACGGAACCAGTCGCACAGATAGAGGGAGCCTATGGAAACATAGAAACAGGTTACATAGTTAGGTTGAAAAAAAGACACAAGTCCATCTAGTTCAACCATAAAAAAAATAAAAAATAAAAATAAAATAATAAATATCATACAATCTCATATACCCAATCCTATACTCACAGTTGAGGTATAAGTATTATACCTTCTTCCTCTACCCCCAGACTAAAAAGTGAATTTAAACCTTGGAGTGTGATTGGGGACCCTAATGCAAAGATTATTTTTCCTGTGCCCGGTGTTCGGCTTTAGGTGACCCATCAGAATTTTCATCACCACTTCATTGTACACGTCTTTCCCTGGAGTCATACGCAACCACTAAGTCTTGTCAGGGAGATTTCACAGTTACATTCATGCAAATAAGAATTCATGTGACAAGACTTGACTGCAGAGACTGAGCTTGTGGATAACTCCATCCAGCAACTTGATTAACGGCGGCATCCTAAGCCTTTATCAGTCCTGACATGCAGGGATGCAGTCCTAATTACTAATCTCGTGTAATGGTCTACATCAGGAAACAAATTGCAGAGACATTTTGCTGTCGGGTTCAAAGATATTTATGGAAACATTCATACTTCCCTAATGATGACTGTTGACTGACTATGAAAGAAAAGTGATTGGATTTCAATTTACTGTCGTTATATTAGCAAAATGATGCAATGTGATTGGCTGCTATGAAAGACTGATCATGGATTGGAATCATCCTACTTGGCAAAAGACAGTTAAATAATTCCTTTAGTGAGAAGGAAAAGTGATGCCTGCTTTCAGTTTCTATTATAAGAATAACAATTATAGCATCGAGCCAGATTATATATATATATACCCCGTGTTTCCCCCGAAAATAAGACCTACCCCGATAATAAGACCTACCCAGATTTTCGGGAAGGGCTGCAATATAAGCCCTACCCCGAAAATAAGCCCTAGCTGAAAGTGGTTGGAGAAAGGTAGAATCCACTGTCCTGTAGTAGTACACAATTCAAAAGGTGTGTGACTCTGCAATACAATCGTATCACATACCCTTGGTACAGCTGATCTCTTCTCCTCTTCTCCTGGCTGTCTGTGGGGGGATCTTGGCCCCCCTCGCTCCCCAGGCGCTCAGCACAATTTTACTACAGAAACACACACCCTCCACTATACACAATCCTGTAATAGAGAGGATTCCAGCATTTTACAGGCACTTTAACTCTGTTCACACTGGGGATTCCTGGCATGCAAGCCCTACTCCGAAAATAAGCCCTTCCGTGTTTTTGGTTGCTAAAATTAATATAAGCCCCAGGCATATTTTTGAGAGAAAAACACGGTATATATACAGTATATATATATATATATATATATATATATATATATATATATATATATATATATATATATACATATTTATTGTACTGTACTGTAAAAAAGTTTTAGGCAGGTGTGAAAAAATGCTGTAAATGAAAACTTTTTTTTTTATCAGTTAACAAAATACAAACTAAATGAACAGAAGAGAAATCCACCCTTTACCTTCAAAACAGCATCAATTCCTCTAGAATAAATTGCGCAGTTTTTGAAGGAACTTGGCAGATAGGTTGTTGCAAACATCTCGGAGAACTAATTACATATCTTCTGTGGATGTCGGCTACCTCAAATCCTTTTGTCTCTTCATATCATCCCATACAGACACAATGATGTTGAGATCAGGGCTCTGTGGGAGCCAAACCATCACCTCCAGGACTCCTTATTCTTCTTTACGCCGAAGATAGTTCTTAATGACATTGGCTGTATGTTTGGGGTTGTTGTTCTGCTGCTTAATACATTTGGGGCCAATCACACACCTCCCTGTGATTGGCTTGATGGATAAGTATCTGCCTGTATTTCTCAGCATTGCGGACAATATTGATCCTGACCAAATCTTCAACTCCATTTGTAGTAATGCAGACTTGCAAGGAACCTCCACCATGCTTCACTGTTGCCTGCAGACACTCATGATTGTCTCCAGCCCTTCGTGAACAAATTTCCTCCCGCTACAGCCAAATATTTCACCTTTTTACTCTTCAGTCCAGAGCACCTACTGCCATTTTTCTATACCACAGTTCCTATGTTTTTGAACCCAAACCTAAACTCAAGCCTGATCTCAAGTCTGATCCAAAGTCTGATCCAAACCCTGATCCCAAGCCTGATCCCACGCCTGAACTCAAGTCTGATCCAAAGTCTGATCCAAAGCCGCCTGATCCCAAGCCTGAACTCAAGCCAGATCCCAAGTCTGATCCATTCCTAGTCTGATCCCAAGCCTAAAACCCAAGCCTAGACTCAAGCCTGAACCCAAGCCTAAACTCAAGCCTGATCCAAAGCCTGAACCCAAGCCCAAAGTCAAGCCTGATCCTAAGTCTCATCCAAAGCCTGAACCCAAGCCCAAACTCAAGCCTGAGCCCAAGTCTGATCCAAAGCCTGATCCCAAGCCTGAACTCAAGTCTGATCCAAAGTCTGATCCAAAGCCTGATCCCAAGCCTGAACTCAAGCCAGATCCCAAGTCTGATCCATTCCTAGTTTGATCCCAAGCCTAAAACCCAAGCCTAAACTCAAGCCTGAACCCAAGCCTAAACTCAAGCCTGATCCAAAGCCTGAACCCAAGCCCAAACTCAAGCCTGAGCCCAAGTCTGATCCAAAGCCTGAACTCAAGCTCATCACTACTGGTGAGGGATATTCCCTACTCCAATCTACACCCCCAAAAAACATTGTGTTCATTGCTAAGACACTTTTTATCGACTAATTTATGTTATTTCAGCAGCATCACCTGAAAAAACTGTGCTGGCGTGATAGGTCATGAAAATAGATACCTATACCTGGTATGATATACCTCCCCCACAGGCGTTGTGAAAACGAAAGCTTGAGGGGCTTAATCATCGTTTAGCTAGAAATCTCTGTTATTAATGTTGACATGATTCTCATTACTGATGTATAGCATCTAGGTCTCCACGGCAACTATTGCCAGCGCCATGAATATTAAGAGGGCCATCTAAATCAGCTCTACCTGTTGTGATTGCAAAACAGCAATTTTCCACTGAACTCCTACAGCGTGTCTAGATACAGATATGTATTTAACCCTCAACTGACTTTTCTGACCCCTCAGTAAGCTGAAGTGTTATGTAGCCCAAGGATACAGATATTGTTAAGCACCTAGTTTCTTGACTGTCTTTAGTTTGTCTTTGTGAAGAACAAGATGATTTGTATTAGCTAAAATGATGATCATCACGCAGTCAAAAGCCTACTTGAATCTGCTCTTTGCTAAGTGGTTTAAGTAGCACAATACTTTTGAGCTTGCTTAAAGCTAAAATTTCAGATATGGCAATTTTTACATGTAAATTTTGCTTGGACCAGCGTAATTGCAGTATGCATGTGCCATACCTGTGGGATCCTCCTAGATGTTGGAAATCACTGTAGTAGGCACCACTACTTCAGTGGTCTACACTATCTTCCGTGACCAGTGCTGAGCAACTGCTCTGCTGCGTACTGAACACAGGAGGTCACACACTGAGCATGGGTGGCATTCAGGCAATGGTTTCTATATGTTATCCTGAATAAGTCAAGGCTCTCTGTCATGAACCTGAAACTAATATTCATGTCTGTCTGTCTGCTTACCTCTCTCTTGTGTCAGCTTAGAGACCCGCCGCTGTTCACCTGTATGCTTCAGTAATCGTTCCTCAAGCATGGCTCCACCTAAGCTCTATTAGGAAACCCTATATTAACCTGTGCACTGCAAGCCAAGCCTTGCTGATCAATATTGTGTGTTTGGATCCTGTTTACCGACCTTGGCTTGTTCTTGACTGTCCTTGTCTGCTTCATATCCCACTCTTTGGCTTGTTCTTTGACTATCCCTATCT
The DNA here is from genome assembly GCA_037952925.1 of Lithobates clamitans. Lineage (NCBI taxonomy): Eukaryota > Metazoa > Chordata > Amphibia > Anura > Ranidae > Lithobates > Lithobates clamitans. The sequence goes on from JBBGZY010000275.1 coordinate 830,381, forward strand.
GCTTGTTGCCCCAACCTTTTGGCTTATCTCCTGACTATCCTTGTTGTCCCAGTCTGCTGCTTCCTTTCTATCCTCCAGTAGTCTACCGTGAGCGTGGGCTGGGAGGCCCTGGGGGTCGCGACCTGGAGCCAGACTGCAGCGAAGTCCATCCCCACCATCAGGGGCTTCCGCGCCCTGGGAATTCTCATGCTCTAGCTCCCAGTGTGATCCGTGTTGGTGCTCCAGATTACCTGCTTTCCTGAACCACCCAGAGCTCCATCTGCAGCAGTCAGTCGTGGGGTTCACTACCTTAGCAGTGCATTCCTGACTCCAACGGTGTGCATCTGTCATCTGGCCTCTGGTGACCTGACACTCTCAAGACCCCACAGGGTAGCCAACCAGTGTAGCAGAGCCCAGTTAATTCAACCACCAGAGTTCCAACACCTACGCAGTGTTTGTTTCCACATTTCCTCACAGGCAGGATCTCCTTAGGAGAGAATATCTTCCTGGAATAAAGGAATGTCCACACTGGAGGGCACTTGCTTAAATGAGGGTTCCTTTACTAGTTATACCATTTCCAATTCAATGCTGTACAATGACATGTAAAGTTTTTTTTTTTACAAACAGACCCACTAGGAGAAACTCATTGCCCTACAAAGTTGGCATAAATGTCTATTTTGTCTTTCTGTCCTATATTCCCAGGTATAGCTGATAACTTAATCCCTGCTACATGGGGGGGGGGGGGGGGGGGCATTCCCTTGCTCCACTGGGAGAGACAACCGAAAGAAAGCACGCTGTGCACACTCAGATGACAATGCAGCAGGTGCCATTCCCCAGTCCTTTCTTAGGTCTATTTTCCAATGCCAATCAACTAACTGCATCCCTCTCACCCTATATACCAGTTTCAAGCTCATAACTGACATTGGGGGTTACCCGGCACCCTGAGAGAGAAACATGAGTTCAAAGGGACCTGCACCCCATGTACAGTATTACAGCAGCCTTTCCCTTTTTACCCTAGAGGAACCCTTGAAATAATTTTCAGGTCTCAGGGGTCAGTGGGAACAATGCCCCTTACATTGGTAATCATTGGGAAGAAAGCCCTCTACATTAGTGGTCAATGGGAAGAATGTTCCTTACATTGATTTTCCATGGGAAGGATGCCCCTTACATTGGTTGTCAGTGGGAAGAATGTCCCTTACATTGGAGGTCAGTGGGATATATGCTCCTTATATTGATAATCGGTCAGCAGAATCTCCCTTACATTAGTGGTCAGTTGGAAAAATGCTCCTTATATCGGTGGTCATTGGGAAGAATAGCCCCTTTTATAGTAGTGGTCATTGGGAAGAATGCCCCCTACATTGGTGGTCAGTGGGATATATGCTCCTTATATTGATAATCGATCAGCAGAATGTCTCTTACATTGGTTGTCATTGGGAAGAATACCCCTTACATTGGTGGTCAGTGGGAAGAATGCCCCTTATATTGATAATTGGTCAGCAGATTGTCCCTTACATTGGTGGGCATAGGGAAGAAAGCACCTTACATTGGTGGACATTGGGAAAAAAGCCCCTTACATTGGTGGTCAGTGGGAAGAAAGCCCCTTACAATGGTGATCAGTTGGAAAAATTCTCCTTACATTGGTGGTCAGAGGGAAGAATGCTCCTTACATTGGTGTTCAGTGGGAAGAATGCTCCTTACATTGGTGGTCAGTGGGAAGAATGCTCCTTACATTGGTGATCAGTGGGAAGAATGATCTTTACATTGGGTGCCCCTTGTGGCCCATTTTGGTTCTATATTGGCTCCACACTGACAAGTTCCTGCCCAGGGGTTTGGGCGATTACCATCATCGCCCTGACCTGGCCAAGCAGGAGCTTCCAAGATGGTGCCGACGGACTCACGGCATTTGCACGTGACGTTGGCAATGGAGCCATCTTGCGCATGGGCACTTGGCAATTTCGGCGTCCGCATCTCCATTAGCGTCATTGGGCACTTTAGATGTGGGAGGGAGGCGTATAAACAGGACCAGGAATGAGGCTTTTGGCATTGGTACACTGGCGGGGGGAGGACACGCACCTGCAGGAGACACTCAGGTAAAATATTTGTTTTCTTAATCGTGTGGATGGCATCACCATTCTGGCTGTGTTTGGCTTGAGAGCTCATTATTTGTCCCTTATTGATTCCAGAGGAGGTGCTATGGAGGAGGTGCTATGGTCATGTTCTGTACCCTGCATTTCCCAATGGAGAGAAAATTTCATTTGCTTGCTATCTGGGCAGATTAACGGTTTTAACTTAGGCTCTTCAGAAATGGCCTTGCCATTTTCCCTACTGAAGGGGAAGTAAATATATTATATATTTCTTCTTACTATGATGTTATTTAACATGTAAGTTAAATTATCAGTATAATATAGCACACTTATATGTCCCTTCCCATGTACTTTGTCCTTGGTCTCTCTCTCCCCCTATGGTTGCTGATATCTTCTTTTAGACACCATCATAACAAGTTTAAGTGTCTCCATCTGGGTATTTGTATATATTCAACAAAATGGTATACAAGATGACTCTTTTCTCCGGAGGACCTATTAAGCATTAAAGTATATCTAAAGGTTCGTTAAAAAATAAAATAAAAAACATGCTATACTTACCTCCTCTGTGCAGTTGGTTTTGCACAGAGTGGCCCCGGTCCTCCTCTTCTGGGGTCCCCCGGTGGCGCTCCTGGCTCCTCCTCTTCTCGAATGCCCCATTGGAGAGCGCTCTCCCTCGGGGCACTCGTGCGGGCGCGCTCCCGAGTCCTGCTGCTGCGTCTATTGACACAGAAAGAAGGACTTGGCCCCGCCCCCCTGTCATTGACTTTGATTGACAGCAGCAGGAGCCAATGGTTGCCCTCAATCTATCCAATTAGGAGCCGAGACTCATGCGGGCGTGCTCCCAAGTCCTGCTGCTGCATCTATTGACACAGACAGCAGGACTCGGCCCTGCCCCCCTGTCATTAAATTTGATTGATAACAGCAGGAGCCAATGGCTGCCATCAATCTATCCAATCAGGACCCGAGACACCGACTGGAGCTGGTGTGCTCGTCCTCGTCACTGGAAAGACCGGGTTCAGGTAAGTAAAAGGGGGGCTCTGGGGGCCTGCTGCAGTACAGGAGGGTTTTAACCTTAATGCATAGAATGCATTAAGGTGTAAAGCCTAGAGGGTTTACAACCTCTTTAATCGTGTATAAAAGACAATTAGCGCCACCTACCTTAAGTGTTATGTGTTATAAATAAACTATAAAGTTTACTAATTAGTACTTCACAGCTGCTGTACACTTCCAGTGAATTCACCTCACCATACAACATATAAAATAAAATGAAAAATATAAGTGCAGCGCTATTAACTGCTTCAGCCCCGAAGATTTGGCTGCTAAATGACCAGGCTATTTTTTGCGATACGGCACTGCGTCACTTTAACTGACAATTGCGCGGTCGTGCGATGTTGCACCCAAACAAAATTGACCTTTTTTTCCCACAAATAGAGCTTTCTTTTTGTGGTATTTGATCGCCTCTGCGTTTTTTATTTTTTGCGCTATAAACAAAAAAAAAGAGCGTCAATTTTGAAAAAAAACACAATATTTTGTACTTTTTGCTATAATAAATATCCCCATTTTTTTTAAAAAAAAGCAAATTCTTCCTTAGTTTATGCCCATATGTATTCTTCTACATATTTTTGTTAAAAAAAAAAAAAATCACAATAAGCGTATATTGATTGCTTTGCGCAAAAGTTATAGCGTCTACAAAATAGGGGATACATTTATATTCAATATTCCATATTCTATATTATATTCAATTATATTCAAATAATATTATTATATAAATAAAAAATCAATCTATATAATAACGTGTACAATTAAAGTTCATATGCTGAAACTTTTCTGCGTTGAATTATTGTGACTTCTCAATTCATATATCATCCACCGCTGTGCATATCGTGTCTTCAGCAGATTCTCTGCACACCTTCAACAGCCATTATACCCAATCACCTCATACATGAGTCAGAAAGACTCAAAACAATTCCTTTCTTTCTTTCAGCTATGGTCTCATCTCTTCCACATCCCACCAGTTACTCTCTATCCACTTTCCAATCAGTAGCCTCCCAGGGGGATCGCAAGAAAGATCTCTCATATATATACTGCCCCGCTGCTTTTCTCCTTCCTCCACACCAGCGTTATTACTCTGTATTCATGATAGGATATAGCTCCACATTCATGCAACAATAAATAGAGGATACATAGTGCTCTCCGTTTGCAACATTTTTTAAAATGCCTCAACTAAAAGACACTTACGAGATATTCAGTTAAAATGAGCTCTGGATAGTCCTTGCTCACCGCTGTGGCTGTGTGACCTCACGGGCTCGGCTCCTCCCCTCTATCTACAACCCCTTTAATGTTTGATTGTGTTTATAATGTTGTTGTTTTTTCTAGAATTGTACTGCTCTGTGAATAATCATTTTCTAGTGATTAATCGTATTTCTCTTTGTATAGGGTGACCAGACATCCCCGGTTTCTGGGGACAGTCCCTGGATTGAGGACACTGTCCCCGGACCAGGTCTGTCCCCAGTTTTGTCCCCTGATTGGATTTGAACAGGGGCTGGGGCAATTTCAAAGACAGCCCGTGCAGAATAAAAAGAAAAAATCTGAATTGCACCTCCCCCTCCTCTGCCGCTCCTACTAGCTTATGGGGGTTTATTTTTTTCCATTATCTGTGCCCCTTTCTGATGATCTTGTGCTGGTCGGAGGGACTATTTCTTCAGTTTCGGGCGCATGCCCATTCAGCGCCACTCGCATGTTCTTCTGCCTTGGCTCAAGTCCCGGCCAGCCGCCTGCCTGCTTATCTCCTTGCCTCCCCTGGTGGAGTGATCTTCCTCTGCTCCCTACCCAGTAGTAGCCGGGGCCCGAAGAGTAAAGCCCCATACACACTATCAGATTTTCTGCTGATTTTTGTCTTCAGATTTACCAAAACAATGTAGTGCAAGGGCCTGCCTGATTGCATACAAATTGAAACTCCTAAGGTTTGACCTCATATTATATGGTTTTGGTAAATCTGAAGGAAAAAAATCTGATAGTGTGTATGGGGCTTTAGACTTGACAGGCTGTGAGGCGGGCGGCGGCGGCGGAGACGGGCGAAGAGTCGTCGATTGCTGCCATTACAAGTAAAAAAAAAAAATATGTCCCCGGATTTCACTTTAAAAATCTGGTCACCTTATCTTTGTAGTTTACATGTGCAGCATCCATAGAGTAAACTGGACATTGGTGCTCAGTGGGAAGAATGTTCCTTACATTGGTGGTCAGTGAGAAGAATGCTCCTTACATTGGTGGTCAGTGGGAAGAATGTTCCTTACATTGGTGGTCAGTGGGAAGAATGTTCCTTACATTGGTGATCAGTGGGAAGAATGTTCCTTACATTGGTGATCAGTGAGAAGAATGTTCCTTACATTGGTGATCAGTGAGAAGAATGCTCCTTACATTGGTGATCAGTGAGAAGAATGGTCCTTACATTGGTGATCAGTGAGAAGAATGTTCCTTACATTGGTGATCAGTGAGAAGAATGTTCCTTACATTGGTGATCAGTGAGAAGAATGTTCCTTACATTGATGATCAGTGAGAAGAATGTTCCTTACATTGGTGGTCAGTTGGAAGAATGTTCCTTACATTGGTGATCAGTTGGAAGAATGTTCCTTACATTGGTGATCAGTGAGAAGAATGATCCTTACATTGGTGATCATTGAGAAGAATGCTCCTTACATTGGTGGTCAGTTGGAAGAATGATCCTTACATTGGTGATCAGTGAGAAGAATGCTCCTTACATTGGTGGTCAGTGGGAAGAATGCTCCTTACATTGGTGGTCAGTGGGAAGAATGTTCCTTACATTGGTGGTCAGTGGGAAGAATGTTCCTTACATTGGTGATCAGTGAGAAGAATGGACCGCGTTTGAGGACCCCTTTAACATAAGTTGACAACCACTGCGGTAGATGATGCCTGAATAAAGATGGTTCTGTCCTTCTGGAAAGAAAAAGAGATGAAGATATTGTCAAGTGGAGCACTGTGATTTCTGTGAGAGGTAATAAACACCTGGAAAAGTTACTTGTGGTGTGCTAATAGTGAAAGGTACACCATCCAGTATGCAATATGCTGAATGTGTACAGGGTGATCCATAATTATGTATAACTTTTTGTTACAAGGTCAATGACACTAACTGAGAGGATGTAAGTGGTATAACAAAGTGGTCTAGTCATGGGCTTTCGTTAAAATTTAACATAAGCAACACATTTCTCCAGTGGGGACTAAATGTTCTGCAAGGCCCTTTGCAACATTTCACTTGGTGCTTTCCCACACTCCTCTCAAATGACCTCTTCTAAACTAGTTACTATCCAAGGCTTCCTTGAATACACTTTCTCTTTAGGGTACCCCCAAAGGAACAAGGCCAGAGGCGTTAAGTCTGGACTTCTTGGCGGGCCACTCAACATGCCCACGATGCCCAATGTCTTGTTCGGGAAAAGCATGGGCTAGCCATGCCCGTGTTGTCAGTGAAAATGGGCTGGTGCATGGTCCTCCATGAAGTGCACATCGTTAGCATCCTCCCCAGCAATACAATGGGATGGACGAATTCCTTGAGCATGTTCAGGTATCTCTCAGCATTTATTGTCGCCTGCAAAGTGTACAAGCGGACGAAGCGTACCATCATGAATGCCACAAAACATAGTCACCATTGGCCAGGAATGCAGTTTTTCTAAGGTCCATTCTGGATGCGGGAACTTAGTAATGACGGTTGTGGCGGTTCACAAAGACGCCAACGTGGCCTCGTCTGACTAAAGGATTTGTTGCAAAATGTTTGGTTCCTCCTCTGTCCATGCCAGCATAGACTCCGCAAACTATTCCAACATCACAGTCCTCACATGCACCTGCAACAATTGAGCAAGATCATACACTGACCCCCTGCTGGACGCCGTTACCGGCTCACATGGGAAAGAGTCGCCACACGTGGCAGAAGGCGGAACGAAATAATGAAAGTACTAAAGGACACAGACAACCGTGCCACATAACAACGAAATACTACACATCACCCAATTCCTTCAATTAGCACAGTGAAATAAAAAAATTTACATAAATATGGATCATCCAGTATAAAAATATGGACAGAATTTTTAGGTATCAAGAACTAATTTCTGACTATATTCTTTAAAAAAAAAAAAATAATGTTAAAACTATCATTTTAGAATACATTTAAAGCAACAAATAGCTTTCAATAACATTTACTCCAGTCTTAATTATGTAGATATCACCATGCGGCACCCCTTAGCTGTAATTACATTCCCATCATTTTTTTAATTCCCAGTCACTAAGTACCTATCATAATGTTTATGACATTGCTAATGAGGCAATAGAAAGTTATCTCTCTCAACACATTTCTTGGATGCAAACACTGTTTCTTTAAGGAGTACAAGTGGCCAAATGCAGGAACCCCAGCAGACAGATACCCAAGTACTGAGGGACAACCATTAACTTCTGTATCCCAGTGTGATATTTATGGAAGAAAAAGGCAACCCACCTAGCCACTTTCTCAATTATAGGGCGCTACTTGAGTGCATATTACTGCAGACCAAGTGGGAAGCTTATATACATTGAGAGGGTGGTGTTCCTTCTGGTCTACCTTCTACGATCTCTAGTTGTACCTATTATCATTTATGGGGCTGCCATGAAAACAACTACTCCTCGTCGGCATCCAAAACATGGATACAACTCTATTTTGTTCAGGGTTCTGCAGACAGCAGGGGCCCACACCCCAACAGGTCATTCTCCCCAATCACCACACCACCAGTTATCTCCACCAATCGTATCCTCCATGTATGTTATACTCTCCCCAATGGAGAGAGACCCAAATACCGAGGGACTACCATGGACTTCTGTATCTCAGTGTGATATTTATGGAAGAAACAAGCAAACTCTCCTAGCCACTCAATTATAGGGTGCTACTTGAGTGCATATTACTACAGACCAAGTGGGAAGCTTATATACATTGAGAAGAGTAGTGTTACTTTTGATCCACGTCCTAAGGTCTCTAGTTGTACCTAGGATCATTTATGGGGATGTCATGTTAATGACTACTTTGGACTAATGCCATGTACACACGAGCGGAATGTTCGACAGAAAAAGTCAGACGGGAGCTTTTCATCGTATATTTCGATCGTGTGTATGCCCCATTGGACTTTTTACGTCGAAAATTCTGATGGACCTAGAAAGAGAACATGTTCTAAATTTCTCCTGACAGAACCAATTTCTATCGGGAAAACCGCTCGTCTGTATGCTGTTCCGACGTACCAAAAACGGTGCATGCTCTGAAGCAAGTACGAGACGGAAGCTGTTGGCTACTGGCTATTGAACTTCCGTTTTCTAGTGGTACGTGTTGTACGTCACCGCGTTCTGGACGGTCGGAATTTGGTGTGACGGTGTGTATGCAAGACCGCTTGAGCGGAATTCCGTCGGAACTCTGTCGCAAAAACCTTCAGAGTTTAGACCGACGGAAAAAAACGGTCATGTGTACAGGGCATTAGAGGGGCAACCATGGACTTCTGTATCCCAGCGTGATATTTAGAGCCCTTTCACACTGGGGCGGTTTTCAGGCGTTATTGCGCTAAAAATAGCGCCTGCAAACCGACCTAAAACTGCCTCTACTGCGGTGCGCTGGCAGGAGAAAAAAAAAACTCCTGCAAACCGCACCTTTTGGAGTGGTGAAGAGCGGTATTCACCTCTCCTAAACCGCTCCTGCCCATTGAAATCAATGGGGCAGCGCGGCTATACCGCGGCTATACCGGCGCTATGCGAGCGGTTTTAACCCTTTTCCGGCCGCCAGCGGGGGGTTAAAACCGCACCGCTAGCAGCCGAATCCCGCCGCAAAAACGACGGTAAAGCAGCGCTAAAAATAGCGCTGTGTTACCGCCGACACCCCCACCGCCCCAGTGTGAAAGGGGCCTTAAGGAAGAAACAAGCAACCCTCCTAGCCACTTTCTCAATTATAGGGCGCTACTTGAGTGCATATTACTACCAAGTGGGAAGCTTATATATATACATTGAGAAGGTTATGTTCCTTCTGGTCCACCTCCTACGGTCTCCAGTTGTAATTAGGATCATTTATGGGGATTGTAAAATATATTACTAAAGCGCTGATTTGAGTAACAAACAACCTAAAACTAAAATAATATGACTAATAATATTAATGAAAAACAGCTGCAACCATTTAAAATGTGTTCTGGTACCACATATAAAATAGAATAGCAAATATTAATAGTGCGTTAAAATTCAATTATAAACTTCATATTAACCTCCAGTGAATATGTGACAGACCGGGACCTTAAAAAATATGTAAAAAATCCACATGCACAATAATATAAAAAAAAAAACAAAAAAACTCTTGATTGCTGTACACTGTATGATCGATCGGATCCCTGTGTGGATTATTATTAAAAGTGCCATTAAATTGAGGTGAGCAGGCATTGCACACGGAGGTGGTGGTGATCACTTGTCAACACGTATTTTTTGCAGAGAGCAACACAGAGCATGGATTGAGTTTATTCATGTTTCTTCAGCAATCAAGAGTTTTTTTATTTTTATTTTATTATGCATGTGGACTTTTTACATATTTTTTAAGATCACGGTCTGTCACATATTCAGTGGAGTTTAACATAAAGTTTATAATTGAATTTTAGCACACTATTAATTTTAGCTATTCTATTTTAAAAGTGGTACCAGAACACATTTTAAATGGCTGCAGCTGTTTTTCATTAATATAATTAGTCATATTATTTTAGTTTTAGGTTGTTTGTTACTTGTATCAGCGCTTTAGTAATCTATTTCACAATTTTATTCACATCTGTTTAACACTTGAGCAGCAGATATGGAGATATTTAAATTTATGGAAAATCGCACTTAAAAGATGTTTTCTCCACGGATGTTAATATGGACACGGGTGATTAAGGCTCCATTCATACTAGCGCGTTTTTTGATGCATTTTGCAGAAATGCACGGGAATTTTTTAACATGGGTTCCTATGGAACATGTTCACATCAATGCCTTTTTGTTTCTCTGCATTTTTGGAAAGGGTCAGGGACTTTTTTTCATGCAAAATGCAGCGTTTTGCATGTAATAGAATTCAATGGACAAGCATCAAAAACGCAAGTGCACCGTTTTTGCAGCGTTTTTGATGCGTTTTTAAAGCGTTTTTGCCGGTTTTTTTTTTTTTTAACTTTTTTTTTTTACTTTTTTTTTTAGACTGTAAAAAAAACTGTAAAAAAAAAACAAAAAAAAAAAAAAACCGCAAATCGCGGCAAAAACGCGGCTCAAAAACGTGGCAAGCATGAAAAAAAAACCTCCAAAAACGCTCAAAAGCAACATGCATAGGTGTGAATCGAGCCTTAGACACGAATTTTAGAAAATTTGGTCATTTCATGGAGAAAAGGGTTAGCTTATGGTGGGATTTAACCACTCATTAACAATATATTAAGGGAAATATTGTACCAAGGAGACTTAGGTGGGATGTTCCCATCAATGATGGTTTATTAGATCAAGAATCAGTGGATGAAGAATGGTTCAATTTTTTTCAAAAAGAGACAGAAGTAATATTAATTTTAATCAAAAGGAAGAAAAGAAAGATTGCGAATCTTAACAAACAGATTGCCGATCGTAAAATTATATTGGAAGGCTACAAAGATTCTGCATCATTTGTCACGCTAACGAATCAGTTAAATAAAGTATTGGAACAAAAGGATATTGAAATTAAACAAAGGAAAAAAAGAAAGAATTTAAGAGATGTAAATGATTACAAATTGGATCAAGCCTTCAAATGGCAATTGAATCTGAACGAAGGTAATTTAGGCTCAACAACTATTAGATTGTAAGCTCTTCTGAGCAGGGCCCTCTTAATCCTCTTGTATTTTATTGTATTGTCTTCTTTTTATATTGTAAAGCGCTGCGTAAACTGTTGGCGCTATATAAATCCTGTATAATAATAATAACAACTACAACCCCTGAAAGAGAAGTCTCGGATCATGACCCCAATCAGGGATCAAAGATATAGAACTCCTGAGCCCTCAAGACAGCAATACAGGGAAGAGGGAGGAGCCGGTGACGACACTTCGGGTGTCTTGTTACCCTGGATGTGAAGTGAGGAGGAGCGCTATCCCAATTCTAAACTGATCGTTCAATGCGGTTTTATTTCTGCCTAAATGTGAGTGTATACGATGGTATTTATTAACCGCTTTCCGACCAGCGTACACCGATTTACATTGGCAGAATGGCACTGGTGGGCAAAGAACGTACAGGTACGTCCCCTCTAAGAAGCGGAACTGCGCACGCGTGCCCCTGACACGTTCTCAGTGACCGCGGGTCCCGCGGACTCGATGTCCGCTGGGTGTTCTGCCTTGTGTCATGACAGAGATCACTGCTCTCTGTCATTGAGAGCAGTGATCGCTGTCATGTGTGTTGAAGCCCATCCCCCCCACAGTTAGAATCACTCCCTAGGACACACTTAACCCCCTCATCGCCCCCTAGTGGTTAACCCCTTCACAGCCAGTGCGCTGTATAAATGACAATGGTCCCAAAATAGTGTCAAAAGTGTCCGATCTGTCTGCCATAATGTTGCAGTCCCGATAAAAATCGCAGATCGCCACCATTACTAATAAAAAAAATTAATAATAAAAATGTCATAAATCAATTATAAATTATAAGCACTGATCGCTGTATTAATAAAATACAGTGTGGTCCCAAAATAGTGTCAAAAGTGTCCGATCTGTCCGCCATAATGTTGCAGTCCCGATAAAAATCGCAGATCGCCGCCATTACTAATAAAAAAAAAAAATTAATAATAAAAATGCCATAAATCTATCCCCTATTTTGTAGACGCTAAAAATTTTGCGCAATCCAATCAATATACGCTTATTGCGATTTTTTTTTTAACAAAAATATGTAGAAGAATACATATCGACCTAAACTGAGGAAATTTTTTTTTTATATATTTTTGGGGGATATTTATTATAGCAAAAAGTAAAAAATATTTCTTTTTTTCAAAATTGTTGCTCTTTTTTTGTTTATAGCGCAAAAAACAAAAGAAAAACCGCAGAGGTGATCAAATACCACCAAAAGAAAGCTCTATTTGTGGGGAAAAAAAGGACATCAATTTTGTTTGGGTACAGCGTCGCGCGACCGCGCAATTGTCAGTTAAAGCGACGCAGTGCCGAATCGCAAAAAGTGCTCTGGTCAGGAAGGGGGCAAATCTTTCCGGGGCTGAAGTGGTTAAAAAGTGGTTTTAAGCAATCTTACGCGATGATTATGTTTTATTTGCTTTGAGAAATTGTAATCTGGAGAAAGAAATTGTCTATGGATAAATCCCGGTATTCCTGGAGCCATAAGCTGCAAATCGGTGTACGATCGATTGGATCTGTGTGTGGATTATTATTAAAAGTGTCAATAGACCCAAGGGGGTCTTTAATTGAGGTGAGCAGGCATTGCACATGGAGGTGGTGGTGATCACTTGTCAACACGTATTTTTTGCAGAGACCAACACAGAGCATGGATTGAGTTTATTCACGTTTCTTCAGAAATCAAGAGCTTTTTATTTTTATAAAATTGTGCATGTGGACTCCTTACATATTTTTATAAGTTCACATTAATATGCATTCAAGTAGCACCCCTATAATTGAGAAAGTGGCTAAGAAGGTTGCTTGTTTCTTCCATAAATATCACATTGGGATACAGAAGGTCATGGTTGCCCTTCAGTACCTGGGTCTCTCTCCACCGGGAAGATTATTGCCTACCTGGAGAATACGATTGGTGGAGATAACTGGTGGTTTGGCGATTGGGACGAATGACCTGTTGGGGTGTGGGCCCCTGTTGTCTGCAGAACCCTGAACAAAATAGAGTTGTATCTACGTTTTGGATGCCGACGAGGAGTAGCTGTTTTCATGGCAGCCCCATAAATGATAATAGGTACAACTAGAGACCGTAGGACGTGGACCATGTACTATGGTCTCTAGTTGTACCTAGGATCATTTATGAGGATGTCATGATAATGACTACTCCTCATCAACATCCAAAAATAGATATAACCCTATTGTGTTCAGGGGTCTGTAGACATCAGGGACCTGCACCCCAACAGGTCATTCGCCCCAATCACCACACCACCAGTTATCTCCACCAATTGTTTTCTCCAGGTATGCTATTCACACTCATCCCTCACTATGTTCTTGTGTAGCAGTCTCAAACGGGGTGGGGGTTTGTATTGATATCCATCTATACACACCGCCCGTGTCCTTGGCCATGGATGCCGGTGGTGTGTTTGGGCAGAAATCTCCTATCCAATGCTGATTGGCCCAGCGCTGACAGCCCCTTTCCAGGTTCCGTTGTACTTGGGTTTGGACCTAACCCATGCTCATCCCTAATGTCCAACATGCTTCTGTTGGTGCATTGGTCCACAAACTGCAACATTTCTCACAAAAAGGTATTAAATAGAAAGATATATGATTATTCCATCATGTTTGCAATGATACAAAAAAAAAAAAAAAATTATTAATTAGGAAGATCTTGTATTATTTATTTCAGGTGCATGGAAATATGTGCCTGCAACAACCTGTGGTCATGCCTTTTTTTTTTTATAAGATACCAATATGGCGGTCAAGTGTTAAATCAGTCAATTACATCTCAGTGTAACTTTTTAATTTCAGTTTTCAGTGAATGATTGCGTTCAAAGGATATATTGACGTTACTCTTCGCAGACTGTGGGGTTTTAATAATATATCAGTGGCTCAGACACAGTTCAGTTGTTTTGCCTTATAGCATTGTATGTTCCTGCGTGCTCATGAATTAAAGCGAGAATCACAGAGATAAAAATATCTGAACTTTGCAGGAATGCTTCTATAATAAGAACGGCCTGGTATATACTGTCAACAGTTCTCTTAAGTTGCTCATTAAAGGAAAACTCCACTTTTGCTTAAAGAAAAAAAAAAAAAAAAAAAAACACAAATTAAAAATAATATAAAAATGACATATCCATTTCAATCCATAGCGGCTGTGATTTTCTAAAACTGTTAAAGATATCGAACATCATTTCCAACTAAACAACAACCTGCATGCAGGGCCTGGACAAGGGGTGGGCAGAAGGGGCGGCTGCCCTGGGCACTGTGGTATCATGTGAGGTGGGCTGGGCATTTGTTTGGGAGGGGGGAGTTGGAGGGGTGACAGGAGATAAAAATTGTTCAAGGAGGGAAAATTAGAGGGCTGTGCTAGGAATGGGGATTTGAGCGGTATTGTGTTGGGGGGGGTGGGGGTGGGGATGTGGGAAGAAGATTTGTGCTAGGCGGGGGATTTGTGAGTTTTATGCTAGAAGAGGCACGCCTCCCAACTTTCTGGGGTGGGAATGAGGGACACCTATTAGCAAAAGCATGTAGGTATAGGACACACCCCCTGCCACCCCCCCCCCCCCCCTTAAAGGAGAGTTGTATAAAAAAAATGATTAGTTAAACCCAAAAGTGCATTTTTACCATTCCTTTGAACTGGCTTCTCGAATTTACATATTGGATGAAAGATTTAGCATTAGAAGAGCACTTTTTGAGAGATAAATAGTGCATTTTTTTATACAACTATATAGATCAGACCAAAATGAGGAGGAATGAGGGACAGAGGGACATTGTTCTGAATGAGGGACAGTCCTTCAAAATCAGGGACAGTTGGGAGCTATGGAAGAGGTATTATAAGGGAAAGGAATTTGTTCTAGGAGGGGAACTGTTTTTTTTTTTGGGGGGGGGGGGGATTTGTGCTAGTAGGGATGATTGAGGGGGTATTTGTGCTGGCAGGGGAAATTTGAAGGGGGGGTGGTTTGTGTTGGGGGAGGGGACTGGGAGGGGGGGGATTTGGAGTTGGGAGGAGAGGATTTGTGTTTGGCGGGGAAATTTGTAGGGTAGGGAATTTGTGCTAGGAGGGTGATTTTTATTTTTTTGGGGGGGGTTGTGCTGGTGGGATTTGGGGAGAGAGAGGACTTGAGCCTGGAGGGGGGCAAAGATTTGTGCTGGGAGGGGGAATTTCAGCAAGAGGGGGAGATTTGAACTGGGAGGAGGGTGAATTTATGCTTAGTTGATAAGCATAAAGATTAGTGCTCTATTTTTTTTTTGGGGGGGGGGGGAATTTTTGCTGATATGTAATGCTTATACATCTTGCGGGAGAATAAAATGGAGATCGTTACAATACTTTATGTCACACCGTATTCAGCGTTCTTACAAATGCAATTTTTTTGGGAAAAAATACACTTTTTTTGAATGAAAAAATAAGAAAACAGTAAAGTTAGCCCAATTTTTTTGTAATTTGAAAGATTATGTTACGCTGAGTAAATTGATACATAACAGGTCATGCTTTAAAATTGTGCGCGCTGGTGGAATTGGCGACAAACTATGGTACTTAAAAATCTCCATAGGCAATGCTTTAAAATGTTTTACAGGTTACATTTTTAGAGTTACAGAGGAGGTCTAGCATTAGAATTTTTGCTCTCGCGCTAACGTTCGCGGCAATACCTCACATGTGTGGTTTGAACACTGTTTACATATGTGGGCGCGACTTGCGTTGCGTATGCGTTCACTTTGGTGCACGAGCTCGGAGGGACGGGGCACTTTACATTTTTTTTTTTTCTAATTTATTTTACTTTTTATTTTTTACACTATCCCTTTAAAAAAAAACGTATTTTGATCACTGTTATTCCTATTACAAGGAATGTAAACATCCCTTGTAATAGAAATAAGCATGACAGATCCTTTTTATTGCGAGATCTGTGGTCAAAAAGACCTCAAATTTCACATTTACACTTAAAAGCAAAAAATAAATAAAAAATTCATTTTCTTTTACACACAAAAAAAAATGGACCCTTGATCCACTTCAACACTGGGCATTTTCACCCCCTTCCTACCCAGGCCAATTTTCAGCGCTGTCACACTTTAAATGACAATTGCGCGGTCATGCAACACTGTACCCATATGAAATTGTGATCATTTTTCCCCCACAAATAGAGCTTTCTTTTGGTGGTATTTGATCATCTCTGCATTTTTTTTTTTTGCGCTATAAACAAAAAGAGAGCGACACTTTTGAAAAAAAAAAACACAATATTGTTTACTTTTTTGCTATAATAAATATCCCAATTAAAAAAAAAAAAAACATTTCTTTATCAGTTTAGGCCGATATATATTCTTTTACATATTTTTGGTAAAAAAAATTAAAAAAAAATCGCAATAAGCGTATATTGATTGGTTTGCACAAAAGTTATAGTGTCTACAAAATAGGGGATAGATTTATGGGATTTTTATTATTATAATTTTTTTTTTACTAGTAATGGCGGCGATCTGCGATTTTTGGCAGGACTGTGATATTGCGGTGGACACATCGGACACTTTTGACACTATTTTGGGACCATTCACATTTATACAGTGATCAGTAAAAATGCATTAAGTACTGTATAAATGTCACTGACAGGGAAGGGGTTAAGACTAGGGGGCGATCAAGGGGTTAAATGTGTTACCTAGGGAGTGATTCTAAATGTGGGGGGAGGGGACTGACTGGGGGAGGTGACCGATCGGTGTCCCTATATACAAGGAACACACGATCTGTCTCCTCTCTCCTGACAGGCCATGGATCTGTGTGTTTACACACACAGACCCACGTCCCTGTTCTGTGACCGGCAATTGCAGGTGCCCGGTGGCCATCGCGTCTGCCAGGCACGCGCATCGGCTCCCGAGTGACGCCCCTCCAAGACCACTGGGAAGCCGAGGACGTCATATGATGGCCGCCCAGGATAGCAGAGCCACCTTGTGGCCGTCATATGTCTGTACGCGGGATGGGAAGTGGTTACGCATATCTCCCAACTTTTTGAGATGGGAACGAGGGACGCCTATTAGCAAAAATAAGTAGGTATAAGACACACATCCCGCCACGCCCCCTTAAAGGAGAATTATACGAAAAAAAATATTAGTTAAATCCACAAGTGCTTTTTATTACCACTACTATTCTTTTTTATTGGCTTTTGAAATTTACAAATGCAGAAATTTCGAATCTGGGTGAAAGGTTTAGCAGCTGGGAAACACTATTTGAAAGATAAAAAGTGCATTTTATATAAAACTATATAGATCAGATTAAAATGAGGGACAAATGAGGGGGAAAGAGGGACAGAGGGACATTGCTCCAAATCAGGGACAGTTGGGAGGTACGCTTTAAGGCCAAAGGGCGGAAGTGACGTTGCTTCGGTCCTCCAAGGGCATAGAGTAGAGTGGGGGACTATTTTCATACCTCCCAACTTTTTGAGATGGGAATGAGGGACACCTATCAGCAAAAGTATGCAGGCATAGGACACACCCCTTGCCACTCCCCCTTAAAGGAGAATTGTACAAAAAAAACAAGATTGGTTAAACCCACTAGTGCTTTTTTTTTTACCACTACTATTCCTTTATATTGTTTTTTGGAATTTACAAATCAGCAATTTAGAAATCAGATGAAAGGTTTAGCGCTGGGAAACATTTTTTGAAAGATAAAAAGTGCATTTTATATACATCTATATAGATCAGACCAAAATGAGGGACAAATGAGGAGGAAAGAGGGACAGAGGGACATTGCTCCAAATCAGGGACAGTCCCTCCAAATCAGGGACAGTTGGGAGCTATGCATTTTGCCCTCACTCGGCTTTCTGCCCATTGCTCCAGGGGATCGGATCGTTTCCCGCTTTACCGACGGCTCCGGTAATGGGGGGGGAACAACCGGCAAGCGGGGGGGGCGCACCTTTTTCAGACGCCTATAAAAGTGATCCCATGGCGAATCCGCTGACGGGACAACTTTTACCAGACGCCGGATCGCCTGCTGTTTAAAAAAATACCGGGGTTATGGTAGCTAGCTGCTGCCATAACCCCGGTATTTAACGCCAAATTAACGACGTACATTTCCAGTTAGACAGTCCGGAAGTGGTTAAGATTAGAATTGAGAAAAAAAGAGGTCTCCCTCCCAGTGCTGCAAACTTGTTATAAATCAACTTTTCCTGATGCCAAATCAGCCTGAAAATGTTTAATATCATAAGAAAAGCAAACGGACCCCGGGCTCCATGATATATCTGGTTACTATTATATACAGGAAGATGTCAGGATGAGAGAACACAGATGTCACCTCTATACTTCTCCCTTCTATGTCAGTGTGGATGGTTTACAATCCAATATCTCTATTCTCTATTAGAATTCCATCTATTCCCCTTTTCCCACACCAAAATTTGTGAAGCTATTATTTTCAATACATAATAGCTAATAATGTCCGATCGATCGATCGACAGCAGAGTGATATCTCTTCATTAAAACGCAACTTCTCTCCAATTATAACCTCGTCCCATTGTGCTCCCCCCCACCCCCCCCACCAGATTTAACCACTTGATCTCCGGAAGATTTACCCCTCTTAAAGCAGACCAACTTCCCCATCTATTAAATCTTCTGCCCCTGTTGTTGTTTTAACTTTGGATAGTAAAACATTTTTTAATTCTGCCAGTAAATACCTTATACAGCCTACTTCCTGTATGGGGCCGTATGCAGAACAATTACATTTATAATTAATAATTAATCAATAATAAAACCAATACTACAACAGATTTGAATGGCTGGGGCCCTTTATTATTGGTATTATATTTTATTTACCAACTTATAATTAACATGTCCGTTTTCTTTAAGACCCCTTTCACACCGGGTCATTTTTCAGGCGCTTTAGCGTTAAAAAAAAAAGCGCCTGTAAAGCGCCTGAAAGAAGCCTCATCTGCAATCCCAATGTGAAAGCCTGAGGGCTTGCACACTGGGGCGCTGCGCTGGCGGGGCGTCAAAAAAAGTCCTGCAAGCAGCTTCTTTGCAGCGCTTTCGTGTTTTTGCTTCCGGGCTGGGTGCGCCGATGGCCAACATTCATTTATTTTACCGTAAACTATCACTATAACTCAGCCATGACAGCTCGAGGTAATACCAAGACATGTTCAATCCTTCCATAACTGTCCCTTTTCTTGAGAAATGGACCATACCAAATAACAAGGGCCTCGAGGGAGGGAGGGTGGGATGCTTCTTCTCTGCTGCTCCTACGCAGTAATAATTCTTTATACAAGGCCTAGCTCGTGCCACTTTGACATGTGACTTGCCTTTTAGCCAATAATATTTTAACCTTTTATTTAAAAAAACTTTAACAAATAACTGTCATTTTTTAAAAACATGTAGTCTGCCCCAGCCCCATAGGTGGGCGGAGCAAATTCTTTTGCTCCTCCCCTTTCCTTCTTGTCTGGTCATTAGCCTAGGCTTATGACATCATACACAGCTCTCTATCTCACTCTCATGAGAGTTTGCCAGGAAGGGAGGGGGGGGGGGGGGCAGGGGCGTACCTAGAACATTTGGCACCCGGGGCGGATCCTATATCAGGCACCCCCCCAAGTGACGTTAGGGCATACCTCCCAACATTTAGAGATGGGAATGAGGGACACCTAGTAGCAAATGTATGTAGGCATAGGACACGCCCCCTGCCACACTCCCTTAAAGGAGAATTAACCAAAAAAAAAAAAGGTTAATTAAATCCACAAGGACTTTTTACCACTGCTATTCCTACCCAGGCACACCCTCCAAATCACATCAAATAGTGGGTGTGGTCAATCAAATTTCAGGAACAGTAGGAGGGTCTTAAAGGGGCATTAAATACCAAGATTGCATTACATACAGAGTGCAGAGCTGTCACTTGTAAACACAGAAACCGGACTTCTGTGTTTACAAGTGATTGTGGTGAGCAGCCCCCCCCCCCCCCAGGGCCAGGTCAGGATGGTATATAGTGCCAGGTCAGGGTGGTATATAGTGCCAAGTCAGAGTAGTATATAGAAAAAGATTAGGTCTGCATGTAGTGACAATGTGCATTGCTCAGTCACTTACAGCATGTCAGAAGATTCCCGGGGTGCTGTGATCTCTCCTCCTCTTTCTTCTTTAGCTGCAGGAGTGGGTCACCTGAGGGGAGGAGTCTTTGGGAGGAGTGGAGGAGGAAGCCACACCCCAACCCCGCCCACCACCTCCGGCTGCCTCGGGAGATAGTGAACATCCCAGAGGAACAGCCTAACTTGACGAGATGACAGGGCGGAGCTACAGACAGCCTCCCCCACACCGCTGGGCTCTCTGCTGATCCAATCAATGTTTTTACGAAGCTGCAATGACAGGGTAGGTGCAGGGGCCCCAAATGCACCTGGGGTCCCCGGGCAGTGCCTGACACCCCCCACAATGTGTGTCAGCCGGGGCGGTCCGCCCCCCGCCCCCCTTGGTACACCACTGAGGGGGGGGGGGAGTCATAAGAGGGCCAATGAGAGCTGCAGAGCTGGAAGTGAGGCTCTGTGTGTCTGTGTAAATCCAGGAAGTGAACAGGCAGCAGCTTCAGCTGCCCACAGTTAAAATGGCTGCAGCCAGACTCAGTGGAGGGAGATTTCTGCAGCATATTTGGCAAGTACAGAATCACAGTATATATAAAATAATATGCAAAGTGCTTGGAGGGGAAGCTTCAGGATGGCAAAGATGTTTTTATTACAAATTATGTGAGCAGACTGCAGTTCCTTTTTAATGACTAGGCCATTTTTTGCGATACGGCACTGCATTACTTTAACTGACAATTGCGCGGTCATGCAATGTTGTACCCAAATAAAATTTAGGTCCTCTTTTCCCCCACAAATAGAGTATTATTTTGGTGGTATCTGATCACCTCTGCAGTTTTTTTATTTTGTGCGCTGTAAAAAAAAAAAAAAAAGGGACAGACAATTTTGAAAAAAAAAAAAAATATATATTTTTACTTTCTACTATAAAAAACATCCAATAAAAAAAATTGAAAAAAAAATCTAATTTCTTCATCAATTTAGACCAATATGTATTCTGCTACATGTTTTTGGTAAAAAAATTAAAAAATCTGCCTCTCTGCCTAACGATCGGCGGGTGCTGGTGGACTGATTATACACAGCGGAAGCGAGCCGCTGGCGGCGCACATACACGCCCCCTGCTGGGAAGTGTCAGAACAACATATATATACAATATGTGATCTGGTGCACAAGTGCCGCCCTTAATTACTTTTTTTTTTTTTTTGCGCTCCATTTGCTTCAATGGAAGGAAGTTAAGAAATCAGGAGTCTAAAAGACCCTGATGTCTCATTAACCACTTTCCATCCAGCGTAAATAAATAAACATCCTGGACAACAAATTTAGAGCCAGCGATTGGCTTTCATGTAAAAGGTATCCGGGTGGCTGTACAATCCTCCACCCCCCTCCCATTCCCCCGAGGAGCCCAGGGCCTCTGTAAACGGTAGGGTCAGCTCCCCACAGAGGAGATGGAGCAACGTCCGTTCCCTGATTTAGACATGTGCAATTTGTTTCGTTCCATATTCGGTTTTTTTAACAGATTTTGAAAAATTTGTTAATTCGGAAATATCCGAATTAAGGAAAACTCGTTTTTTTCCAAATATTCGGGAATTCGAAAATTCTTAATTTCAAAATTCAATAATTGGAAAATCAAAAAATTCGTAAATTAGAAAATGCAAAAATTCAGAAATTCGAAAATCCGAAAAATATGAATTAAAATCCGAAAATTCGAAAATCTGAAAGACTAACTAACTAATAATAACTTTTACTATTACTATTACTAAACTATTAAATTATAGGTATTGGAATTTCCTTTCAAATTTGGCTATTAGTGAACCTAATAAATACAAATTTATCCGAACCTACAAAATTATCCGAAATAACGAGTGCCATATCTAAACAAATGGAACGTAACAAATTACTTTTTATTATTATTATTTATTATTAATTCATTCCATTCCATTTTTTGAGATGCGGCATTCATTATTTCGGATAATTCATAACTTCAGATCAATTCGTATTCGTTACCTTCACTAACAGCCAAATTTGAAAACGAAATTTCAATACCTATAATTT
The DNA here is from genome assembly GCA_037952925.1 of Lithobates clamitans. NCBI lineage: Eukaryota > Metazoa > Chordata > Amphibia > Anura > Ranidae > Lithobates > Lithobates clamitans. The sequence goes on from JBBGZY010000275.1 coordinate 852,371, forward strand.
AATCGTTAGTTATTATTTAGAATTTTTGGATTTTTGGATTTTCTTTCCGAATTTTTGAATTTTGAATTTTTGGATTTCCAAATTATCGAATTTTTTAATTTCCTGAGTAAAATTATTTTTTAACTACTTCAGCCCCAGAAGATTTTACCCCCTTCCTGACCAGAGCATTTTTGCGATTCGGCACTGCGTCGCTTTAGCTGACAATCGCGCGGTCGTGCGACGTTGTACCCAAAACAAATTTGACGTCCTTTTTTTCCCACAAATAGAGCAATAAAGCTTTCTTTTGGTGGTATTTGATCACCTCTGCGGTTTTTATTTTTTGCGCTATAAACAAAAAAGAGCGACATTTTTGAAAAAAAAACAAACAATTTTTTGGTACTTTTTGCTATAATAAATTTTTCCCCCCAAAAAAACTAATTTCTTCCACAGTTTTAGGCCGATATGTATTCTTCTACATACTTTTGGTAAAAAAGTTATAGCGTCTACAAAATAGGGGATATATTTATGGCATTTTTATTATTAATACATTTTTTTTTACTAGTAATGGCGGCGATCTGCGATTTTTATTGTGACTGCGACATTGCGGCGGACAGATAGACACTTTTGACACTATTTTGGGACCAGTGACATTTATACTGCAATCAGTGCTAAAAATAGCAACCGATTACTTTGGCAGGGAAGGGATTAAACACTAGGGGGCAATCAAAGGGTTAAGTGTGTTCCCTGAAAGTGTTCTAACTGTAGGGGGATGGGCTCACTACAACATGACAGAAATCACTGCTCCCAATGACAGGGAGTAGTAGCTCCCTGTCATGTTGCTAGGCAGAACAGGGAAATGCTGTTCTGCCTATCCTCACCGCAATCGCGGGCTGCCGGCGAACATCGAGTTTGCGGGACCCGCGGGCACACTCCCGCGGTGCGTGCCTGCTAGGAGGGAATTTTAAAGGGATGTACGGTTACGCCCTTTTGCCTGTCCGTGCCATTCTGCCAAATAAATTGGTGTGTGGCGGTCGGCATGTGGTTAAACGTGTAAAAAAAAATAAAAATACTGCAAAAAAATCACTCTGGCAGTGAAGGGTTAAAAAAAAAACCCCTGCCCTAAAGCGGTATTAAACCCAAAGGCAAACATTTATTATATTTCAGCTTACCAATTCATAGATGTGAAGGCTGCATTTGTTTTCTTTTTTGGGCTTTCTTTCATCTCTTTTCATCTGGTGATCCAGCCAGTAGTAAAAGAAGGGGATTGGTTGGGACTTTATTTGAAGCACAACTAAGAAAAATAAGTATACAACGACATGTTTAATGCCTCCTAATAGATATACATAAAATCCATGGTAAAAATATGTAGCACTATTAACAATAAATAGCACCTTGACAATATATGTAAACAATTTCAACATGATTCACAATATATAGTAATAAATGCATTAGTAAATAGTCCATTGTTCTAATTCATGGTAAACATAGATTATCTTGGAAATTATAGTAGAATTAATGATGAAAATATATAATTGTCAGGGCTGGGCTCAGCCCTTCCTTCTCTGAGCTGGCCGCTCAGCTGTCAGCTAATTGCCAGCTCTTATCTCTCGACTCTTACTCAGCTGTTGATGATATCCTGCTCGTCAGTCCTGCCTACTTAAGCTGTTCAGCCCAGAAGATCTCTGCCTTCACCTTGGTCAACATCACAGAAACTATCTCCTGCGATCCTGTTCAAGACTTGCTTTGCTGACATCCCAACTGGCTCCAGATCCTGCTTGGTGTTCCACTAAATTGATCCCTGATTCTGGCTTGGCTGACTATCCGTTCCGGTTACTGAACTTTGGCTATGTTTTGGCTACGTTTGTTCTTTTACTTTTATTATTAGACAAGTGTGATTTAACTGTGTACTTCTGTCTAGACCTGATTTCATGGTTTCTGACAATAATACCGAAGAATCTCAAACACAGGATTGCAATGGTGTAGCATATGGCTGGAGCTCTACGCGTTTCGTGGCTGTTACCATTCATCGGGAGAAAATACAAAATGGATGCATCTATAATAGAAAAAATAAATGCTAAATGATCTGGTGGTTGGCACAGAGGGGGAAAGAAGGAAGAGGGGGGGGACGACAAAAAATATTCCCAAACACTCTTAACTAAGGGTAAACTAAGTATTCAAGAGATAGTGTTGAGAGCTGAAGGCACTATGGGAACAACATCCCCGGGAGCTGTGCCAGGAGTCTCCACGGCTACATGGTGGCACAAACAGCGGTACATAGAACGTCAATAGAAGTGTAGTCCCCAATTGGCAATTATAATGGCAAAAAAAGAATGTAATTGGTAAAATATTACTGTATGAAAATTTCAAAAAAACTTCTGTGGAAAGAACAATGTGTAAATAAATGTAGAACTGCACAATTGGCAGAGCGGAGAACTACAGCCTAAGGGGCATGTACTAGTGTCAGAAATCCAGGTGATAAGAAGCGCATACCTCACCAGAGCTGGTATAGACAACATAGGGGAGTAACAAAAGAACCCAGTCAATAAACAACAGACAACTAAATAATACCCGGGGGGAGATTTGGGACTTTATATGAGGTATAGGACCCGTAGGTACAGTGCCTCCATCCCTGTTTGACAATGCATTGAAAAGAGAGGTTTGGGACTTTGTATGGAGCATGCAGCTGGGGGGGGGGGGGGTGACCATGTTGCAAATTGTGTCTGACCAGTTCGTTATATAACTGTAATTACTATATTTAAATACAATACACATAAAGAGTACAATAGAATAAAAATGTATTCCATATATGATGTGTACAACCAAAACATCATAATAATATAGCATAATAATCCATAATAATAATAACGTCAGACACATAACCCATGCAGGGGCGGACTGACCATTTGGGCACTCGGGCACTGCCTGAGGGCCCCATGCTACTAAGGGGGCCCCATCAGGTTTGCCAGCCTCAATAAAACCAGGGACAGTATGTAAAAATCTGTGTTTTTTTAAAAATCCCAAGATTATAGCTGCCTCTCCAGTACCTTTTCAGTGTGTGTATGTGTATTCTGTGTGTGTATACTATGTGTGTATATTGTGTGTCTGTGTGTGTATACTGTACGTGTGTGTGGCACCATAATCTATTGCCTGGGGGCCCCATAATCTCCCATTGCCCGGGGGCCCCATAATCTTCTCCTATTGCCTGGGGGCCCCATAATCTCTTATTGCCCAGGGGTCCCATGAGTTGTCAGTCCGCCCCTGAACCCATATATCACACAATACATATATAAAAGTGCATGATTGTTACAACATATTGCAATAAAACAGAATAAAATTGATGGAAGGATCCTGACTGTAAACATGATAGTGGCATCAACATAGCTCGACGCGTTTCGTGCATAGCCTCTACTCATCAGGAGCAGATGCTTGATATATATAATATTTATGGATCTAAAGTAGAGCGCCGAGAGCTGCAAGCTGGCTGAACAATTCACTAGCCCCGGGATCTGAGGTGGAAAACCCAAGATATTTGATGGAAAAACACTCAGGAGACGGATGTCTCTGGGAGTAAGGTCCCCCATGGATGGTCAGGGGTGATGTGAATGGTATTTCGGTGGAACCTCTGGAACTCCTAGGCCAACACACATGGTCCAAATTGGTGCACAATGTCCAAAGAGGCCAGCTACCACATAGGACATCTGTGACCTTGTGCAGTGAAAAAAAAGAGAATCATGCCTTTCAGACCAGCATCTATCTTTGATGCTCCCTGATGGGCGATGTTTAAAAATGTCTACAGGTTACCAGTTTTGAGTTACAGAGGAGATTTTTTATAGATAGAATTATTGCTCTCGCTCTAACGATCAGTGCAATACAGCATATGTGGTTTGAACACCGTTTTCATATGGGAGCACGATTTACATATGCGTTCGCTTCTGCACACGTGCTAGGCGGGAAGGGGCGCTTTACGTTTTTGTTTCTTATTTATTTTACTTTTTATTTTTTATTTTTACACTGTACTTTAAAAAAAAAAAAAATTTTGAGTCACTTTTATTCCTCTTACAAGAAATGTAAACATCCCTTGTAATAGAAAAAAAAAAGCATGACAGGACCTCTTAAATGTGAAATCTGGGGTCACAAAGACCTCAGATCTCACATTTACACTTGAATGCAATAATAAAAAAATAAATAATACATTTCCCTTTTAAGACCATTGGGTGGAAGTGACGTTTGATATGATATGGAGCCGAGTGGGGGCCATCTTTCCCTCAATCGCCCCTCTCCCGCCCCCGATAAAAGTGATCTCATGGCGAATCTGCCATGGAGATCAATTTTGTTAGAAAGAGGTCCGTCCACAGTTTACCGTGCCATTATACCTAGCTATTCTACGTCAAGGTACCGTCGTACAACGACGACGGGCGGTCCGCAAGTAGTTAACCACTTGAGCTCTGAAAGAGCATTTTTGCTTTTTAGCACTGCGCTACTTTAATTGGTGTGACGGAACCGTCCAGCACCCAGCTAAGTCAAGTCAAGACAAAGCTTCCTCCAGTCTGGACCCAGGAACCAGGAACTATAGCTGATCACCCAAGAATCTAGCTGACACTAGCTTAGGTGCTCTGGAACTGGAACTAAATTTATTGAAAACTCACAGAGAATTTATACACCACACAACTTCAGGTAGGGCCTGATCACATTACCCTAGAACAAAGAAAAAATGCCCCCCTCGATGGGACTTTAACAGACCACCAACTCTTGTAATAAAAATTATATGTTTTTAATGATATACAATAAAAAAGACGTAGGAGCGTCTACACAATACAAAAATACATGCCATAGGAAAACAGAACAAGAACAAACAATATACAAATGTGAATCATCATATCATATGTACTCTCCTAAGGGTGATGTACCCTGATACCCGACGCGTTTGCAGTATTCTGATACCTTCATCAGGGTTTTGAGAGTTGAGAATGTTTTACAAAAGTATGAATTCCAATGGGATGATTCTGTGTTCAAACAGCACTAAAGGCGATTGAGTCAAGTAAAGTATTCCATGGACGCCAGACCATAGTGGTGGAAGAGTTGTAAGTGTAATATGTTTCCAACATCAATGTATATTAGGCGAAGCTGCTAGGGACAGGTGAACGTTAGAGCTTTTTCAGTATAGGCTGCATAACGGACGGATAAATATCCAAACGTCCCAGAGTAAATGTATCCTAACTATGGATATCCAGGCCCAATATATGGGTGCCTTCTGTATGCCAGTGCCATATATTGGACCTGGATATCCATAGTTAGGATACATTTACTCTGGGACATTTGGAATACATGCAATACTTTACTTGACTCTTTCGCCTTTAGTGCTGTTTGAACACAGAATCATCCCATTGGAATTCATACATTTGTAAAACATTCTCAACTCTCAAACCCCTGATGAAGGTATCAGAATACTGGAAACGCGCTCGATATCAGGGTACATCACCCTTAGGAGAGTACATATGATATGATGATTCACATTTGTATACTGTTTGTTCTTGTTCTGTTTTTCTATGGAATATATTTTTGCATTGTGTAGACGCTCCAAACGTCTTTTTTTATTGCATATCATTAAAAACATATCATTTTTATTACAAGAGTTGGTGGTCTGTTAAAGTCCCATCGAGGGGGGCATTTTTTCTTTGTTCTATGACACCAGGGATGGGACCACCACACTCTACATTTGACATGATTGTGTTGCTATGGCCATTTGTATAGTGACTTTATTGCAATAATATAGTTAGGTTTAGTAACAGCATATGTTTACAGAGGCCCATTGATATGTAAATAACTGAGACAGGATGTTCTTTGCAGGCAGGAAATGGGTGGGAAGGGCTTGGGGAGAGGTGGAAGAAGAAACGTGTTTGGGACAAAGAGGTTTTGGAGGACAAAGAGGAAGACATGGATGCGAGGAGCTCAAAAACTTTGGAGATGCTGTTGTGAGTTGGACTCTGAGCAAGGAACTATGAAGGACACCTTGACCCCCTAAGTTGAGTAACTGTTTAGTTTACTTAATGTGTACATATTGTACATGCTTATATTTGTAGGCATATTTTGTAAGCTAGAAGTTGTGTTGTGCATCCTACAGTTTGTATGTGCAGATTTTTCCCTGTTTGGTAAAGCATTGATACACTTCAGAAGTTTAAGCTTCCTTGGTTTTACCACAAGAACTTAATAGATAGACGAAAGCATTACAATGATGGAGGTCTCTTTCTTCTTTCTCTGATCACATTACCCTAACAACACAAACTATAAACAGGAATATAATTAACATAGCTAAGGAACAGCCAACATACACATAATACTAATCCACATCTAGCAACTAATAGTTGACAGAGATCTGTAGTTGACCGTAAGCTAATCAACATAAACACATTACATCCCTATAATCCCCATGATCGCCTCTCTGATGAGATGATCAGACAGACAGAAACAACAGGTGACTCAATTAACAATATGGATGCACACCTAGGAGGCACGCAATAGGACTAAGACACACATAACAAATACTGATCGCACCCCACCTCAGGCTGCCCGGCAAAAGTCTACAACAGTCTATGAGACAAACTTCTACAGTGTTCCAGTAGTCTGAAAAGGTGGAATTCATTTATTTTCATATTTTTCTTGAGGGATATAGTTGATAATTATTACTGTCCCAAATAGAGGGCTTCTCCAACCCAGTCTGCAGGAGGGCCACCATATCCCCCCGACCATTAACCTGTGCAAAAACAATGTTACACCTTTCCATCCACTCCAGAAGGGAAGCTTTATTGTCCCTATTCAGAGAATTAATCCAAGCCTCCCTCTCAGCATTCATCATGTTGTTCATCAATAGAGAATGATCTGTTCTCTTCATGGGATCAGAGGCTAAACTGAGCTCTTCACCATGATGGAAGAAGCAGATAAAATCCCTGGTCTCCTGCTGCATAGGCCATAATCAGTGGGTAGGAGGCTTGCCCCTAGTCCCCTCCAAAAGCCTCTGTCCCAGTTGGGCCTGTCACAATTAGTAATTGCGCGGTCATGCAACACTGTACCCAAATAAAGTGTATGTCATTTTTTTCACACAAATATAGCTTTCTTTTGGTGGTATTTGATCGCCTCTGGGTTTAACATTTTTTTTTCCATATAAACAAAAATTTTGCAATTTTTTTTTTAACCAAAAATATGTAGTAGAATACATATTGACCTAAACTGAGGAAGAAATTAGTTTTCTTACATTTTTTTTGGGATATTTATAATAGCAAAAAGTAAAAATATAGTTCTTTTTTCAAAACTGACGGTCTTTTTTTGTTTATAGCGAAAAAAATTAAAACCGCAGAAGTGATCAAATACCACCAAAAGAAAGCTCTATTTGTGTGAAAAAAATTACATAAATTTTGTTTGGGTACAGAGTCGCTTGACCGCGCAATTGTCAGTTAAAGCGACGCATTGCCGTTTCGCAAAAAATGGCGCCGGTCATTAAGGGTGCAAATCCTTCCGGTCCTTAAGTGGTTAATGAAAAACAGGGACACAGTAAAAAGCTGAAAAGCGTTCTAACCTTTCCCACTTGGACATTAAACGTTAAGAACACAAAATTAAAGCTAAATTGCGTCTCAGTGCTACACGGAAACAAGGAATCAATGGTTTTCTTAGAACTAGCCGGGGAATTTGTGATGTTTTATGGTCAGTCTGTTTGTATTGCAGTAAAAGCCCTGACCGCGTCCCGAGACAAATTCTCATTTAGACAATGTAATCACAAGACACAAAGTAACCTCAGGTGACTGACGCAATCTTGTCTTCCTCCAGATTTCTTAGATAGGGACTCTACAGAAATGACATATGACTCAAGTCTCTTTTTCCATCCAATGACATCTATTTTGACTGGTGGAGGAGCCTTTCCCCGGCAATTTCATGCTCTATGAGAGAGCTAAGTTTAGTCTGAATGAGAAAACAGAGTTTAATTTCATTGCAAGATTGCTTCTGGGAATCACAAGAAAGAAAAAAATCGTTTTCCGTTACATAGAGTCTGAAAACATTTTTGGGAGGTTAATGAAAACATCAGGACGGCAGAAATGTCATTTATGACAAGCGGAAAGGGCAGCGGATGTCAGGGTTCAGAGGATGACTGTTCTCCGGCGGTACAGCAGAAAGGGGACGGGTGAGAGAGCTGAAGAGCGCGGATAACGCTCAAGAGAACATCGCCGTCATCTGGACCATTTCTGAGTGCTTTACGTAAGAGGTGCTCCACGGGTCACGTTCCTCTCTCAATAGATTTAAAGCTGTATTAAACCCGAAAATCAAACATTTTATATATTACAGCTTAACAATCCTTAAAGTGATTGTAAAGCCTTGTTTGTTTTTTTTTGTTTTTGTTTTTCTCTCCTAACATTGTGCTTACTTCCTCAGAAGCCCAGGTTCTTCCTCAGTGGATTGCCCCGCATCCAGGCAAAACGATCCCAGACACACCTTTCCTCAATGACCAGTCTAGGGGTGTTTTGGTTGTTTTAATTTTTGGAGAACTGGGATAAGGGTGAGGAAATTGAGTGGGATACTCCAAAAAAAAAAAAAAAACTATGTGCAGATTGAGGATAGTAAACTGCTTTCTATTAAGTTGAAACAGAAGTCCTCGCATATAGCAAACTGTGGATTTGGCTTGTAGTAGAAGCAGTCAAAAACAGGCTTCTTTCCTTAGAGCAACAAGAGCAGAATCCCTTCATAAGGAATCGGATAGACTGAGCTCTTCAGGACACCAGCCAATGTCCCTTTTAGCGAACACAGTGCCTTTCAAAATTTTGTGCCCTGGGCGACAGCACGGCCTGCCAGGGGCGGACTGACCCATTGGGCCCTCGGGACCCAGCCCCATGAGAGGCCACTTGAAGCGGCTGTAATAATGCTGATAATAATACTGCTAACAGCGCACTGCTCCCCGCCAGGCCCCTTCTACCCTCCAGTCCATCCCAGATGCTTGTACTGTATGCGTTGTGACATCACCTGGACGGACGAGAAGAGAGGAGGGGCCGGCAGGGAGCAGCGCACTGTTAGCGGTATTATTAGAGGCATCGGGTGAGTGAAGCTGAGACATCAGGGCCGTCATCGGAGGGAGAGGGGGCAAGTACAGATGTATGGGGCTCGGGCCCCAACATGACCGCAGGAAGGCCCATGATACTTTCCTGATCCCCCCCCCCCCTAGTGTCCCCCCGTGTGCTCTCCCTCCAGTCTCCCCCTATGTGCTCCCTCCAGTGTCCCCCTGTGTGCTCTCCCTTCAGTGTCCCTTCTGTGTGCTCCCTCCAGTGTCCCCCTGTGTGCTCTCCCTTCAGTGTCCCTTCTGTGTGCTCCCTCCAGTGTTCCCCTGTGTGCTCTCCCTCCAGTGTCCCCCTGTGTGGTCCCTCCAATGTCCCCCTGTGTGCTCCCTCCAGTGTCCCCCTGTGTGCTCTCCCTTCCGTGTCCCCCTGTGTGCTCTCCCTTCAGTGTCCCCCTGTGTGCTCCCTCCAGTGTCCCCCTGTGTGCTCCCTCCAGTGTCCCCCTGTGTGCTCACTCCAGTGTCCTCCTGTGTGCTCTCCCTCCAGTGTCCCCCTGTGTGCTCCCTCCAGTGTCCCCCTGTGTGCTCCCTCCAGTGTCCCCCTGTGTGCTCTCCCTCCAGTGTCCCCCTGTGTGCTCCCTCCAGTGTCCCCCTGTGTGCTCTTCCTCCATTGTCCCCCTGTGTGCTTCCTCCAGTGTCCCCCTGTGTGCTCTCCCTCCAGTGTCCCCCTGTGTGCTCCCTCCAGTGTCCCCCTGTGTGCTCTCCCTCCAGTGTCCCCCTGTGTGCTCTCCCTCCAGTGTCCCCCTGTGTGCTCTCCCTCCAGTGTCCCCCTGTGTGCTCCCTCCAGTGTCCCCCTGTGTGCTCCCTCCAGTGTCCAACTGTGTGCTCTCCCTCCAGTGTCCCCCTGTGTGCTCTCCCTCCAGTGTCCCACTGTGTGCTCCCTCCAGTGTCCCCCTGTGTGCTCTCCCTCCAGTGTCCCCCTGTGTGCTCCCTCCAGTGTCCCCAGTGTGCTCCCTCTCTCCCTCCCTCCAGTGTCCCCCTGTGTGCTCCCTCCAGTGTCCCCCTGTGTACTTCCTCTCTCCCTCCAGTGTCCCCCTGTGTACTTCCTCTCTCCCTCCAGTGTCCCCCTGGGTGCTCCCTCCAGTGTCCCCCTGTGTGCTCTCCCTCCAGTGTCCCCCTGTGTGCTCCCTCCAGTGTCCCCCTGTGTGCTCCCTCAAATGTCCCCCTGTGTGCTCCCTCAAATGTCCCCCTGTGTGTCCCTCCAGTGTCCCCCCTGTGCACTCCCTCCCCAGTGTCCCCCCGTGTGCTCTCCCAGCGCCTGCCCCCCACGCTACTCCACTGCAGCAAACAAGCAATTTATAGAATGATTGATATTCACTTACTATGCCATTTCCTTTAAATTATGATTTAACTACTTCCCGCCCATAGGACATCATGACATGGCCAGCCTTAACCACCTCCCGCCCATAGTGTTGGAAAAACAACAGCAAGTAATGTAAAGTTGCTTTAAACTGTGAACTATATACTGTATGCATTATACCTATCTATCCAGCAGGTGGCACTGCAGTGTTATAGTGTGTTATCTATGGTAATGTAATAAAAGGAAGTGTTTGCTTTCCTCACTGTTCTCTTGTATGTTTTTTGATCCTATTTCCTGTTTCTCATCCTGTAAAGACATGAAGACATGTTCTGCTATTTCCCCATGAAAGTAAAGTATTCTCTGCATCCAAGAAGCTTCCAGAACTATTTCAGTTCTTTCAATCATGGAGGCTCAGCTTCACATGTGCACTGCATGCAAATACAGCATGCGTAGAGATGCACACACATCCAGACTGGCATTCCCCCTTTACCACTTGCCGACCGCTGGGCGTCATATGACGTCCCGGGCTTTCAGTGGTGATATCTTAATGATGCTTCCTTGGCAATCTCTATGACTCTCGGGCGCGACGTTATGATATCACGTCCGGTAAACAAAGCCGGGGACTCGGCAGGAAAGGCTGGGATCGTGAATTTCTTTTTTTTTTATCTCAGCCTTTCCTGCCTAGAGGAGAGATGTGGGAAAAATTGGGCTAACTTTACTGTTTTTTTTGTTTGTTTTTTTTATACATGAAAGTGTTTTTTTCCCCAAAAAATTGCAATTGAAAAATTGCTGCACAAATACCGCGTGACAAAAAAAGTTGCAATGACCGCCATTTTATTCACCAGGGTCTCTGCTAAAAAAAAAAAAAAAAAAAAAAAAAATATATATATATATATATATATATATATATATATATATATATATGTATATATATATATATATATATATATATATATATATATATATATATATATATACCCTGTTTCCCCGAAAATAAGACCTAGCGTGATTGTTGGTGATGGCTGCAAAATAAGACCCAACCCACAAATAAGCCCTAGTTAAAGTCCTTGTAGGTCTTATTTTCAGGGTAGGGCTTATTTTCAGGGAGACAAAGTAGGGCTTATTTGGGGGGGTAGGGCTTATATTGCAGCCATCACCGACAATCACGCTAGGTCTTATTTTCGGGGAAACAGGGTATATACTGTATATATATATATATATATATATATATATATATATATATATATATATATATATAATGTTTTGGGGTTCTGAATAGTTTTCTAGCAAAAAAATGATGATTTACATGTAGGAGAAGAGTGCTGGAATTCGCCCGGTGAGCAAGTGGTTAAGGTAGTTTAATATTTGCATAACTCTTCCCAAGAACCAGCCCTGTGCTTACATCAGAGTTCTGAGGCAGGGTGCTGTGATGTTTTCAGATAGCTATGAACAACAGTCTCCCATCAGCTACAATCTGCCTGCATTGCATAGAGAGGCAGAGAGACTCAGTGATGACATCTGTCTAAAATAAGGTACGTAATGAAAACTGACATTTTTAAATTGTTATTAACATTTGAATCTGGCCAGGAGGAAAGAACTAGGGAAGGCAAAAAAAAAAAAAAATCATGAAATTTTTTTCTTTTTTTTTTTTTAGATCACTATACCCTTTTAAAGCTTTCAAATATCTCCTACTAGAAGGTAAATTGTATAAAAAGAAACGGTTGTGCAAAAGAAAATGAGAACCGATTGCTTTTTGGCAGTTGATGATTACTTTTTATCGATGTCATAGAAACCGCTCCTTTTTCGCTTTTCTGTTTTTTTCTTTCCTCGCAGTGCAGCCTTTTGAATTAACGTTTAACTATAAGGAATATTGCAAGGACTTATTACTCGGGAGCTTTGGGCAAGATCGCGGATGATAAACTCCGAGCGGAGGGACGGAGAGCGCGCTGTGTGCTTAAGGATTGTGATTGACATTTAGAAAACATTCCATTTATTGACGTAGATACAGGAGAATTATTGAACAATATTCAGCCTTCTCATCCCCTGTTATGTTGCTCATGAAGGTATTTAAGTAGTTCAATGCAAATGCAAAGGACAATTGATAAAAAAACATTCGCTCAGTGGCGGCTGGTGGTGTTTTTTTTTTTTTTTTTGGTCGTGTCACGGACGGCCGGGTCACGGGGGGTCACAGGCAGCAACCCCCACCGGTCGGTGGGTCAGTCGGGGGCCCCTGCACTTACCCCATCTTGCAGGCAGCGTGGCGGGCGGCGGTGGCTGCGGGCTGCTTGCTTGCTGCTCCCCTGCGTCCGTCTTCTACCTGCTCTCCTCTGTGCGCCGTGTGTCTACTGCCGGCCAATCCGATCGGATCTCCTTTCGGCCAATCGGAAGATGAGTCTCATGAGCCGCTTCCTGATTGGCCGGGAGGAGATTCAGTGTTACAATGGCGATTATTCAGTCACTATTGTAACTCAACTGGGTGGACTCTGCGCCCCGAGCCCACCCTTTTTTTGAAGCCTATTAGAGCCTTGGGCTCTAATTACATGCTTAAAAAAAAAACACCCCCCCCATTGGAATCCATGGTCTGATGTCTCTGTGTGTGTAGAACAGGGGACCGGACGCATCGATAGGGGGGGCCGCGCCCGTGTGCCCCTAGAGGTAAGGCCACCACTGCATTTGATGTAAAGCAGTGCGATCCATATGCACAACTAATCAAAAAACAGCAATAAACCTGCATAAATAAAGAACATATAAGTTCGTATTCACACGTAATCCATGTACACTTATCTGTGAACGACTGATAAGAAGTGCAACCATTGTTCAAAACCAATCAATAAAAAAAATGATAAAGTAAGTAAATAAAACACATCAAGTCCGTATAAGTTGATGTTTACTGGTGATCCATTCACACATATCAGTCCTGTCCTACACGTTTCGTCATAGTGATGTCATCAGGGGCACCCGTCACTAAGGCCAAATTTAGAACTTGGGGGGCCCAAGGCCCTTTAGGTTTGGGGGACCCTCATACACTGAGTTGGTTTACATTCTCAATGACAATGGCGCATTTTTAAAATGCATGGCACAGCGTCATTCCTAGACACGTGCACAACAAAAAAAAAATGTTTTGATTCGTTACTTACTGTTACGTACCTTGTAGTAGAGCCTGACTTGTAGGAGGAGACCTCTCTTACAGCCCTGGCTCAGGAGCCACTGGAGTGGGAACAGTGGCCTCGAGAGCACGGTGAGGTAGGAGTGCCAGTGAGATCTGTGATAGTTGGCACAGATGGATGGATGATGAACCACCAGACAGGACCGGAATGCAGGTGACAGCAGAGGCAGATGCAGGTCAGCGACCCGGTGAGCTGGATGGTGCTGGATTAGCAGCAGGCTGGATGCTTTCGTTTAGGTGGACGGCCATGTCTTGGTAGGTTTGCAGTTGTGTCATACTCTTTCCATTTTCGGATGATGAATTGAACAGAGCTCTGTGAGATGTTCAAAGCTTGGGATACATTTTTTTCAACCTAATCCTGCTTTAAACTTCTCCACAACTTTATCCCTGACCTGTCTGATGTGTTCCTTGGCCTTCATGATGCTGTTTGTTCACTAAGGTTCTCTAACAAACCTCCGAGGGCTTCACAGAACAGCAGTATTTATAGTGAGACTAAATTACACACAGGTGGATTCTATTTACTAATTAGGTGACTTCTGAAGGCAATTGGTTCCACTAGATTTTAGTTAGGGGCATCAGAGTAAAGGGGGCTGAATACAAATACACCCCACACTTTTCACATACCGGTATTTATTTGTAAACATTTTTAAAAACCATTTATATTTTTCCTTCCACTTCACAATTATGTGCCACTCTGTGTTGGTCTATCACATAAAATCACAATAAAATATATTGAGGTTTTTGGTTGTAACATGACAAAATGTGGAAAATTTAAAGAGGTATGAATACTTTTTCAAGGCGCTGTAACATCTTTGTATTATTATCATTCTCAGCTACTTTATCGATTATGTGCTCATCGTCGACCATCGTCCTCACTTAACATAGAGAGACTGATAGTGATACCAGAGTCACGTTTTACTGTAGATGACTTAAAATGGTGGGGGGGGGGGGGGGGGTGTTCACAGCAGGGGAGGACTGACCATTCGGCCACTCGGGCACTGCCCGAGGGCCCGGGCCACTAGGGGCCCCATTAGGTTTACCAGCCTAAAAAAAAACAGGGACAGTATGTAAAAATCTGTGCTTTTTTTTACATCTGTCTCTGAAATGTCCCTTACCGACATCCTTTTGGTCTAAAAATCCAGAGATTATAGCTGCCCCACCTCTCCAGTACATTCTCAGCCAATAGAAACATGTCTGTGTATACTGTGTGCACATGTATGTGTATACTGTGTGATTGTATACTGTGTGATTGTATACTGTGTGATTGTATACTGTGTGATTGTATACTGTATGTGTGTGTATACTGTGTGTACATGTATGTGTATACTGTGTGATTGTATACTGTGTGATTGTATACTGTATGTGTGTGTATACTGTGTGATTGTATACTGTGTGATTGTATACTGTGTGGCCCCATAATCTCTGATTACCTGGGGGCCCCATAAAATCCTATTGCCCGGGGGCCCCATGAGTTGTCAGTCCGCCCCTGGTTCACAGTGAAGATATTTTAAGCCACATTCTGATATCTTGTCGTTATAGGATTGCCCATTTAATAATAGGAATGACACCAGAATGAATGCTTAGTAAACGACTCCCACGAAGATAAAATAGCCGCGTGATTTCAGCCTTCGAACATCAGAATATAGAATAGAAGGAAAACCCAGAAATAACTCATGAAGCAGAAAACTTCCCATGAAAATATATATATATTTTTGCCCAATCGCCCATTACAGTTATGTTGTTATCAGTCCATTCGCACAGCATGAAGGCATATAACCCATGTGAAGCTCTGTATATTGGACATTTGCCTTGTTTATTTATAAAGCCGTGAATCTGACATTCACTAAACATTTACTGCAGGTGAATCTTCTTGGTGCAAGTGTTTTAACCACTTGCCGACCAGCCGCCATCATTATACTGCAGCAGGTCTGCAAACGATCCTGCAAACCGTCGTAGCTTTATGTCAGTCCCTTAAAGCGGGATAGCGGGCGCGAGCGGGCCCCCCGGAGGCCCACGCGCCTGCCCGCTGCACAGCGGGGGTGCTGATGCTCTTGACCGGCGGGTCACGATGACGAGCGATCGCGGGCATGAGAGGCAGAACAGGCACAACACACACATCCCAGTTCTGTGAGGAGAGAGAGATCGTGAGTTCCCATGAGCTGGGAACCACGATCTCTCATCTCCTGTAGTCAGTCCCATCCCCCTACAGTTAGAACACACACACAGGGAACACAGTTAACGCCTTGATCGCCCCCTAGTGTTAACCCCCTCCCTGCCAGTGACATTTATACAGTAATCAGTGCATTTTTATAGCACTGATCGCTGTATAATTGTCAATCGACCCAAAAATGTGTCAAAAGTGTCCGATGTGTCCGCCATAATGTCGCAGTCTCGATAAAAATCGGAGATTGCTGCCATTACTAGTAAAAAAAAAAAATAATAATAAAAATGCCATAAATCTATCCCCTATTTTGTGGACGCTATAACTTTTGTGCCAACCAATAAATATACGCTTTTTGCGATTTTTTTATTACCAAAATATGTAGAAGAATACATAACGGCCTAAACTGAGAAAAAATTAGCTTTTTTTAAAAAAAAAATTGGGGATATTTATTACAGCAAAAAGTACAAAATATTGTGTTTTTTCAAAATTGACAGTTTTTTTGTTTATAGTGCAAAAAATAAAAACCGCAGAGGTGATCAAATACCACCAAAAGAAAGCTCTATTTGTGGGGAAAAAAGGACGTCAATTTTGTTTGGGTACAGCGTCGCACGACCGCGCAATTGTCAGTTAAAGCGACGCAGTGCCGAATTGCAAAAAATGGCCTGGTCATTGAGCAGCCAATTCGTCCGGGGCTGAAGTGGTTAAACAGTGATTGATTCACCACCAGTAACTGTTTAGTGAAGATAAAAGTCACCACTTATAAAAAATATGCTCCTTAAAGTAGAACTAAAGGCAAAACTTTTTATATATATTTTTTTCATTTTGCATAGAATAAAGGAGGGTTAAAGTGCGTTTGGAAAGTATTCACAGCGCTTCACTTTTTCCACATTTTGTTATGTTACAGCCTTATTCCCAAATGGATTAAATTCATTATTTTCCTCAAAATTCTACAAAAAATACTCCATAATGACAACGTGAAAGAAGTTTATTTGCAAGTTTTGAAGTTTTGCAAATTTTTTAAAAATAAGAAACGAAAAACATCCCATGTTCATAAGTATTCACAGCATTTGCTCAATACTTTGTTGAAGCACTTTTGGCACCAATTACAGCCTCAAGTCTTTTTGAGTATGATACTACAAGCTGGGCAGTTTCTCCCATTCTTTTTTTCAAGACCTCTTAAGCTCCATCAGGTTGGATGGAGAGCGTCGGTGCACAGCCGTTTTCAGATCTCTCCAGAGATGGTCAATTGGGTTCAAGTCTGGGCTCTGGCTGGGCCACTCAAGGACATTCACAGAGTTGTCCCGTAGCCACTCCTTTGTTATCTTGGCTGTGTGCTTAGGGTTGTTGTCCTGTTGGAAGATGAACCTTCACCCCAGTCTGAGGTCCAGAGCGCTCTGGAGCAGATTTTCATCAAGGATGTCTCTGTACATTGCTGCATTCATCTTTCCCTCGATCCTGACTAGTCTCCCAGTTCCTGCCGCTGAAAAACATCCCCACAGCATGATGCTGCCACCACCATGCTTCACTGTAGGGATGGTATTGGCTAGTATTGGCTGGTATTGCCTGGTTTCCTTCAGACATGACGCTTGTCATTCAGGCCAAAGAGTTCAATTTTTGTTTTATCAGACATGAGAATTGTGTTTCTCATGATCTGAGAGTCCTTCAGGTGCCTTTTGGCAAACTCCAGGCAGGCTTTCAGGTGCCTTCTACTGAGGAGTTGGTTCCTGTCTAGCCACTCTACCATACAGGCCTGATTGGTGGAGTGCTGCAGAGATGGTTGTTGTTCTGGAAGGTTCTCCTCTCTCCACAGAGAAATGCTGGAGCTCTGTCACAGTGACCATCGGGTTCTTGGTCACCTCCCTGACTAAGGCCCTTCTCCCCCGATTGCTCAAGCGACCCGCTCTAGGAAGAGTCCTGGTGGTTCCAAACTTCTTCTATTTACAGATGATGGAGGCCACTGTGCTCATTGGGACCTTCAATGCTGCAGACATTTCTCTGTACCCTTCCCCAGATCTGTGCCTCCATATAATCCTGTCTCGGAGGTCTACAGACAATTCCTTGGACTTCATGGCTTGGTTTGTGCTCTGACATGCACTGTTAACTGTGGGACCTTATCTAGACAGGTGTGTGCCTTTCCAAACCATGTCCAATCAACTGAATTTACCACAAGTGGACTCCAATCAAGTTGCAGAAACATCTCAAGGATGATCAGTGGAAATGGGATGCACCTGAGCTCAATTTTGACTGTCATGGCAAAGGCTGTGAATACTTATGTACATGGGATTTTTTCATTTTTTTATTTTTTAATAAATTTGCAAAGATTTCAAATGAACTTCTTTCACATTGCCATTATGGGGGAATTGTTTATAGAATTTTGAGGAAAATAATGAATTTATTCTATTTTGGAATGAGGCTGTAACATAACAAAATGTGGAAAAAGTGACGTACTGTGAATACATTCTGGATGCGCTGTATAACCCCTGTCTGTGTACCATTGGGGAGATTTCTCTGCACTTCCTGTCCAATAGCCAAAACTGAAACTGAAGGGAAATCCCTCCAAGGTGGGGGAATCCCTAATGACCATCAGATCTGCTGTTCCCATTGGAAAATTCCCCCTCTATTGTTGTTGTGGGAACAACTCAAAATTTGGGATATTTTTTTCACTTTCACTCTAGGTGATGATGGTAAATAGGATAAATAGAGAGGGCGAATCTCCCCAACGGAGGTACAGACACCAAAAAAGATCTGACAGGGTCCCTTTCTACTTAATTCAAACAAAAGAAAACTAAAAACTTTAGCTATACTTTCAATTTGTTTGCTTCCATTTCTTTTTTTGTTCTTTTTTATCAATACAATTTATTCTTCACCATGTTGAAAATGTTATTTGCCACCGTGCTATCCCTGGTACTGACTTGTATATAAAAATGAATAAAAAGCCAGAGTAGCTCCTTAAAACTGAAACATAGAAGAAAAAAGACCAAATAGCCCATCAAGTCTGACAATTTTGTATTTTAATTGTTAGATTTCATGTCTGAGTATAGATCTACTGTTAGTGCCAAGTGTGTTTGAATCCACTTACAGTTGACTGACTATAATAGCTTCATATTGAAAATACTGCCCTCCTGAAACGTATTCACATCCTCAATGGGTTTGAAGGTTTCAATTATGTCTCCCCGTTCCCTTCTTTCCTCCAGAATGTACATATAGGGGTTGATTTCCTAAAGGCAAAAGACTGGGCACTTTGTAAAGTGCGGTTGCCCTCAGCAAGAGGAGATGCTCCAGAGCTTAGTAAATGAGCAGAAACTCCGCTGACTTCCATCATCCAATCATGTGCAAGCAAAAATCCTGTTTTTTAAAATTGTCCTTGCACCTGATTGGGTACTCTTTGCAAAGTGAAGCCTCATTTACTTAGCTCTGGAGCAACTGCACTTTACAAATTGCACAGTCTATTTGTCTTTGGTAGATCAACCCCATTGGGTTCCTGAAGTCTACCCTGATATGTTTTATCCCTCAGACCTTTGCCCATTTTCGTTGCTCGTGTCTGCACTTGTTATATCTTATATATGGTTACATAGTAGGTGAGGTTGAAAAAAGACATCGCTCCGCGGCTCGTGGTACGTCACCGCGTTTTTGACGTTCGGAATTTCCAACCAACTTTGTGTGACCGTGTGTATGCAAGACAAGTTTGAGCCAACATCCATTGTAAAAAAAACATGGATTTTGTTGTCGGAAAATCCTTTCATGTGTACAGAGCATAAGAAGAGATCACTCCATAATGACATGGCCAACTGGGCACCCAAAACCACTGGTTTAAACTACAGGTGTAGTGTAATTTATCAGCTTACATGCAGCTTTAGAAAGCTTATTAGCGCTTGTTATTGACATATGGGAAAACCACAGTCTATGTTGATCAATAACCCTAGGTTCACAGCTATGCGCTTTTTAGTGCATTTTGCAGTTTGCAGGCATGCACTGCAGTCCATTTGACATGGTTTCCTATGGTATACGTTCACATCTATGCATTTTTCAGCATTTTCAGAAAGGGTCAGGGACTTTTTTTTTCCCCACAGCAGATTGCGTTTTGCGTGCAATAGACTTCCATGGACCCGCACCAAAAACACAAGTGTTGTGTGTTTTTTTTAATTATTTCAATATTTCTTTATTAATATTTTCAATAGAGTGAACAAGAAATACATTTGTTATTACATGTCGGAGGTTCCAACTGGAGCAAGTTAAACCAAAACTGAAGAAGTTGGGTTAAGTAATGAATAGACATTCTTACAAATTGGACTAAACAGTGGAGAATCAGGCAAAGTATTTTACCCTAATAACTCCAGACAGGGGGTTGGGGGTGAGGGGGAGGGGGCACCAGTTAGGTAGGCATCTTGCTACATCGTAGTATGGGGGTGGATAGGAAAATAAAGAGGAGATATGAAAATGGGAGGAAGTTGCGATATAAGGAGAACATCAGGTAGTTACAGTACATTTTAAGTGTTGTCTTTTTGTTGCGTTTTTACACGCATTTTTTGTTTTCCCTTTAACAAACTATAAATGGCTGGTTGTTAGGGAGCGGGCCGGGAAGCTGGCCGCCACGTCCTTAACAACCAGTGAGTCATCAGCTGACAGTGGGGTTCCACGCTGACAGCTGAATGTAAAAACAAGAATTGCCGGCAATAAAAAAAATCTGTCAAAAAATGGTGTGGGGTCCCCCCCAAATACATACCAGGCCCTCAGGGCCTGGTATGGATTTTGAGGGAAACACCACACCATAATAAAAAAAAAAAACCACCAGACCCTTATCTGAGCATGCAGCACAGCAGGTCAGGAAAGGGTGGAGACGAGCGAGCGCCCCCCCCCCCCCTGAACTATACCAAGCCACATGACTTCAACATGGGGGGGATGCTTGGGGTGGGGGTGGGAGCACCTTGTCCCCATGTTGATGGGGACAAGGGCCTCTTCTCCACAACCCTGGCTGCTCGTTGTGGGGGTCTGCGGGCAGGGGGCTTATTCGGAATCTGGAAGTAACAAGGGGTCCCCAGATCCCGCCCCCCCTATGTGCAAAACACATAAAAAATGAAGGTGTTTAATAATAGAGGCTGCATAGATGTTAACCTAGAGTAAGATGGTACTTTTAGAATATTTTGAGGTTGATAGAAGGCATGGTTTCCATATCTAACACCAAAGAGAACCGAGAACCCTCCAACCAAAACATTTGTGTTCAAGTCTGATAAATGACCTTCATAGTTTAGGCTGTATAGACAGTATATTGCAAAGCCAGCAATGCCTAAATGGACTGTTAGCAAAAAGAAATATTTTGCATGGATTCTCATGCTTTCTTTAAATGAGGGATGAGCCCCTAACAAATACTCGCCCAACCCCCTCACTCACACCACCCCATTACCTTGCAAATATCATCGAAGTTAACTTCTACATGATTTATTGCAATGGGAACTTTTTGCATTTCCATTTTGTGCTTCGTTTTGTTTAATACTAATGACATTTTCTTTCTTTTCCCATGACGGATGTAATGTTGGGCTCCATCAGGCAATCTCATAAAGCCCAGCTGTGTGACCTGCCTATCATAAATTATTGTAAAAAAAATAAATTCAGACAATCTGACCGGAAATTTGAAAGACCAGTCGCCATGCTCTTTAAGGTTAGCTGAACTGTAATATAAATATTTGGCAGGTAATCAGAATGAAAATAACCTCATTTGAAAGGGTATTCGAGGTTATCAACTAAAAGTATATAAATTGATATTAAAGGAACTATTTTATTTAATGCAGCCGGTAAACTCACTGTCCACCCTGTCAACGGGTGATTGTGGTCTGGTTTGATTCGGTGGGTGGGTGGGGGTGGGGGGGTTCATTGAATGCTGTTTGAAATTCGTGAAACAAAGACTTAAGCCTCGTACACACAATCGGATTTTCCGACAGGACATGTGTGATGACAGGCTGTTGGCCTAAAATCCGACCGTTTGTACGCTCTCGGACAATTGTTGTCGGATTTTCCGCGGACAAATGTTGGATGGCAGGCTTATAAATTTTCAGCGCACAAATATGTGTTTTCGGATTTTCCAAGCGTGTCCGTCAGGCAAAAGTCCAAAGTACAAACACGCATGCTCGGAAGCAAGGACGAGCCAGAAGCGGTCGGCCTTGTAAACTAGCGTTCATAATGGAGAATTAACATTCGTGACGCGGCAAATTATGAAATCTCGAAATGCATGTTATCAAGAATATTATTATTATGCTTATTATTTATTTTTTTTGTGCAAGTTACCACAACACCATTATCCCGTAGTTTAAGATCAAAGATACAACTATGTTGGTGTCCCTTGTTAATTTTACATTGTATTTTTTTTAAATGTAACTGCCGACTCCCAAACTGTCATTTGAAGTAAAACACATAGCCAAGTATTATTCTACACAATTTTTTTTATTGTGCATTAAAAAAAGAAAATAGAAGGGGGTTGGGACTTTAAATGAAGCACCCGAAGGTGCCTCCATCCCGGTAATGAATAAAAACTGAAAGGGAGTTTGGGACTTTAAATGAAGCAACTGGATAGTGGAGGTGTTTGTACAATATAGAATATTTATTAAATATTTAGGGCACATAATTCATTTCATATATGTACATGGAGCATGCACACGGTCTAAACATGATGTATGGAAGAGTACAAGCATAACGACATATGATCAAAATAGTAGACATATAAATATCAATGGCAATGAGCCCAATGTTGGCAAATGCATCCACATGGTATATATGTATCCACCAAATGAATATACCCTGTTTCCCCGAAAATAAGACCTAGCGTGATTGGCAGTGATGGCTGCAATATAAGCCCCACCCCCCAAATAAGCCCTACCCTGTTTCCCCGAAAATAATTCCTACCCTGAAAATAAGACCTACAAAGACTTTAACTAGGGCTTATTTGGGGGGTAGGGCTTATATTGCAGCCAGCACTGACAATCACGCTAGGCCTTATTTTTGGGGAAACAGGGTAGTTAACAAAATAGAGTAATAGACATATTTAATATTTTGTTCCCAGATATTCCTGTTTCATGAAAAGGCGTATTTTTTACATGCAACGTCTATTGTATTGGTCATATGTTTCCACATGGTTTGTTTCTATCCAGATGCCCGACGCACTCTTCCCGTCTGGTCAGGTGCATGCTTGTGTGTGTGGAGGGTTGGCGTTTGGGTGTCGCTGTGGTCTCTCTTCATTACGGGAGCTGCGTTGCGCCCAGTGGCCCCTCCCCTTCCTCCCCTTGTGTTTGGGAGGATCAGAGCGGGTGCCCCTTCGCGCATCAGTGCCATGTGTGTCACGCTATCTGTGAGACGGCCGATGCGCCGTGCGTGTGACGTCATTCATGATGTCACTGCGCCGGCGCTCGGCCTTAACATCCTGTTTCCTTATGGGGAGGTTTCTGCGCCTGTTACTGAGTGGTTACTTGGTTCAGGTGCGGTTCCCCTCCCCTCATTGGTCCACTGTGCGTGGCGTTGGCGGCATATATCCACCCCCCCATTCAGGTGAGCTGTTCATTTTGACCGGTCTCCTGTTGGAGAAACACTGATACTTTAATAATATTTGGCACCTCTATACCGCTGTCATTACTCCTAGGTTCACTATTTAGATATATTATTATTATTCACTACATACACTGTCATAATTATACACATATTTAATATTTTGTTCCCAGATATTCCTGTTTCATGAAACATACACCATCTTTTGTTATATGGAGACCTCAACTATACCTCACATGCTTTTACAATGCCCAATGTTGCGTCCTTGCATTATGCCGCCTCAGGTCCCGTGGCGGGGTTATGTCCTTGGCCAACCCTGAGCCCGCTGCCCCGCACTGCATTTACGGTCTAGGTGGGTGAGTGTGGCTGGTTTACTATTTTTTTACCAAATTAACTTTGATATGAACTATTTATTTATTTATTTTAGAGTATGATTAATTATATCTTCACATATACTCTTTAGGTATGTCTATCGCATCTGCTCCTGACGAGTGGGATAACCCACGAAACGCGTCGAGCTATATTTGATGCCACTACATCTTATACGGACCGACTTTTATTCGTTTACACCGTTTTACTTTATTTTGTTAACTATATTCATTTGGTGGATACATATATACCATGTGGATGCATTTGCCAACATTGGGCTCATTGATATTTATATGTCTACTATTTTGATCATATTTCATTATGCTTGTACTCTTCCATACATCATGTTTAGGCCGTGTGCATGCTCCATGTACATATATGAGATGAATTATGTGTCCTAAATATTTAATAAATATTCTATATTGTACAAACACCTCCACTATCCAGTTGCTTCATTTAAAGTCCCAAACTCCCTTTCAGTTTTTATTAAAAAAAGAAAACAAATTAAATTAGACATGCTATCTGCCAATAGAACTTAACCAAAAAGTGCATTCTATGCATCCAAAAAAATAGAAAATCTACCAAATCAAATCATTATTCAACCAAAAAATAAAATAAAAGCCTCATGCATGTGTCCTGCTTCTTAATATAGGGGGTCAACAATGCCAAGAGTTGGTGAAAGCAGGGGTCTGTCATCCGGAGATAATTACAGTCATCTGGATTATTCTCCTTGGAGCTCCCGCAGCAAAGGCATACGACATAATTGCTCACAATTAATAAAGCAAACAATTTTTGGTCCAAGAAATCCTCCTCCTCCTGTTTCTGGACTGGACTTGGGTCAAAGCAATAACTCCCAGGCCAATAATAAATAACGCGTTATCTCCTCCGATTCCGCGACGTGGCTGGTTGACGAACGGCCGTTCAGAAACAAACTGAAAAGCGCAAAATGTAAAGCGCGAATCAACACTCACCAAACTTCTACTAACACGAAATTAGCAGAAGGGGCCGAAAGAGTGGCGCATGGCAAATGAAGTTCCTCTTTGTAGTCTCATAGTACGTCTAGTACGTCACTACGTTCGTGTTTGTTGGCCGACAATTCCTTGCTGTTTGTATGCAAGTCAAGTTCCTGGCCAACGACCTTCGTACAAAAAGTCTGATGTTTTGTCTGCAGAGAATCCGATCGTGTGTACAAGGCTTTACAGTGAGAGAAAAAAGTATTCAATCCCCCTGCTGATTTTGTACTTTTGCTGGCTGACAAAGAAATGATCAGTCTATAATTTTAATGGTAGGTTATTTTAAAAGTGAGAGACAGAATAACATCAAAAATATCCAGAAAAACGCATTTCAAAAAAGTTATAAATTGACCATTCACATTTATACAGCGATCCGTGCTATAAAAATGCACTGATTACTGTGTAAATGTGACTGGCAGGGAAGGGGTTAACACTAAGGGGTGATCGAAGGGTTAAATGTGTGTTCTGGGTAGGGGATTCTAACTGTGGGGGGAGGGGACTGACTGGGGGAGGTGACCGATCGGTGTCCCTATGTATACAAGGGACACACCATCGGTCTCCTCTCCTCTGACAGGACGTGGATCTGTGTGTTGTTTACACACACAGATCCACGGTCCTGCTCAGTTACTGGGCGATCGCATCGGGTCCCCAGGGATGCGGCGGGCACGTGCGCTCGCCCCCTAGTGCCTCGGGAAGGCGATCACGTCATATGACGTCCGCCCAGAACGAGAGCTGCCTCGTCCCACCGTCATATGACAGTGGGCGGGCGGCTAGTGGTTAAAGCAGGGAATAATATCCAGCACATCCCTTAGTGAAAGCACCACATAGTACACATATAAACACTGGCTAGACACACAGTTAACCCTTTGATCGCCCTAGATGTTTAACCCCTTCCCAGCCAGTGTCATTAGTACAGTGACAGTGCATATTTTTAGCACTGATCGCTGTATTAGTGTAACTTAAAAGTAACGCAGCGCCCTATAGCAAAAAAATAGCCTGGTCATGAAGGGGGGTAAATCTTCCGGAGGTCAAGTGGTTAAAGCTGTTCTTGTATTTCTGAACTAGTATGGTTTATGGAAACAATTCAGTCGCAGTATATTTTGCCAAGAATGGAAGACAGTGAGAGCCCCCAAATATACTTTCATTTCATTGATAGTAATTAAAAGAAAAAATTCTGGTGGCTTGACTGGTAGACATGTGCAATTCGTTTCGTTCCGAATGAATTTTTTAACGAATTTCGACAAATTCGTAAGTTCACATCTTCGAAAATTTGTAAACCTGAAAATTCGTAAATCCGAAAATCCGAAAATTTAGAAATTCAAAATCCGAAAATCTGAAAATTTGGCAATGTGAAAATCTGAAAATTCAAGAATCTGAAAAGAAGAGCAAAAATTCAAAAAAACGAAATTCTGAAATAATAACTCACTAATAATAACTTAACTATTACTAACTATTAAATTTTAGGTATTGGAATTTCCTTTCAAATTTGGCTGGTAGTGAACGTAACGAATACAAATTTATCCGAAGTTACGAATTACCCGAATGCCGTATCTAAATGAATGGAACGTAACAAATTAATAATAATAAATAACAATAATAATAATAATAAAACCATTTTGGGGCCCTCCTGTCCCTTCTGTACTGAACTGTACTGTAATTGTGTTGTCCCCCCTCTAGCACTCCATAAACTGTTGGCGCTATATAAATCGTTAATAATAATAATAATAATTATTATTATTTATTATTAATTCGTTCCATTCCATTTGTTTAGATGCGGCATTAGTTATTTTGGATAATTCGTAACTTCAGATAAATTCGTATTCGTTACGTTGACTAACAGACAAATTTGAAAGGAAATTCCAATACCTATAATTTAGTAGTTAGCTGTTATTTTCAATGAATTTTCAGCATTATGAATTTTCGAATTTCCGGATTCTGAAATCAACGGCACTGCTGTTGCAAACTCCTCCACAAACCTCACCATTTTGATTTTCTTTCACTTTAGAGCACATGCACTAAGCACTTTTAAAAAAAATTTTTTACCCCTGATGACGCTGCAAAGAAATGTGGTGAAAAATAGAAACAAATGGACGCTGCTCCAGGTCGGTCTTCTGCAAGTCTCCCGCGCTATCCACAAGCAATCGGCTGCAATGCCCAGCTCCTCTGCTGAGAACCAAGGTATACAGAAAGTTTTTATTATTATTATTGTTATTTTTTATTATTAATTCGTTACGTTCCATTCGTTTAGATGTGGCATTCATTACTTCAGAGAACTCGTAACTTCGGATAAATTTGTATTCGTTATGTTCACTAACAGCCAAATTTAAAAGGAGATTCCAGTACCTATAATTTGAAAGAATAACTAACCTACTAACTAATAATAACTATCTATTAAATTTTAGGTATTGAAATTTCCTTTAGAGTTTGTCTGTTAGTGAGCGTAACGAATACAAATTTATCCAAAGTTACATAGTTACATAGTAGGTGAGGTTGAAAAAAGACACAAGTCCATCAAATCCAACCTATGTGTGTGATTATGTGTCAGTATTACATTGTATATCCCTGTATGTTGCGGTCATTCAGGTGATTATCTAATAGTTTCTTGAAGCTATCGATGCTCCCCGCTGAGACCACCGCCTGTGGAAGGGAATTCCACTTCCTTGCCGCTCTTACAGTAAAGAACCCTCAATTACGAATTATCTGAAATAACGAATGCCCCATCTAAACAAATGGAATGGAACAAATTAATAATAATAAATAATAATAATAAAAAGTTTTTATTATTGTTATTTATTATTATTAATTCATTACGTTCCTTTAGTTTAGATGCGGCATTCGTTATTTTCGGAGAACTCATAACTTCGGATAAATTCGTATTCGTTACGTTTACTAACAGCCAAATTTAAAAGTAAAATTCCAATACCAATAATTTAATATTTAGTTGGCTGTTGGTGAACGTAACAAATACGAATTTATCCGAAGTTACGAATTACCAGAAATAACGAATGCCGCATCTAAACGAATGGAACGTAACAAATTAATAATAATAAATAACAATAATAATAATAATAATAATAAAACCTTTTTAGGACCCTCCTGTTCCTTCTGTACTGAACTGTAATTGTGCTGTCCCCACTCTACATTGTAAAGCGCTGCGTAAACTGTTGGCGCTATATAAATCGTTAATAATAATAATAATAATAATAATATTATTATTTATTATTAATTTGTTCCTTTCCATTTGTTTAGATGCGGCATTCGTTATTTTGGAGAACTCGTAGCTTCGGATAAATTTGTATTCGTTACGTTCACTAACAGCCAAATTTAAAAGGACATTCCAATACCTATAATTTAATAGTTAAGTTATTATTAGTTAGTTATTATTTCAGATTTTCAAATTTTGGGGTTTTCGGATTTTTGAATTTTCTAATTTCCAAACTTCCGAATTTTCGGATTTACGAGTTCTCTAATATTCAAATTTTTGGGTTTTCGGATTTTTGAATTTCAAATTAGCGAATTTACGAATTTTCTAATATTCGAATTTACTAACATTCCAAAAACTTCATTTAACGGGTTTTCGTCAATTCGGATATTTCCGAATGAATGAATTTGTTGAAATTTGTTAAAAAAACAAATTCGGATCGAGATGAATTGCACATGTCTACTTTCTACCCCTTGTTACACTAGGTGAGGGCATCTTACCATTCGGGGGTATTTTCCTCGTCCAACACCCAGTTATAGCCTGTATATTTTTAAGAATGTGAATATAAGATATGAGTATAATTTGTAACTCTTGGTATAGCTGTCTCCTTATGGTCATGGTATATCCCTTTAAGTATTAATAATGTACAGTATATGGAATACCACTACTCATGTATTCTCTGAAAGGTGGATTCCAGACTCATTATGCTTTATAATCACATTTTTCACCAGATAGAATTTGGCAATGCTCATGCAAACTTTTCCTCCTTCTCCACAAACCTCAATGGAAGGCTGTCCACAAGGTTTAGGTGTGTCCAGGGGTGC
Source organism: Lithobates clamitans (assembly GCA_037952925.1). Taxonomy (NCBI): domain Eukaryota; kingdom Metazoa; phylum Chordata; class Amphibia; order Anura; family Ranidae; genus Lithobates; species Lithobates clamitans. The sequence goes on from JBBGZY010000275.1 coordinate 881,009, forward strand.
GCCGTCCATTAGGGGTGCCCGGGCACCTGCCCACTCCATCCATGTCACCCCCCTATATGTATAATAGATAGATTCATGCATAGCATTGATCCATCCACGGCCGCCACAGCCACCCCCTATTCATGCGTTCGCCCCCTTTCAGGACGCCGGGCATCTGAATTACAGCGGCGGGGGTGTTTTTTTTTTTTTTAAGCACCTGATAAGAGCCATAGGCTCTAATAGGCTTCAAAATAGGGTGGGCTTGTGGTGCAGAGCATTGCCCCATGAGCTCAACCAGGTGTTACAACAGCAAATGAATATTCAATGTTGTTACACTGATCCTCAATCCGGCCAATCAGAAGCAGGTCTGAGACCCATTTTCCGATTGGCCAAAAAGAGGAGTCCCAATTGGCCGCCAAGGAGGAGGGAGGAAATGGAAGCTGTTCCGATGCCTGTAGAGAGCAAGGGAAGGCGCTGGTGAAGCCCGGCAGAAGCGCTGCCCACCATAGATGGGGTAAGTGCTCCAGACCCGACTGACTAGGGGGGAGTGGTAATGTTTGACGCCCTCCCAAAAAAAATTACCAATGGCCGCCGCTGAGTGTGTCTATGGGAATGTTTGGCCATTCTTCCAGAAGCGCATTTGTGAGGTCAGGCACTGATGTTGGATGAGAAGGCCTGGCTCGCAGTCTCCACTCTAATTCATCCCAAAGGTGTTCTATCAGGTTGAGGTCAGGACTCTGTGCAGGCCAGTGAACTTCCTCCACACCAAACTCGCTCATCCATGTCTTTATGGACCTTGCTTTGTGCTCTGGTGCGCAGTCATGTTAGAACAGGAAGGGGCCATCCCCAAACTGTTCCCACAAAGTTGGGAGCATGAAATTGTCCAAAATGTCTTGGTATGCTGACGCCTTAAGAGTTCCCTTCACTGGAACTAAGGGGCCAAGCCCAACCCCTGAAAAACAACCCCACACCATAATCCCCCCTCCACCAAATTATTTGGACCAGTGCACAAAGCAAGGTCCATAAAGACATGGATGAGCGAGTTTGGGGGGGAGGAACTTGACTGGCCTGCACCTCAACCCGATGGAGCACCTTTGGGATGAATTAGAGCGGAGACTGCGAGGCAGGCCTTCTCGTCCAACATCAGTGCCTGACCTCACAAATGCGCTTCTGGAAGAATGGTCAAACATTCCCATAGACACACTCCTAAACCTTGTGGATGGCCTTCCCAGAAGAGTTGAAGCTGTTATAGCTGCAAAGGGTGGGCCAACTCAATATTGAACCCTACGGACTAAGACTGGGATGCCATTAAAGTTCATGTGCGTGTAAAGGCAGGTGTCCCAATACTTTTGGTACTATAGTGTATTTTGTTAAGTGGAAACTTATGAACGAGTAACGCGGTTAACGTGCGTTTTGAAAGACGAGCAACTTTTAAAAAAAAAATCCTGACTCGGTTTGCAAGTGTTGTCTCGTAAAACGAGCAGAATTCAAGCTAATGGGGTCTGCAGTACCGCATTTGGCCAGAGGTGCGGGGGCGCCGGTGACGCTCGGAACGGTTCGGAGCTGTTCGGAAATACTCGAAAAAACTCGGAAATACTCAGTTCCCGAGTGTTTCCGAGCCTTTCCGTGTTCAGCTGAGCTGTCCCCGAGTATTTACAAGGCTCTCTGGCGCCCCCCCCACCCACACCTGGCCACATGCGGTATTGCATGCAATAGAAGTCAATGCGGAACGAATTATCTTCGTTTCCATTGATGTTCTATGGGGAAACTCGCTTTGTTATACGAGTGCTTTGGATTACAAGCATACTCCTGGAACGGATTATGCTCGTAATCCCGGGTTCCACTGTTATGGCGACTGTCATTATGCAACGGCTGGTTATATAAAATGTGTCAGTTGCTGGCCTCTTAGACACAATACAGGAAGACATTTGGGTTTATTTTTTTATTTTTTTAGTTGTTTAGCGCTCATCACAGATGAATAGTTATCTCTGCCTTTGGGCCCTCGGTTGGGGGACACGTCACACACATTTTCGGTGATGTTGTATCGGGATGCGGTGGGATCGGAGAACTGATGTTGGTGTGGGCACTCGTCTGGCACATTCCATATCCAATGGTGGGCTGGGATTTAATGCATCAGTGCTTGGCATACGTCTCATTACTACCACTAATGACTTCATTCTCTACTGCTAGTGTTCTATACCCCTGACACTAGAGTGCAGTTTATGAATTCTAATAGAGTTTTATACATAAAGTGATGGTTTAAGCCCAAAAGCAAACATTTATTATATATTACAGCTTACCAATTCTTAGATATGGTGGTTGCATTAGTATTCTTTTTTTAGGCTTTCTTTCTCCTATTTTTCATCTGGTGATCCAGCCAGTAAGTCTGTTGTTTTTAAAAAGCACAAGCTGTCTTGCAGATGTATCAGTTTGCATGGATGAGACAAACCATTTAGTACTGACAGGAGGGGTGTGCTTGCAATGATCAGCTTTTATTTATTTGTGTAAAAAAAAAAAAGCTGTTTGCTGTAACTGGTTATCTGGCTTGACCTCTGGAAGATTTACCCCCCTTCATGACCAGATGACCAGGCCATGTTTTTGCGATACAAAGGAGCATGAAATTGTCCTTGAGGGGGGGAGCAGTGTTGAGGGGGATGCAGTGTTGAGGGGGCGCAGGGTTGAGGGGGCATAGTGTTGAGGGGGGCGCAGTGTTGAGGGGGGCGTGGCATTGAGAGGGGGCGCGGCATTAAGGGGGGGTGCAGTGTTGAGGGGGGCGTGGTGTTGAGAGGGGCGTGGTGTTGAGGGGGCGTGGCATTGAGGGGGGGGCGCAGTGTTGAGGGGGCGTGGTGTTGAGGGGGGGCAGTGTTGAGGGGGGGCAGCGTTGAGGAGAGCACAGTGTTGAGGGGAGCACAGTGTTGAGGGGGGAGCAGTGTTGAGGGGGGAGCAGTGTTGAGGGGGGCAGCGTTGAGGGGAGCACAGTGTTAAGGGGGGCACAGTGTTGAGAGGGGGCGCAGTGTTGAGGGGGATGCGGGATTGAGGGGGGCGCAGTGTTGAGGGGGACGTGGCATTGAGGGGGGCGCAGTGTTGAGGGGGACGCAGCATTGAGGGGGCGCAGTGTTAAGGGGGACATGGCATTGAGGGGGGGAGCAGTGTTGAGGGGGACGTGACATTGAGGTGGGTGCAGTGTTGAGGGGGACGCAGCATTGAGGGGGCGCAGTGTTAAGGGGGACATGGCATTGAGGGGGGGAGCAGTGTTGAGGGGGACGTGACATTGAGGGGGGTGCAGTGTTGAGGGGGACGCAGCATTGAGGGGGCGCAGTGTTGAGGGGGATGCAGCATTGAGGGGGCACAGTGTTAAGGGGGACGCGACATTGAGGGGGGGCGCAGTGTTGAGGGGAGCACAGTGTTATGGGGGGCGCAGTGTTGAGGGGGGGTGCAGTGTTGAGGGGGGCAGCGTTGAGGAGAGTGCAGTGTTCAGGGGAGCACAGTGTTAAGGGGGGCGCAGTGTTGAGGGGGGGGGGCGGCGTTGAGGGGAATGCGGCATTGAGGGGGGCGCAGTGTTGAGGGGGACGTGACATTGAGGGGGGCGCAGTGTTGAGGGGGACGCAGCAATGAGGGGACGCAGTGTTGAGGGGGACGCAGCATTGAGGGGGCGCAGTGTTGAGGGGGACGCGGCATTGAGGGGGGGCGCAGTGTTGAGGGGGGGCACAGTGTTGAGGGGGCGTGGTGTTGAGGGGGACGCGGCATTGAGGGGGGGGGCAGTGTTGAGGGGGACGCGGCATTGAGGGGGCGCAGTGTTGAGGGGGTGGCGCAGTAGCCGCTTCAGTTCCTCCTGTATCTTGCATCAGTAACATGATCAAAACTGTCGGCTGCTGTCCCCGCCCACCACCACAAGCCTTTAGAATGCTTAGATCTGCTGGGGTTGAGTCCTTCATCATCTGTCTGCTTTCCTCCCCGCCTCTCAGCCCTCCCACCATTTGCATTCCTATAGAATTCTTAGCTCTGTCCAGCTTGAGTCCCGGTGTTTCGTCAGATTAGGCGACCCGTCAGAATGTGTAACAGAAGTGACGTTCCGTTACCGCCATCTTGCTACACCCCGCAGTCCTCCACAGGAAGGCTACAGTGAGAAGGCGGCAAGCGGACATCTTGTTACACCCACTGGAGTTTTGCACCTTACACGCTTATTACACGTTTTTACCCGTCTGTCCGCCAAAATGACGCAGTCCCGCTAAAAATCGCTGATCACCACCATTACTAGTAAAAAATAAAAAAATAATAATAAAAACGCCATAAATATATCCCCTATTTTGTAGACGCTATAAATTTTGCACAAACCAATCAATATACGCTTATTGCGATTTTTTTTTTAACCAAAAATATGTAGAAGAATACGTATCGGCCTAAACTGATGAAGAAATTCATTTTTTTTTAAATTTTAGGGATATTTATTATAGCAAAAAGTTAAAAATATTGTTTTTTTTTTCAAAATTTTCGCTCTTTTTTGTTTATAGCGCAACAAATAAAAAACGCAGAGGTGATCAAATACCACCTAAAGAAAGCTCTATTTGTGGGGAAAAAAAGGATGTCAATTTTGTTTGGGTACAACGTCGCACGACTGCGCAATTAAGCGACGCAGTTAAAGCGACGCAGTGCCAAATCGCAAAAAAAGGCCTGGTCTTTAAGGGGGGTGGGGGGTAAATCCTTCCGGGGCTGAAGTGGTTAATACCGCTTTAAAGCAAGGCTTTGATTTCTTTATTCATTGGGAATGGCTGCAGTTTGGAGAGGCACATTCTGTCAGATCTATGTATGAACAGTGAGGGGCTGCTCTCCATTGTGTTGCTCCCCATCCAGTAGAACGTCCTTCTGCAGCTTTCACACCTGATGTCCTCTGATATGAAGTATGACATGAATAGGGAATCTCACTGATGTCTGCATTGACTTTCTTACACAAGGCTTCATGGATTTGGTGCAGAAATGATGTGTATGGATTTATTTTCCAAGCAGGGAGATGATGAGTGGACGATCGGCTGGCAAACAGCTAAAAAACGTTCCTTTCTTTTGAATGTCATGAAAAAAAAAAAGAAAAAAAAAAAGTCAATATTTTCTCAAAACTTCTCATCCTGATCATCATCTATTTTAAAATGTTTCACAAAACGGAACGAATGCTCCTAATTTTTGAAATCTTCGGGTCTATCCACCAAGCATTGAGGGGGGGGGGGGGGGGGGCGCAGTGTTGAAATGTTACCCTTAGGCCCCTTTCACACTGGGGTGGTAGGGGGCGTCGGCGGTAAAACAGCGCTATTTTTAGCGCTGTTTTACCGCGGTATTCGGCCGCTAGTGGTGCGGTTTTAACCCCCCGCTGGCGGACGAAAAAGGGTTAAAACCCCTCGTATAGCGTGGCTACAGCCGCGGTATTACCGCGGTATAGCCGCGCTGTCCCATTGATTTCAATGGGCAGGAGCGGTTTAAGAGCGATGAACACACCGCTCCTTCACCGCTCCAAAGATCAAAGATTTTTTCTTCTCCTGCCAGCGCATCGCTTCAGTGTGCAAGCCCTCGGGCTTTCACACTGAACAAACAGTGGAGGCTGTTTAGGGGCGGTTTGCAGGCGGTATTTTTAGCGCAATAACGCCTGCAAACCGTCCCAGTGTGAAAGGGGTCTTAAAGAGAAGGTCCAGTCAAAAAAAAAAACAAAAAAAAAATTAAAAGTCAGCAGCTACAAATACTGCAGCTGCTGACTTTTAATTGGACACTTACCTGTCCCAGGGTCCAGCGATGCGGGGGATCGAAGCCCCGCTCGTCCCCCCCCCTCCGTTCAGCGGCGCCGGCATTGCAACTGTGGGCGCCGGGCTGTGGCTTCACAGCCTGGCACCCACTGCGCATGCGCAAGCGGCGCCGCAGGCCGTGATTGGCCGCCCAGTCACCTGGAACCTGTAATGGGTCCCAGATGATTGACAGGAGGGAGGGAGCAGAGCTGAGCCCTTCCTGTGCCGAGGGGGAAGTGATGTCACCAGCCCAGGCACTGGAAGAGGCAGACTACGAGGGACCCCCTAGCAACAGGCATTTAGAGGTAAGTAAAAAAAAAAAAAATATATCCAGATTTTTTTTGTATTTTTTTTTTCAGGATTTTTCATGTAGTTTTTTTTTTTTTGGGTGGAACCCCACTTTAAATAACATGTGCGGTATTTATTTTACGTTCCATTTTTCTACTTTGCGATATTTAGCAATTAAAGCGGTATTAAACCCAAAAGCCAAGGATGTAATATATTGCAGCTTACCAATCATTAGATGTGGTGGCTGCATTCGTTTTCCTTTCTTTGTTTTTTTTTCTCCTCTATTTTCACCTGGGGATCCAGTCCTGTATTAGAGTTCCTCCACTCTGGAGGAATGAGCACAGGGGGGAGGGGGGGGGGGCACAGCATTGTCAGTCTGGGTGGAATGTAGTGTTGAATGTAGGGCTGTGGAGATTAAAGATTAATTCCTCGATTAATCGTTAATTGTTTAACGATTACAACATTTGTTGGCGGAAAGTCCGACAACAATTGTCCAATGGAGCATACAAACGGTCGGATTTTCCGCCAACAGCCTGACATCACACAATTCCCGTCGGAAAATCCGATCGTGTGTATGAGGCTTAAAGCGGGGGTCCACCTATCTATCGTTTTTTTTTTTTTTTTAGTTCATTCACAAACTTTTCTTCTCAGCATTACATACTCACATATTGTGTGTAATATGTCCGCCTGTGTCAGATTTCGTCGGAAAGAATAACTTATATTATTCACTGCAGGCGGTTTCCATCTTCATTGTGGGCATTTGAAGCCCACAAGCATTTATTTCCTGGATGTGGTGAATGCTGTGCTCCCAGCATTCACCGCTCGTTCCCGCACATGCTCAGTGGCATCCTGGGAAGCCTGAGACTAGCTCCCAGGAGTCTGGGAGAGGCTAGAAACACGCCAACTCCCACGGGAGGAGAACCAGGAAGTGCAAAGAAGAATAGAAAAATAAAAGGTAATTACGGCGATTTAAATTTTTTTAAACGGCATGTCAGCATCTAGGCAAGGAAGAGAATACATACAGATATTGTTCAAAATTTGGGTGGAACCCCGCGACGGCGTGCGTTCCAATCCAGGATCACATGTTCCTGGGTCTGGCCAATCCGAGCGCAAAGCGCCCAGCCCACACGACCAAGCCTCGATGCCTCCAGTTGATTCATTAAGAAGATTGTATCACCTTATTTGGTTTTCACACATTTCCTGGATGTGACTAAGCACCTGATTTGAATATTACATGACTTAAATATTTTAACATTTTTTATTCACTTCACTACTTTTTTTTTTATATATGTTGATTTACATACTGATTTATGTCCACCCATATAAGGGATAGTTGGATACATTGTTCCTTTTATATGTGATTCCACACACACTCATTCATTGTATTGTATTGAGTAGTGTAACGTTACCTCTGAATGGGTTACTTTAATCTATTCGATGTTAACGTTATATGATCTTTTAGGTAAGATTGGAGGTCACGACTTTTTGATGTGATTACTAATAGTTTCTCCTATCGTAACCCCTCTTCACTGAGGGCCGACATTTTTTGTTATTTATATCACATTAGCGCTACACTTTATTTTATATATTTGGTACACAATTTGTCTGGTTGTAGTGTTAGCAGCTCCATTTTTTTATGATTGGCACGGTATTATTTTTTTATTTTTTGAAACAAAATTTATCACATCGGAAAAAACCTCTGAGGCTCTGATTGAGCTGGCAATTTCCTCAACATTGCTTGGTGCTCTAAACTCTCAGAACTACTCAGTAAACAGTTCAATCTCTGTATTTGCGGACGATACTAAGCTAAGCAGGGCAATAACTTCTCCGCAGGATGTGGAAACCTTGCAAGAAGATCTGAACAAATTAATGGGGTGGGAAACTACATGGCAAATGATGTTCAATGTAGAAAAATGTAAAATAATGCATTTGGGTGGCAAAAATATGAATGCAATCTATAGACTGGGGGGAGAACCTCTGGGGGAATCTAGGATGGAAAAGGACCTGGGGGTCCTAGTAGATGATAGGCTCAGCAATGGCATGCAATGCCAAGCTGCTGCTAACAAAGCAAACAGATTATTGACATGCCTTAAAAGGGGGATCAACTCCAGAGATAAAACGATAATTCTCCCGCTCTGCAAGACTCTGGTCCAGCCGCACCTGGAGTATGCTGTCCAGTTCTGGGCACCAGTCCTCAGGAAGGATGTAATGGAAATGGAGCGAGTACAAAGAAGGGCAACAAAGCTAATAAAGGGTCTGGAGGATATTAGTTATGAGGAAAGGTTATGAGCACTGAACTTATTCTCTCTGGAGAAGAGACGCTTGAGAGTGGATATGATTTCAATTTACAAATACCGTACTGGTGACCCCACAATAGGAAGGGAGTTTAGGGGACTCGTGGCCACTCATTAAAATTAGAAGAAAAGAGGTTTAACCTTAAACTATGTAGAGGGTTCTTTACTGTAAGAGCGGCAAGGATGTGGAATTCCCTTCCACAGGTGGTGGTCTCAGCGGGGGGCATTGATAGCTTCAAGAAACTATTAGATAATCACCTGAACGACCACAACATACAGGGATATACAATGTAATACTGACATATAATCACACACATAGGTTGGACTTGATGGACTTGTGTCTTTTTTCGACCTCACCTACTATGTAACTATGACGCAGCATCTGATCCTCTTGTATTGTTCAATATGATAGGCACAGAGCCTGTTTGATATTTTACTCATTTGTCTTAATGTGGGTGATTCTGCTGGGTTGACTCGCCCATTATGTTTGGCAGAGACTCCTGCAGCATTTCTAGCTCCAAGACGTCCATCACCCACCTTCAGATCTACCTATAATGCATTCTACATAATAAAACATAAATGAAGGCGCTGACACAGAAAATGAAGTCTTGTAAGAGATACATAGGCTGGATCAGATGGGAACTCAATGAGAAAAGAAAAATACCTGAATAGAATCGGCCTCATCCTAAGGACAAATAATACCTCTAGTGATGAAGGTTTTGAATAACCCCACTCCTCCTATTCACCATAGGACTATATATCAACCGCACATCAATAAAACATACTTACAATATATTGCGTTAGGCAGCTGGAAAAAACATATAGACAGATATTTCATTAAAACAGATAATTGCGTCTATTGTTTGGTATTCAGGAAATTCTTGCTGACATCTGTGCTCTCGGATAGTGACACGTTTCATGTGAACCTTTCTTTATGATGTCACAGATGTCATTAACTGTCATACTGTATTTCACCATGGTGTTTGGTTGTCGTTGTTGTTGTTGTCTTTGTTCAAATTCTTGTAGTCTGAATCAAAGGGCCAACTGTTCTCAAAAGCTAATATTCTAATGTTCTAGTTTTAGAAATTTAAATCACATCCTGACTTCTACTAAACCCACTTTGAGAGAAACATTGGGGGGGGGGGGGGCTGTCATTCCTGACCTGACATTATTCTGACCCACTGGCTTTTATAGGATCAAAGATTTGGTGCCTTTGGCTTGCTGCATTCACCCGCTGCTGAAAGAGTTCATGATTTTCAGTCTGCAAATATTCTCATTCTATCTCCAGCTTAAGTTTTTTTAACCACTTGCCTGTCGGGCACTTATACCCCCCCTTCCTGCCCAGGCCAATTTTCAGCTTTCAGCGCTCTCACACTTTGAATGACAATTACTCAGTCATGCAACACTGTACCCATATGACATTTTTGTCCCTTTTTTTTTCACACAAATAGAGCTTTCTTTTGGTCATATTTAATAACCGCTGGATTTTTAAAAATTTTGTGTACTATAAATAAAAAGAGACAGAAAATTTTGTAAAAAAAAAAAAATGCATTTTTCTTTGTTTCTGTTATAAAATTTTGCAAATTAGTAATTTTTCTTCATAAATTTTCACCAAAATGTATACTGCTACATTTATTTGGTAAAAAATAACTCAAATTAGTGTATAGTATTTGGTCTTCATGGAAGTTATAGAGTCTACAATCTAGAGCTGCACGATTCTGGCTAAAATGAGAATCACAATTTTTTTGCTTAGAAGATAGAGCACGATTCTCTCACGATTCTCGCGGCGTAACATCATTTTTCACATTAAAACAAAAAAAATTGGGCTAACTTTACTGTTTCGTTTTTTTTTTTATTTTTTATTTTTTAGTCATTGAAGTGTATTTTTTCCCAAAAAATTGCGTTTGAAAGACTGCTGGGCAAATACAGTGTGACATAAAATATCGACATTTTATTCCCCAGGGTCTCTGCTAAAATATATATAATGTTTGGGGGTTCCAAGTAATTTTCTAGCAAAAAATATTGATTTTAACTTAAGAAACAAGTGTCAGGGAAAAGATTTAGACTTTAAGTGGTTAAACTTCCTGCATTTACATGTTGTTTAAAAACTTGGCAGACTGCCTGGATTTTTTTTTTCACACAAGTTTCTCCCTTTGATCTAAGAGCCCTTTCACACTGGGGCGGGGGGCGGTGTCGGCGGTAAAACGCCGCTATTATTAGAGGCGTTTTACCGTCGGTATGCGGCCGCTAGCGGGGCGGTTTTACCCCCCGCTAGCGGCCGAGAAAGGGTTAAATACCACCGCAAAGCGCCTCTGCAGAGGCGCTTTGCCGGCGGTATAGCCGCGCCGTCCCATTGATTTCAATGGGCAGGAGCGGTAAAGGAGCGGTATACACACCGCTCCGAAGATGCTGCTGGCAGGACTTTTTTTACCGTCCTGCCAGCGCACCGCTCCAGTGGGAAAGCCCTCGGGGCTTTCACACTGAAATGCAAGCAGCGGCACTTTGGGGTCGGTTTGCAGGCGCTATTATTAGCGCAATAGCGCCTGCAAACCGCCCCAGTGTGAAAGGGCTCTTAGGAAGAAGAGTTAGTTACAATGTTTCATGTTAAACTTGGCAGACTGCCTGGATGTTTTCTTTTGACAGCTGAGTAAGAAGATAAGTCTCTCCACTTGTTATATGAAAGAATCCGCAAACTCTGTACTAGAGATCGTCAGGGGGGTTGAATCGAGATCACGATTTTTTAACGATTAATTGTGCAGCTCTACTACAAGCTCTGATGCCAATCATTAAAAATTGATCACTCCTGATGTACTGACGGCCTATCTCATTTCTTGGGACACTAACAAGCCAGGAAAGTACGCATAGCCCCCCCCCCAAATGACCCCCTTTTTGAAAGTAGAGATTCCAAGGCATTTAGTAAGAGGCATGGTGAGTTTTTTGAATGTGTAATTTTTTCCCACAATTTTGCAAAATTTAAGATTTTTTTTCTCACAAAATTGTCATATTAACAGGTTATCTCTTTCACATGGCATATGCATAATTGAAACTACACCCCAAAACACATTCTGCTACTCCTTCTGAGTATGGCGATACCACATGTGTGAGACTTTTTCCACAGTCTGGCCACATACAGAGGCCCAACATGAAGGGAGCACCATCAGGCGTTCTAGGAGCATAAATTACACATCTAATTTCGTGACTACCTATTACACTTTTGAAGGCCCTGGAGCACCAAGACAATGGAAACGCCCACAAAATGATCCCATTTTGGGCCTTTTGAACAAGTTTTTGGCAAATGTGGAAAGAAAATGAAAACTCATTTTTTTTACACAAAGTTGTCTATTTATAAGATATTTCTAACACATAACATGTACATAGCAAAAATTGCACCCCAAAATACATTCTACTTCTACTACTCCTCCTGACTATGGCGATACCACATGTATGAGACTTTTACACAGCACTAATAGGGCACTGTAGTCGCACTAATGATCACTTTAGTGGCACTGATGAGCACTAACTGATGGCACTGTAGATTACTGATGAGCACTGATAAGCATCACTGATGGAACTGATGTGCACTGTAGGGCACTGATAAGAATTCACTGATGAGCACTGTAGTGGCACTGATGAGCACTGTAGTGGCACTGCAGGGCACTGATGAGCACTGTAGTGGCACTGTAGTGGCACTGATGAGCACTGTAGTGGCACTGTAGGGTGCTGATGAGCACTGTAGGGCACCGAAGAGCAGTAAAGTGGCACTGATGAGCACTGTAGTGGCACCGTAGGGCACCGATGAGCACTGTAGTGGCACTGATGGCACTCTAGGGGCACTGTAGTGGCACTGATTAGCACTGTAGTGACACTGATGGCACTCAGAATCATGCCCAACTCATGCTGCTGTGGTGTTTCTCTCTCCTCACACCTAGGAGAGGAGAGGAGAGAGAAACACTGCAGCAGCGTGAGTTGAACTGGTCATGATCTCGGTTTGTTGACAAAGCGTTCGCTCCGTCATTGGACAGAGCGATCATGTGGTAAAGGGCCACTGTGATTGGCCCTTTCCCCTGATCAATGATGCACTGGGTCTCACGGACTTAATGATTCCAAACACTTTCGGGTGTGCGCACCAGGGGGCATGCAAGAAGTGCAAGCACAAGAGGATGTCAATAGAGGCCCTCCCAGAACCAGCTGGCCGTGCTGTAGCCCTCATCCGGCTATAGAGCAGTCGGCAAGTGGTTAAGCCCTGATGAAGGGGGCGGAGCGAGGCCCCTGAACGGCGTTGGCTATTGGGTTCACGTCATGTTGTGGAATAAAACCTCCTGTTTAGATTTAACATTCATGTGTAGCGCTAAAAAACAAATACAGTGTCTCACGAAAGTGAGTACACCCCTCACATTTAATGTATTTAAAATTTAAATATTTTATTCTATCTTTTCATGTGACAACACTGAAGAAATGACACTTTGCTACAATGTAAAGTAGTGAGTGTACAGCTTGTATAACAGTGTAAATTTGCTGTCCCCTCAAAATAACTCAACACACAGCCATTAATGTCTAAACCGCTGGCAACAAAAGTGAATACACCCCTAAGTGAAAATGTCCGACTTGGGCCCAAAGTCTCAATATAATGGCCACCATTATTTTCCAGCACTGCCTTAACCCTTTTGGGCATGGAGTTCACCAGAGCTTCACAGGTTGCCACTGGAGTCCTCTTCCACTCCTAATGCCTTCACTATAAACATGTGATACAGTGAAAGCCACAAATGACTGTGTCGAAATGTTAAAGAAAAAAATGGAAAGGAAAGCAGGAACAAAGTCAGTTGTCGCCCCAAGTGACCAGTCAGATGCCTTGTTCATTTTTTCAGAGGATAAAATACGAAACCTGATTGGTCTTTTTTTTTTGTTACATTCAATTGGCTGATGCTTAAACGATCAATTTAATAACTGATTCTTGGAGGTCTGCTGTCATTATTGTTATCAAGTCTTATAGCCTTTTGGAATCGGCAAAGTGTATTTCTCCAACATGGAAAAGAAACTGCAGGTTGAACATGCCCAATGACCAATTTACCTCCCACTGTGCAGTCCATAGACAGTTGGCCAACCTCCAACCTTAATTGTTAGCCTTTAGATGATGAGCTCAGGCATACGGGTCCACCATTCACCCGCTCTTAGGAGTAACTCATAGGGCAGTTTTAAAGTTCCAGTTACTATTGAAACCCCACCTTATGAAAGAAGCTGCATTAAGAGCATCTGCACTCTTCAAAAAAAAATATATATTGAGCACTTATTGTTCTTGGACTAACCAGCTAAAGATGGTGCCTGAGGGTGATCGTATTGTTTCTCAGTGTTCCACTGTATTCCCATGTTCTTGGCAGAGGAGGGCTGGGCTGAGGAGCAGGGCTGCATTTGTCCCAGGACCAAAACTAAAACAGACTGGTGGCCCTGAGTAGAGATACTTGACCATTACGACATATTGGGGTTGATTTATTAAAACTGGAGAGTGCAAAATCAGGTGCAGCTCTGCATAGAAACCAATCAGCTTCCAGGTTTTGGTTTTGTCAAAGCTTAATTGAACAAGTTGAAGTTAGAAGCTGAATGGCTACCATGTAAAGCTGCACCAGATTGTGTACTCTCTAGTTTTAGTAAATCAACCCCAATATGTCGGAATGGTCAAGTATCTCTACTCAGGGCCACCAGCCTAACGTGTAACGTGGAGTCCACGCCAGTTGTGCCATGCAAGGGCTTGTTGGCCCACGTTTATTAAAGGAAAAAGAAAACAAGTCCAATAACAGAAGAGCTGCCCACACAGGGGTTTCAGCTTTCCACAGCAACAATGTAAGTTAAACGGAAAATACCAAGCCACCTGGCTCTCTTTAGCACCACTGCTGCTCAGGCTTATGCTTCAGCCCTCTTGGCTCTATAACGGAGTTCCTGTACACCCTGTACCTAAGCACCCTTTTCCAGCTTCCTTGCTGTTCCAGCCCACAGGATTGGACCCTCTGTCTGCTCTGACAGACTGAACTGTGCAGACATGCGCACTTCTCCCTTGCTCGCCTGGACTCCTCGGGAGGGTGGAGCCCAGAACCATGGTCAGGTGTCTACAAATAGCCCAGCCCAACCTGACCAGTCAGTATGATGGTGGATCTCAAAATCCGGACCCAGGACTGGGAATTTCATCCCACCCGGATCGCTACGAAATCCCTGGGCTCCAGATCCCAAAACTGATTTTCCTTAATGATGAGGAAACTGAAAAGCCAGTTTCCTCCCAAATAAGCAAATCCCCTGGAGCCCCTCAACCTGCCTGGTCAAGAATTCTGCATCCTTCCGCTGATGGGGTACCACACTACCACACCGGTTACAGCATCTGGTCTTCCAAAACCAACTTCTTTCGGGACTCTGAGATGTCATGTAAACAAATGCTGTGAGCTGCAAAGAAAGATGATGGTGGAAGGTGTAAAGGTGTGTCGCAATAAACCACATCCTTTTGGAATACCTCCATTTTTCCATGCTCATCAATCATGGAACCATTTGGGTAGTGAACTTGCTTTAGCCCACAAAAATCTGTGCCTACCATAAAAAGGAAAGTTTGGTTGTTTTGCATCCCAGACGAGTTTTTCCAAGTCTTTCCCTGGTCCTCAGGCACCAGAAGAGCACCTTATACCACCACTAAAGTGCCTTGTACAGTGATGTATGCTCTTAAAAATTGAACTTCATAGAAAAGTTAAATATACCAGTGAAATACCCCCCTGTCCTTAATGCAGTGCTTTGTGACCAGCGACTAGTCTCAAGAGCTTTCTCTTGAGGGTGAGGCAGAATGTGAACTGGGAGTGAGTGGATGATAAATACATACTGCTTATGTTCCAAAGTATAAATGGGGGTAAGTCTTTACATATACCCAGAGAAGGGACTATCCTCGGGTGATACATAAGGATGAAACAAATCCTCCTACATAAGTTGTATCTATTTATCTTCAGTCTTCTCCTCTCTACATCCATTCAAAGTGCAGCTTATCTTAGCGCTCAGAAAAAAGGGCTGAAGTTACACTCTGCATAGCTCAGTGAGCAGGGGACTGAGAGCTGATTGAAGGGAAGGGACCCCCCCCCTTCACACAGCACACAGGAACAAAGTTGAGGCTGTCAATCACAGGCTGTGTGCCGGAGCTCCCTCCCCTGTCAACATTTTTCTCTTGGTGTCAGGAAAACTTGTCAGAACTCATGATGATAGCGGGCGAACAATGCAGAAAACCGAAATGAAATGTAGTGCTGTTATTTGAGACAAGTACACACTATAGAGGGACTATGCTTTGTTCATATTTCATGGCTGAGGTTTACAACCACTTTAAAGTGAACTTATTTATTTGCCTGTACTGGCTACAACTAGGGCCGTGAAACACATTTAGAATGCTACCTTTAAATACTCTCTCAATGCATTATTAGGGGAATCCACTTAGTCCCTGTCCCTATCTTGTGAACTATCTCTGAGCATTCTGTGATGCCTAGCCGTGCACATCTTTAGACAGTATCTGGCAGTGTACATCATGGCAGATCATTTATATACTTGTTGGGCAGATTTATGAGGGAAAACACCTTGCTCAATAAAAAAGACACCAGTTTGCACATACAATTCATTTTCTTACTTATAAAGTAACTTTAAATCCATAGTAAATCAACTGGTATTTGAGAATTCTATCCAAGAAATTGTATCATGGGTGAATGGGACTTTCCAGGCACCAAAAATACATTTGTAGGTGGTGCGCCCCCCTGCTGGATATTTGGTGGGATGTTTGTTATGCTCAACATGGAAAATCCCCTTGCAGGCTTGGGGACTCTCTATTAGAGGACCTCAGCGGTGGGCTTTGTGGGGCATCCCCGTTGGCACATTTCCCTTCATGTGCTGATTGGCACCTGGACCCGTACCGCCCTCCCCCTGTGTGCCAACTGGTATTCTGGCCACCCTGGACACAATTGGGTGTTCCAAGATGGCCACCACAAGCTGCTACTTCACATGTGTGGTATCATTTCCGGTCTGGCAATCGTATATTTCCTGTACATGAATAGTGTAGCATCTCAGGCAGATAGATATATGGTAACTTCAGTCTACACTCTGGTCAGCTTCTTGTGTTCCTGTGTTCCGCCTTTAGCAATTTCCTATTTTGTGCCGTATTTAAGGGAGATCCCTAGAGGCATGGTTGTCTGCATCTTCCCTGGTGTTGAAGTGCTGTGGCTGGCCACACTGGACCGTGGACTGTGGTTATGGTTAGTTTGTTTTGTTTTGCATGATTTTTTTTAAATTTCTTTTTCTTTCCTTCCTTCTTGGGTCCTTCCTATGGTCAACATGTACCGTATATACATTTTTTTTCCCCAGATACCCTATCTGCCCTCTGGATCTCTGCATTTACCGTTGTTTATTTTTCTCCTTGTAGGACCCTTTCACCATGGGGGGGGGGGGGGGGGAGTAAAAATGCCATCAGTAAACCACGGATCTCCAAAATTAGTCCAAAAGTTTAATCAGCGATCACGTTGTTACAGCAAAAGAAGAGTTTTGGAGCCTCACAGGACCCCTTCATCAGGCAAGTGACCTTCACCATGGGATCGTATAACCACAATACTAGGCTTATTGTTTTTTACCTTCACCTGTAGGCTTTCAACCAATAAGCTCTCCATAAGTTTGTGAGAGAATAGAGTGCTATGTTGTTGTATTTTGTTAGTGGTCCCTATTGTTCAGTTCTGTCATGTTTATAATTATTAACTCTTGCAAAGCCAGGTGTATTTATGCCCCTAATAAAGAGTGATACTCAAAACGCAAAGGGTGACTTCTACATCAAGACTGTTACACTTAGATGAGATTTATATATGGGGTTTTGCTCCCCTATGGTCTAAGCCAGTGGTTTCCAAAATGCAGCCCGCATTCCGGATTTGGCCCTTTGCTTTCCTTTATCCAGCCCTTGGGGCACTATTACTTCCACTGATACGAGACACTATTCCTCCCACTGACACCAGAGATGGGGAACTAATTCTCCAACTGACACCAATTATGAGGTACTATTCCTTCCGCTGACACCAATGATGTCATTTTTTTTTTTTTTACTCCCACGGACCACCAAGCTTATGACATTGTCTGCTCCCACCGACGTTGGGGCATTTTCTACTTCCACTGGCCAGTGTCCGGCCCCCCTAAAGTTTGAAGGGCAGTAAACTGGCCATTTGTTGCCAAAGTGTGGAGACCCTTGGTCTAAGCCTACAGTGTGTTTGAGCTATGGTTTTATCTTTTGTACTAAAGATGTAATAAATTGTCTTTTTATATTTTTTCTTTAATAATTATTTTTGCTGTTGGAAAAATGCCATGCACCCATAATACAATTTGTTGGACAGGCTGTTTCTGGCATATTGGCACCCTAGTAGCCTCCAATCACACTAGTTATCATCTGCTATAACTCAAGAATTCTGTGGATTATGTATGGAGTCCAGTGTTGACCTATTCAAGTACCAGTGGATGGGGCTGACAGCAGACCAAAACTTGCTGCATGATGATAACAGCTAGGGGGTAAAGCTAAGCTCATTTCTTTGGTGAGCTAGAGTAAACCAATGAAAGAGGGATTCATGGGACTTTTCAGGTTCAACCTACCAATTAACAAAAAAACTTCATTAAAAATTCAATATTTATTAGAAATTATGTTAAAATATTGTTAACCATATAAAATCATGTACAGTCATGATCCAATTCTTGTGACTCCTAATTTCATAGTGATAATATGATGAAAGATCCTGACAGGTTTCACCTGCTGGGCTTCTTTAGGGGATGTATTGTACGCTAGGGGTCATGGCACTCTATCAAATACAGACACGGTATAAATAATTAATAACAATATTACCACAGTATATGTTATGATTATTTATACCGTGTCTGTATTTGATAAAGTGTCATGACCCCTAGCGGACAATACATCCCCTGAAGAAGCCCAGCAGGTGAAACATGTCAGGATCTTTTATCATAATACCACTATGAAATTAAGATCACAAGAATTGGGTCAGACTGTACATGATTTTATATGGTTATAATATTTTAACAAAATTTTCTAATAAATATTGAATTTTTAATGAAGATTTTTTTTGTTAAGTGGTATACTGTGCCTAAAAAAAAGTCCCATGAATGCCTCTTTCATTTTTTCAAGTACCTAAGGAATGTGGTGCTGTGACGATTCACCCGCACTATATCATATAGGAGTAAACCAATGTATGTTTTCTGAAAAAATTTACACCATTTTCCAAAATTTGGACTCCCTGGATGGTGCACCAGCTATGGTAGACTTTGACAAGTTGCTCCTGAGCACCTTGGTACCCTTCTTGGCCATTTTCCTGTCTGCTTTTCCTTATTCCTTTCTTTCTACTTCCTCACCCTTATACTTCTTTATCTTCATCCATAGGCAGTGCCAGGATCTGGGCTCAAACCTGGGACCTCTTCGGTGCCTGGCGTTGACTCATCCCATCCATTCCCATCCATTGGATAACCCTGCCTCGTGTCTTGAGTGCTGTTGAACCTTGAACTCCTTGCTCCTCCCATGACTTTCCCATATAAGCCTTCTCTCAGCGCCTCCTCTTTGCCAGGTTATGGTGCCTTCTCAGCCAGTGCCTTGCTCTTGTCTTCCCTGCTGCTGTCTGTATTTTGCTACCACTCGTGACTGACCCTTGGCTTGTTCCTTGACTACTCGACTGCCTGATCCCAACCTGCAACTACTCATTACTGACCTTTTGGCTTGTTTACTGACCACTCTGTTGTTTGATCGTTATCTGCTCATCCGCTTCTGGACCCCGGCTTGCTCACACCCTTGTGGGGCAATCCTGAGGACCGCGACTTGGTACTAACACGTAGCTAAATTCATCTCCACCATCAGGAGCTCTGGTGAACACCGGTTAGTACTTAGACTCCGCACCTCAGGTGAGCCTGTGTCATCTGCCAGGGTGACTGCCTGTGTACCTATCTTGCTGGTCAGTGGTAGTCCTGCAACTGCTATAGCAACTGGTTTTCAAGCCTGATGCCTGATTGTGACAGGGAGATAGAATTTTTCTATTGGGTCAAGAGCAAAGAATGCATTTTTGATTACTAGCTTTGGAGAGATCATTATTGGGCACAGGGATCCATGATGTCCGTGTCATTGTTTTGGAGGTTTCCTTACTTACTATGGTTTCACCAGGACAGGAAGTATTATTATTATTATTATACGAGATTTATATAGCGCCAACAGTTTACTCAGCGCTTTACAATGTATAAGGGGGACAACACAATTACAGTACAGTTCAATACAAAAGGTACAGGAGGGCCCTGTGTTTGCTGTAAGTAGCAGCAAATCTCCCTGATGAGGTCACAGCGAACACAAAAAAAAAATAAAGGTTACATAGTTTTCCTACTCTATTCAAACTAAGAAAAAAGTTCATAGTTGTATCCTAAACCTCTCAGCTAAGCCCTGACAAACTTTTTATCACAACTTTCCTTCTAGTTTATATGCACGATGTACATCTCATAAAAGAACATTCTTTATGTCTATACTGTACTCTTCCCTTTCATTTGGCTCCATTTCAAGCAATAGCTAAATATGATTAGACCTTGGTATCTTTCAGCGTTTTAGATAACGACCGCCTTTCGAAAGTTACATGTAATTTTCTCATTCAGAAATTTCATTATAAATTTGCAAGAAGTGTTCTAATCAGAAGGCTGAATGGACTGAATAATTACATTTGATGAATGAAAGGAACTATGGGGAAATCTTGCAAATTAGAATTACAAAATGAATTTGCCATTTGTCAAACATCAAGGACACTGTATGAAGAATGTTCTTCATTGAGATCACAGATGTACAACATTTAGTTTAATAGATTGTTAGCGTGCTTTGTCAGACGATGAATGCAGATTGTTGTTTATTATTGTTTGGAATAGCAGAGAGCATGAGCTGCAACCTCTGTGACCATGGATGTAGATGTGCCATTGTACTCTTATTCCTGTACCCACTGCATGCAATGGTTGAATTGTTAACCACTTAAGGACCGGGCCTCTTTTTTAGATGTGTTGTTTACAAGTTAGAAACAGGGTTTTTTTTTCTAGAAAATTACTTAGAACCCCCAAACATTATACATTTTTTTTTCTAACGCCCTAGAGAATAAAATGGCGGTCGTCGCAATACTTTCTATCACACTGTATTTGCGCAGCAGTCTTACAAGCGAACTTTTTTTTGGAAAAAAAATACACTTTTTTGAATTAAAAAGTAAGACAACAGTAAAGTTAGCCAAATTTTTTTTTTAGATTGTGAAAGATAATGTTACGCCGAGTAAATTGACACCCAAACATGTCGCGCTTCAAAATTGCGCCCGCTCGTGGAATGGCGACAAACTTTTACCCCTAAAAATCTCCATAGGCGACGTTTAAAAAATGTATACAGGTTGCATGTTTTAAGTTACAGAGGAGGTCCAGGGCTAGAAGTATTGCTCTCGCTCTACCGATCGCGGCGGTACCTCACATGTGGGGTTTGAAAACCATTTTCATATGCGGGCGCTACTCGCGTATGCGTTCGCTTCTTCACAAGAGCTCAGCTCGGCGGGACGGGGCACTTTTTAAATTTGTTTTTTTCTTTATTTATTTTTCCTTTTATTTTTTATTATTACAGTTTAAAAAAAAAAAAATGTGTCACTTTTATTCCTATTACAAGGAATGTAAACATCCCTTGTAATAGAAAAAAAGCATGACAGGAGCTCTTAAATATGAGATCTGGGGTCAAAAAGACAGCCCCCAATCCTCCTCTTCTCGCGTTCCTTTGCCGGCTCTCTTGGCACCTCCCTCTTGCCGAGTGCCCCCAGACCAAACAGCTTGCAATGGGGGCTTCCAAGCAGGCTCGCTCACGAGCCGCAGTTCTGTGTGTCCATTCACGCACTGTGACATTACACATACACACTCTCTGTGATTAACAGCAGTGGCCAATGGCTCCCGCTGCTGTGTCAGCCAATGATGAGGGAGACTCCCCGGAGAGCATTGGCTCTCGCGCACATCCCTGGAGGAGGATCGGGCTCAGGTAAGTATTGGGGGGAGGAGGTTTTTCACCTTCATGCATAGAACGCATTGTGAAAAATGCAACCCTTTCCTTTGTTAGTATTTAGACCCCTTTCACACTGAGGCGTTTTTCAGGTGCTACAGCACTAAAAATAGCGCCTAATAAAAGCCTCAGCTGCAAACCCAGTGTGAACGCCCGAGTGCTTTCACACTGGGGCGGTGCACTGGCAGGGCGTCACAAAAAGTCCTGCCAGCAGCTTCTTTGCAGCGGTGGAGGAGCAGTGAATACATGGCTCCTCCACCGCTCCTCCCCATTGAAAACACTGGGGCAGCGCTGCTATACCGCTATCAAAGCGCCGCTACAGTGGCGTTTTGCGGGCAGATTTAGCCCCCTTTTCGGCCACTAGTGGAGGTTAAAACTGCCCCGCTAGCGGGTGAATAGCGCTGCTAAAACAATGGTAAAGCGCCGCTTTACTGCTGACGCCCGGGGCGGCTCAGTGTGAAAGGGACCTTAGAGAAATTCCATAGTTGCCAACATTGTAAAAACATTTTTAGGGACACTTTTTGGGCTGTAGGCGGAGTCTTATTATAATTAGGAGGCGGGGCATGCGTTTGTAGGTGTGGCACGGCTGTGCGCCGTGACAAAAATGGGCGTGGTTTAAAAAAACAGTGGGCGTGTCTCAGGTGGGCGTGGCTCAAAGGGGTGTGGTTAGAGTCTGAGATGAATAAGGGATGGAGAGGGAAAGGAGGGAGAGGGATGGAGGGACAGCAGCCCCAGATCCTACACAACAATAGAAATATGTGTATTACAGAAAGTTTAACAATCAGCAGATAAAGATCACCTGATGTTAGCACTTCATTCATCCCGACACCATAGTTGTTATGGTGTCAGGATGATTGAAGTGCATTATTTCTATTATTACATTGTGATAAAAAATGAAATCATTCAACTCACCATAATGCCGAATCAGTGGGATCCCTGAGCGTGTCACCTGCCACGTCGCCTGCCACCAGCCGTCCGTCCTTGCATCAGGTGCCCCCAGCAGAGTCCGCCCTTGCATCAGGTGCCCCCAGCGGAGCCCCCCCTTTCATCAGATGTCCCCAGCAGGGCCCCCCTTACATCAGATATCCCCAGCGGAGCCCCCCTTACATCAGATGTCCCCATCGGAGCCCCCCCTTACATCAGATGTCCCCAGCGGAGCCCCCCCTTACATCAGATGTCCCCAGCGGAGCCCCCCTTACATCAGGTGTCCCCAGCGGAGCCCCCCTTACATCAGGTGTCCCCAGCGGTGCCCCTCCTTACATCAGGTGTCCCCAGCGGAGCAACCCCTTACATCAGGTGTCCCCAGCCGAGCCCCCCTTACATAAGGTTTCCTAGTAGGTCTCTGCCGGCCACGTGGTTATAGAACCCCCGCCCCTTTCTATAACAGGTCGGGGCGAAGCGGAGCGGGGGGGTAGGCGGGGCAGAGGGTGGGCGGCGACACAGGAGCTCCATCTAGCTGCCTAGCCGTGTTCCTGGTGTTCCTGGTCTTTTCAAAATTGGCGGCTGGCAGAGACAATGTCTGACCTCTAGCGGCAGCGGCAGAAAATCGTAAAAAAAAAACAGATTTCTCGGGGCATTTCCCGGGAAACAATAAAATCGGGAAAATAGTCTAAATCCCGGAAATGTCCCAGGAAATTCGGGACAATTGGTAAGTATGAAATTCTGAAATGGAAATGTCAGATATACATCATCTTCCATCTTAGCAACATTTTGGGTCCAGTTTGACCCTTTCTCAAGTCAGAGCTATAATCAGAAAGGGTCATGCTGAACCTGAAATGTTGCTAAAATGGAAGAAATTTGATCTTTATTGTGACCCATATAAGCTCTTGTTTTTTTTGTTTTTTTAAAATAAATCAACAAGCAGTAATTATAAGTCCCAATGTGCTAGTTTTCTTCCTTGAATGTATTTAGATGTGCCGTGGATATGCCCAAGGGTTGAAATGAAGCACAAGGAATAAAACAGCTTGAAGGTGTTTAGTTTTTTTTAAATATCACCTTTGACTGAATTACCCAAATTATAAATAATTCATTGGAGCTAATCAGAAAACAAAAACTCTGCTTAACCCTTTCATGACTAAGCCTATTTTTGAGATTTGGTGTTTACATGTTAAAATCCGTATTTTTTGCTAGAAAATTACTTACAGCCCCCAAACATTATATATATATTTTTAGCAGAGAATCTAGAGAATAAAATGGAGATTGTTGCAATATTTTATGTCACACAGTATTTGTGCAGCAGGGTTTTAAACGCAACTTTTTGGGAAAAGGGACACTTTCATGAATTTTATAAAAACCAAACAGTAAAGTTGCCCCAATTTTTTTGTATTATGTGAAAGATGATGTTACGCCGAGTAAATAGATACCAAACATGTCACACTTTATAAGTGCACGCACTCGTGGAATGGCGACAAACTATGGTACCTAAAAATCTCCATAAGCGACGCTTTACATTTTTTTTACAGTTACCAGGTTAGAGTTACAGAGGAGGTCTAGAATTATTGCTCTCGCTCTGACGATCGCGGCGATACCTCAAATTGTGTGATTTAAACACCGTTTACATATGCGGGTGCGACTTCCGTATGCGTTTTCTTTGCTGCGCGAGCTCGCGGGGACGGGGGCGCTTTAAAAAAAAATTTTTTTTCTTATTTATTTTATTTTTTATATGAATAAATTGTGTTTAAAAAAAATAAATAAAATTTGATCACTTTTATTGCTGTCACAAGGAATGTAAACATCCCTTGTGACAGTAATAGGTGGTGGCAGGTACTCTTTATGGAGGGATCGGGGGTCTAAAAGACCCCCGATCCCTCACGTTCCATCGCCCGGTAAGAGCGGCGGGAGGCGGCAGGAGGGGGGGGACGTCCTCTTTATGGACGTCCCCCTCAGATCTCACATTTACACTAAAATGCAATGAAAATAAAAAAAAGTCCCTTTAAGAGCTATGGATGGAAGTGACGTTTTGACGTCGCTTCCACCCTGCAATGGTATGGAGATGGGTGGGGGGCCACCTTCCCCTCACTCGTCTCAATTCCCAGCAAGGGAGAAGATCCGATCGCCGCCGCCGCTGCTGACAGCTCCGGTAAGCAATGGAGGGCACCGGAGCACGGCGGGAGGGGGGCTCTCCCGCCGCCGAAAAAAGTGATCCACAGAGACCATTAGTATCGGAAAGCGGACCGCCGGCCGAAGAAGAGGACACCGGGGTTATGGCAGCTAGCTGCTACCATAACAACGATATTCCTCTTCAAAGTTAGGACGCATATCGGCGTGCGGCGGTCCGTAAGTGGTTAAAGTGTTACTAAACCCAGGACCCTCCATTCGCCATATCTGGTCTTCCACAGTACACAGAACATGGAAATGCAATTATTTTAGTAAATATGAACCGCTAAATACCTTTTCTCATCAGCAGTATATAGCAGTCTTGTGACTTCTATCAGTGTCTGGTTAAAGCTTGTAGGAGGAGTTCTCATTCTACTCTGCCCTGCGAGGCTGTAGGACCCCTGACCCTCTGTCTAGACAGTGCTGATTGGCCCTGTGCTGATCACATGCACCCTCCCAAAAGAAACAAAACATAAAAAAAATGCAGAGGAGTAACCCCTTGGGTTCCATAGTGAGTATAACAAGCATGCTTTACTGCATATCCAGACTAATTTTACTATTGTGGGTTTAGTAACACTTTAAGCTGCATGCTTTTAGAATAAAGACAGCAGAGGTAGCAGATTATTAGGTTTCCACTGTTAACGTGTTTAACAAAGTAGAAGGTTCGCAAATGTTTATTTTACTTGTCTATTTTATAATGGCTGTTGTCCTGTCTTGCAAAATGTGGAAAATATATTATAAAAAAACTGCTATTTTCATTATAAAATTTTTATTAGGTCTTCAATATAAAAAGGTAACATATACAGTACGGTCATGTCGTCCATAGCCATCTATTAGTCATAGTAAAAAGAGAATGTAAATATAATATCTTTTTGTACAAAATGATGTCTTAATGATTTTAGAATTTAATGAATCAATTGTTCCCGCAGCAAAAAAGGAGAGAGGGAGAAAGAGGAGAGGGACCATCCTTCTAAAATTGCTCTGTGATAACATAGCCTCGGGCCAGCATGGTCCCGAGACAGGAAAGGAGTTGTCACATACCTTAGGCCAGGGGGGCCAGGAGGCAAGAGAGAACCAAAAATGGCGTTGTCTCTTAAGTACCCTCTCCCAGAAGGCACAGCGGTGGACCACCCCCATTGGTTTACTTCTGAGAAAGAAGAGCACTCAATACACTTCAGCCTGTTGCTCTTCCAACACTGGCCTGTGGTGACAACGACACCTACAGACAACAATGTGGAACTACACGCAACACAGCCAGTGCTGGAACAGAAGCTAATTTAGCCACAGATTAAATCTGAACTATATATAGAACAGATAACCCCCTAAATTTACATGCAAGCACCTGGTCAACAGGAGCAGGGTGCTACATATATATATATATAATTTAAATGGCTGGCTTTTGACATATAGCTATATTGTTAAGCCCATATCATCACCCCCCTTTCCTCTTTTTCCCCCTGTCTCTTCCCCTCTCCTTCCGGTTCTGTGGAGCATTGTCGCCTACCAATTTTGCCAACATGCTACTTGGCACCCTGAGCCATTGGCTGTATGACATGAATATCCAAGCACCTGGGATACTGTATATGGTGATGCTTGAGGTCTAAGTGGTGAGATTAGCCTTTGTGTCCTGATGAAGCTAGACAGCGAAACGTGTTGACGCACAGGGGCTCACTACTATGTATACCATACATGTTCATCTGTGTTATGTATTGTGTGTAGTATATGCTTTTAATTCTTGATCGTTTTTGCTTTTTTTTTTGTATCATGTATTGTTATAAATAAAATATATCCTTTTATACTCATCACTGTCCGTTGCGCCTTTAAAGTCCGACCTTGGGCTATTTATATGCCCATTTTTTCTTTGTTTAACCAATTCCCCATAGGGATGTGGCCATAGGAATGTTTCATTTATATTTTCCGTACCTAAAACTGTGTTTTAGGTAAATCACTTTTAGGTTTATTTATGTATTTATGAATGAATTTCACCACTTGCCGACCAGCCGCCATCATTATACTGCGGCAGGTTGGCACGGCTGCGCGAATCGCCGTATGTTTACGCTGGTCGCTTTTAAGAGCAATAGCAGGCGCAGGAGCCGATGCGCGTGGCTGGCGGCTGCAATGTCCGCCTGCCACCTGCGAGCGTTCCACAGAGAGCCAAAACAGGGATCTGTCGATGTAAAGAAACAGATCCCCGTTCTGACAGGGGAGTAGAGAGAGATCTGTTTTTCCTAGTGATCAGGAACAGCGATCTCCCTGTCAGTTCCCTCCCCCCCACAGTTAGAAACACACACAGGGAACACTTAACCCCTTGATCGCCCCGTAGTGTTAACCCCTTCCCTGCCCTACAGTAATCAGTGGCTATTTTTAGCTCTGATCGCTGTATAAATGTCACTGGTCCCAAAAAAGCGTCAAAAGTGTCCGATCTGTCCGCCACAATGTCGCAGTCCCTCTAAAAATGCCATAAATCTATCCCCTATTTTGTAGACGCTATAATTTTTGAGTAAACCAATCAATATATGCTTATTGCAATTTTTTTTTCCCCCAAAAATATGCAAAAGAATAAATATTGGCCTAAACTGATAAAGACATTTTTTTTTGGGGGGGGGGGGATATTTATTATAGCAAAAAAGTAAAAAATATTGGCTTTTTTTTTCAAAATTGACCGTCTTTCTTTGTTTATAGCTCAAAAAATAAAAACCGCAGAGGTAATCAAATACCACCCCCCAAAAAAAAAGCTCTATTTGTGGGAAGAAAAGGACATACATTTTGTTTGTGTACAGCGTGGCACGACCGCGCAATTGTCAGTTATAGCGATGCAGCGTCGTATCACAACAAAATGGCCTGGTCATTAAGGGGGTAAATCCTTCCAGGGCTGAAGTGGTTAACTATTATTTTTTTAATTTTTTTTTTTAATGTATGCATTTATTTTATTTAGGTAATCAGCTCCTAATTTCACAAACTGGCAGCACATTAACAAGGGACTGAATTATTTTACTTGTCCTTTGGGGTTGCTTAATAACTACACGAATACATTAACCTGAACACGAATACCAATGTTATAAAATTGCTGAAAATAAATTAGATCCTATTTCTATTAAACATTTGTCTAGTACTTAGGGAGAAATGTTGCCTGTGCTCTGAATTACGTGAAATGTAAATTTTATGTAGGTGTTCATCAAGCCTAGTTGCCTCCAGCGGAAAAGAAAGAGATCGATTTGCTGATGGACAAATATAATCTCTCTGTATGTAAACATTTAATTTCCAAATGACATTTAATAAGCATTTAACCCATGGAAAGATCCCCAACTAATGTCAGGAATAACTCGTTAATAAAATGTGTGTGATATTATGTTTTAATGCTGGCGCTGAGCTAAATTATGATCTCATTTGATTTTTTAAATGTCAGACCCATCAAACCTGCAAGTCTGATGATGAGTATAATATATCCCTCTAGTTGTAAATCAAAAGATCATGTTAAGTAGTTCTTAGGCATTGCAGTTTAGCAAATGTCTAGTAAGTGATTGATACTTATAATAATATGAAGCAGGATGTAATGATCCTTAGTTGAAGTGTAGTTATTAAATTGCTCAGCTTTCTGCACTTTGTTTTTTTTTTTGTTGGAGTCTTGAACTGAACAATCTTGGATTAGGTATTCCATCAGTGGCGGCCCGTCCATAAGGGGCGCAGGGACGCCAAACCCCCCCCCCCCAATCCATGCGCCCGGTCCGTAATTTCCATGCAGGGTGCCAGACGCATGGATTCCAATGTTTTTTTTTTTTTTTTTTTTTAACCACTTCAGCCCTGGAAGAAATTAACCCCTTCCTGACCAGAGCACTTTTTGCGATTCGGAACTGCGTCGCTTTAACTGACAATTGCGCGGTCATGCGACGTTACACCAAAACAGATTGACGTCCTTTTTTTCCCCACAAATAGAGCTTTCTTTTGGTGGTATTTGATCACCTCTGCTTTTTTTCTTTTTTGCGCTATAAACAAAAAAAGAGCGTCATTTTTATTTTTGAAAAAAACAATATTTTTTACTTTTTGCTATAATAAATATCCCATATATATATATATATATATATATATATATATATATATATATATATATATATATGTGTGGCACTAACTCTCGGTGGAGCTGCTGAAGCAGGTCTGTGGAGCAGTTCTGTTACCTTCACTCTCCTTCACTCTCCTTCCCTTGTTTCACCGGCACCGGGTCTAGGGGTTCTGTTGAGTTTACCTCTGGACGACACACGCACCAACACTGGAGTACATTTTCAATGCTTTATTAAACAATTTCTTAGGCAGTAGCAGGAAAGAGGTGGAAAGGAAACAGAAAGGCAGCAGAAGAAACTCAAATATCTTCCGGTAGGGTTCTTTAACGAATGTCCTGGTAGGATTCAGATACTATATGGAATGCGCTCCCTTCATGGGACACACTCCTTGCTCGCCTGGATAGGCTTCTCTCACTTGCCTAGCAGCCAGTACGTAGCACGAATAAAAGTCTCTGCCACAGACTTGTTTTGGGAACAAACCCGTATGATCCTCTGCCACAGGATGTATCGGTTTTCTGCAATGAACGTCAGTCACAGTGTCTGAACCTTTAAGCCAACCCGGCAACACTATGCTGTATGGTTACTTTCGGATACATCCTCCAACCGAGTCACCAGGCCCCTCTCCAGACCAGCACGTTGCATGATCCTTCCATGACGGGTCCTCCCCTGGGATCTCCTCGGTTGTCCAGCCTCGTCACACAGGACCGACAGCTCAGGACCATTCCTCGGCCACGGTGGTAGGCCCCAGACAGGCCTCTGGACCCACCCCTGCACCGCTGTATCATGGGCCTCCGGAACGGAGGACCACGAGGTAACTCCTTAACGCATACCTCTCTCACTTGCCTAGCAGCCAGTACGCAGCACGAATAAAAGTCTCTGCCACAGACTTGTTTTGGGAACAAACCCGTACGATCCTCTGCCACAGGATGTATCGGTTTTCTGCAATGAACGTCAGTCACAGTGTCTGAACCTTTAAGCCAACAGGACCACGAGGTAACTCCTTAACGCATACCTGTCGGCCAGGAGGGCCAGCAGGTGGCTGTAAAATGAACCCCAAAAAATGGCGTCTGTTCCATAAATACCCTCTCCCAGAATGCAACTCGGAGGACCACCTCCACCGAGCTTGTCTCCGGGACAGAAGAGCATCCATACGCTTCAACACATTGCCTTTCCAACACTAACCAGTGATAACAGCGACACCCACCGGTCAGCACGGAAACACACACAACGTCAGCCAAGCTGGAACAGAGGCAAACTTAACCTTCCTAACCAAGTTACTAAATTTACCTAACACATGCAGGAGATTGCAAATCTACCAGCGCTACACACACATATATATATATATATATATATATATATATATATATATATATATATAAAATGTTTTCTTCAGTTTAAGCCGATATGTATTCTACATATTTTTGGTAAAAGAAAAAAAAAATCGCAGGGGATAGATTTATGGCATTTTTATTATTAATTTTTTTTATTAGTAATGTTGGCAATCTGCGATTTTTATTGTGACTGCGACATTATGGTGGACACATCGGACACTTTTGACACTATTTGTAGGGCGGAACATATTATCTTCACAGAAATCTCTGGTAGACCAGACAAGTTGGTGCCTAGGCTTGTGTATACAAAAAATGGGATGCAAACATCATTGTTTTACACATACTCACTTCAAAGGATCTCATGCTGGGATATGCAATGAAGGGGGGCCAACCCGTAATCAATACTTAACTTCCCGGGAAAATTCAAGTTAAGCTCCTGCTCATAATAGTCAAGGATTTGCATTTACTGATCACTAGGTAAGAATGAGGCAGTGGATGGTGTTAAAGCACCACTTCTGTCCCATACAACTTTTTTATTGTCCTAATATTTTTTGTGCTCTCTTTCATTTCAGAGCTTCTACCCATTTATATTCATCCATAATTTTGGACCTGGTGTTTCCCATTACAGGTTTTTCTCAGCTCGACATATAATACTCATCACCACATTATACCCTTTTTGTCATTAAACTTTTTAATTCATCAATCACCCCATCAATCTTTTTACATCTATTTCAACACCTCACCCATTAATTTACTTTTGAATAATTATATTTGATCCTGTATAGAAGTTATTGTTTTCACCACAAATATATTTTAATTATTCATTGGCATATATACGAACACTCCATATAAAAAAATTTACACTAGACACCCAATATAAAACAGCGTTTTAGGTATTATGCGCCACCAGCATTTATAATATACTGGAACTTGAGTTTTTTACTCCTTCTCATAATTAGGCCCTTTCAGCGCTATTCTTTTTGATTTCCTATCATATCGACAAAACGTACATAATGTATTAATTACTTCCATTGTGATGACTTTCAGGTGCCCATGGCCCCCACTCTCCTCTCCTTTTGGAGTGACCACTTGTAAGCCCTGCGGCCCAGGCAACTGCTTACAGGGTTGAGGTGGGGGCGGCTCCCCAGCAGTCTTCAAGATCACCAGTGGGAAAATCAACTGTCTATCTTGTGTGTGTTTGCTTTAATACGAAGTCTCTGGATAAGCGAGCTTTTTTTGATTGAGAGGGTAAATATGAAGCAATTACCATTGTGCCTTTACATATGGAACATGCATAAATGATCATGATTGTACATTATATTTCACATCATTAACAACTGTCTTTCGATGTAATTGTAGAAAAACAAGAACCCCCTGAGGAAGACCGTAAATATATAGGCCGAAATGCATCGGGGCTTTGTTCCGAACATCGGACAGTACAACCACATTTTATTGATTGTAGGTTGATACATTAGATAAATTCATTTCTTTCTCTACCCTGATGGTATTGCCATTATTTTGTTTCTCCCTCTAACAATCGACCAGTCTCGCATTGTACATACCCAGAGCTCATGTTTTAACTTTTGTGTGCATATTACTTATTTGTTTTCTCTTTTTTTTTGATAATAAAATCATTTATATTTTTTTTTACATATATTTTCGTTGACCAATAATTGCTGCTAAAAAAACCCCACACATTTTCTTTTTTTTTTTTACAATAACTTGTTGTTCGAGGTGTGCAGGTTTTCAGATTGTATATGTGTCACATTATGCAAAGGGTAATTATGGGAAAGGTCTGCAGTTTACTTGTAACTAAATATGTTTGCAGATTAATGTTTTCAGGAATATACTCTGTATTTCTTCATGTAATTCTCTTATTTTAACCTAATATTTTCTTCCTTGGTGTAGACTATATATAGATGGTTGTATATTAGATAGACTTTCAACTACTCACCAATAAATGTTGTTGTTGTGTTAAAGTTTTTACTCATGGTCAAAGAACTCTCATTTAACCCAAATCATATCTGAGAGATATTAAATCCCAAATATAGTATACAGGGAAAAAGACTGCATGGGAGGTCGTCATATGTCTGGTCAAGCATGTGGTGCCCAATCGGCTGCTGTTGTGGCCACGCTTGATCCGCTTCAGACATAGGTTGCAAACAGCAATGGTGCGATCTGCTGAACACGTGTCCAAAAAGGCCCACCCCAAGGACCTTTTCAAAATTAGCGGGGAGTCAGCAGCGTCCTGCACCTGTGGAGCTCTGCGGTGTGATGCAGTAGGGTGGGCTGCCCTTAGGCTGCCCCCTAGAGGACATCCTGCCTCGTTGGAGTTGTGCCTCCTCCTCTATTCTATCAGGCACCCAAGTTGAGTCTGTGACCTCATCATCCTCTCCCTCCTCATCACTGGAGCAAACTTGGCATTATGCTGCAGCTGGGGGAACATGACTACCAGTTTCTTGTCCTTCTTGGGCACCCCCTCTCTCTAGGCTCACGTTACTCCCTTCCTCAACCTGGGTACCATCATCGGAGCCTTCAAATCGCTGGGCATCCTCCAGCAGCATGTACCCGACACTGTGGTCAAATAGTTCGGGGGACTCCTCCATGCATGATGGTTGGGCTATGGAAGGAGTGGACAAGGAGCCGGTGGAATAGGCCGCTTTGGCAGCTGCATAGGAAGGAAAACTACTCTGAGCCTGGGTGACAGAGGATGAGGAGGATGAGGTCGGCTTTGTTATCCACTCCACCAACTCTTCTGCATGTTCTGGCTCAATAACACGGCCAGCAGCAGAAAAAAAGGACAAGTGTGCCCCACAGCCACTGGCAGAGGATGCACCATGTCCACGACCAGCACTGTTGACTGTGGACACAGAGCCTGCTTGCCCTCTTCTAGTGGCCTGTGAGCATCTGCCTCTCCTTGGTGGCCTTCTGAACATGATGTATATTTTGTTTTGCAACATCGCACTACACTGTATTGTGTACACCACCAGAAAAGTAGTAGCAACTGCACTACGCCTGCACTGTATTGTAATTACAATTTTTGATCTAATATTTCACAGCAGGGCCCATTCCTGCGCTCAACAAGAGTATCTGTGAGGCTTTACAGTGTTGTGCCACCACCACCGCCTAAGGCCCAATATTTTTGCCCCTGTTTGACGGGGCATGTAAATACAATTCTTGATATAATATTTCGCAGCAGGGCCCATTCCAACACCCACCAAGAGTACCTGTGAGGGCTTACAGTGTTCTGGTACCACCAACACCTAAGGCCCAATTTTCCGCAGAGTGTATAGGGCAGGCCGTATACTATATACAGGCGGTCCCCCTATTTTAAAACATCCGACTTACAAACGACTCCTACTCACAAATGGAAGGAGACAACAGGAAGTGAGAGGAAATCTATCCCTAGGAAGAGAACTTCTCTCCTGTAAGAGTTAATATGAGTAAAAGGTGTCTCCGCTGATGCTTTTTCACCAATCCTTGTTTCCCTAATAAACCAAAATTTTCAAAATCCAATTGTCATTGGAACAGAAAGTGAGGTGAAATCTTCTGAACAGGGGCACAGACAGCAAAAAAAATGTTACAGGGGTGATAACCCTTCCCTATATTATCCAATAGCTTAAAACTAGATTTTTGGGCTGGAGCTACACTTAAAAAATGTACCTGTTCCAAATTACAAACAGATTCAACTTAACAACAAACCTACAGTCTCTATTTTGCTTGTAACCCGGGGACTGCCTGTATACTGCTGTTCGGAGTATATAGGGCCTGGAGGCCCCACACTTTTTTTTTTTTTTAATTTGGGTGCAGGGTTCCCCTTAATATCCATATCAGACCCAAAGGGCCCAGTAATGGGCTGGGGGGGGCAACATTACATTACATCCGCAAGCAGTTTTAAATTACTTTTTTCCTTTAGAAATGTCATTTTGTGCAGGGACTGTTCTAAACCCGGAAAAAATGCGCCAATTTACAGGCATACGATAAACACCCTCCCAGGCACGAGATTTAAAGGAATATTACACTTTTATTGTTTCACTTTAAGCATCATTAAAATCCCAAAAAAAGGGACGTTTTTAAAACTTTTTTTTTTTGCATTGATACATGTCCCCTGGGGCAGGACCCGGGCCCTCAAACACTTTTTATGTCAATAACTTGCATATTAGCCTTTAAAATTAGCACTTTTGATTTTTCACGTTCGAGTCCCATAGGCCTTAACGGGGTTTGCGTGTTCGCACAAATTCTTGGTCTGTTCGCATGTTCTGCCACGAACCGAACCCTATTCCCCACAGACCCTCTTCACACTGAGGCAGTGTTCAGGCATTTTAGCGCTAGAACTAGCCCCTGTAAAGTGTCTGAAAACTGCCTCCCATTCTCTGCAATGGGTGCTTTCACACCCGGGCGGTGCGCTTGCGGAAGGTTAGAAAAAGTCCCGCAAGCAGTATCTCTGGGTCGGTTTGGGGACGCTGTATCGCGACAGCCAGCCACGCGCATCGGCACCCCCCCCACACGGCGCGGGCACGCCTGCTATCCTGCTTAAAGGGACTGACGTACAGTACAGCTACGACGGTTTGCGGGAACGCGCCGACCTGCCGCCGTATAAGGACGCCAGCTGGTTGGCAAGCGGTTAAGCAACACTAACCTGGGCAAGCCAGGGCATGAACAAGATGGACAGCGATCAACAGAAATTTGGAGTGTGTGAAGGTTTGTTGAGTGGATTGAGAACCAGAAATCTGGATGTGAGAGCCTAAGCTGGCAGGAAGCAGCATACACAGAATAATTAATAAAAATAATTTGCTGCGCTAACAATAATAATGTGCAAAACACACCAAATCGGTGCAACGGTGAAGAGCAAAAAACGTGAGTCCACTTTGAGTACATGTAATGAACATAACAGTCCCAATCCAATAATGTAGCACCACTATGGGATGGAAGGAGTCTAATTAGGAGGAATTCCGTGATCACTGCGTGAACCGTCACCACTATAGGGAATGGACTCTTACCAGAGCGAACGATCTCTATTACGTTAAATCAACTGGGAACTGGGACCCATGTTGCTTGAAAAGTTTCTCGTGGTGTCTCCAATATCCCAGATGTACATTAGATATACATGGCAACCATTACAATGCGAGATTCCACCATGAAATCAGAATAAAAATGCCCACATAGTGTGAATCCGTAAGAAACTTTTTATTAAAACCAAAGCATAAAACTACTTACATGTGAGCCATGAAAACAGCTCTGTGCATATAAAACGTTCCCAAGCAGTATTGCAAATATCTCCAAGTAATCCAAACGATTCAAAACGGGCATGGCGATGTCGTGTGCGCTAGCTCTTTCCAACGCATTTCGTCATAACTGACGTCATCGGGGGCATAGAGGAGCAACATGGGACCCAGTACTTCACAACAGTATATTGCTTACAGGCTTATGTGACTACATAATAGAGTTTGTTCACTCTGGTAAAAGTCCATCCCCTATAGTAGTGACGGTTCACATGGTGATCATGGACTTCCTCTTAATTAGACACCTTCCATCACATAGTGGTGCCACATTATTGTATTGGGACTGTTATTCTCATTACATGTACTCTAAGTGGACTTCAATTTTTTTTCATTCATTTTTTTTAATTAATTTTTTTCATTTATTTTTATATTTTTCACATTTGCTCTTCACCATTGCATTGATTTAAAGTCCAACCGCCTTTTTTCGCCATTTCATTGCAATGATTTGGTGAGTTTTGTACATTATTTTTTATTAGTGCGGCAAATTATTTTTGGGAATTTGGTTGCACAGTGTGTCTGACTGTTTTTTTGCCAGCAGCTTTGTTTTATACCTGCCAGCGCGTTTTTTCTACTACAAATGCACAGATTAAAATCTAGGGTCGTCACCAGTAGGCATTGGCTTACTCAGGCTGTAGAAACAAAGGGGATTCTGGGCTTCACCATGGCCCACTGCAAAGTAAGTTGGAATTTGACCAGATAACACCCCGCAGGGTTAGTGGGGGTCTACATCCTGAAACATCATCTATATATCTTACTCTCCCCGCTTCCTGTACCTCTAATTGTTTTCAAACTTGGAGTGTTTCCATTCCAAAGGTTGGGTGAAGATTGCTGAGCAGGTTTTGTTTCTTTTCCGTGTGTCGAGTCATTCGTTATGGTCGCAATTCGAAAATACATAAATTCGAAAATCCCAAAAAAAGAAAGAAAATCCGATCATTCCAAAGAATAACTAACTAACTAATAATAACTATTAAATTATAGGTATTGGAATTTCCTTTCAAATTTGGCTGTTAGTGAACGTTTCAAATGTGAATTTATCCAAAGTTACTAATTATATGAAATAACGAATGCCGCATCTAAACAAATAGAACGTAACAAATTAATAATAAAAAAAAATAATAATATTAAAACTTTTTTATTATTATTATCGTTATTTATTATTCGTTTAGATACGGAATTCGTTATGTCGGATAATTTGTAACTTCGGATAATTCGTAACTTCGGATAAATTCGGATTTGTTACGTTCATAACAGCCAAATTTGAATGGAAATCTCAATACCTATAATTTAATAGTTAGTGATAGTTAAGTTATTATTAGTTAGTTATTTTTTCAGATTTTCAGATTTTCGAATTTCTGAATGAGCGAATTTTCGAATTTACGGACTTTCGAATTTCCGAATTTCCAAATTTTTGAATTTACGAATTCAGGAATTTATGAATGTTCAAATTTACGAATATTCAGAAAAATTATTTAAAAGGGGTTTTTGGTTAATTTGGATATTTCCGAATTAACGAATTTGTCGAAATTCATTAAAGAACGAATTCAGAACGAAACGAATTGTACATGTCTAAAAATATCAAGGTTTGTCACCAGTAGGCATGCGTTTACTCAAGCTGTAGAGCCTAAGGGGATTCTGGGCTTCACCAGTGCCTACTGGCAAGATAGGTTGGAATTTTGCCAGATAACACCTCACATGGTTAGTGGGAGTGTAAATCCCAAAACATCATCTATAGCTCTTCCTTTCTCTCCTTCACTAATAATATTTAAGCTTCCAAGGCAGGTTCTGATCATAAACGTTGAGAAATTATTGTGAACAACATCAAGGCGTCTGTGTGGTGTCCAGGGCTGTCTTCAACACAGGGCAAAAGGAGCAGCTGCCCCTGGCCCAGTTATTGTTGTGGGGCCCAAAGCAGCTGCCCCTTGAGCCTGCACTGCCAGCAAATAGTTCATAAGTGGATTCAGGAGGGCCCAAGAAAATGTTTGCCCAAGGTCCAATCAACATTAACCACTTCAGCCCCAGAAAGGATTTACTCCCTTCCTGACCAGAGCACTTTTTGCGATTCGGCACTGCGTCGTTTTAACGGACAATTGCGCGGTCGTGCGATGTTGCACCCAAACAAAATTGACGTCCTTTTTTTCGCCACAAATAGAGCTTTCTTTTGGTGGTATTTGATCACCTCTGCGGTTTTTATTTTTTGCGCTATAAACAAAAAAAGAGTGTCAATTTTGAAAAAAAAGCTATATTTTTTACATTTTTCTATAATAAATATCCCCCCAAAATATATAAAAAACACATTTCTTTCTCAGTTTAGGCCGATATGTATTCTTCTACATATTTTTGGTAAAAAAAATCGCAATAAGCGTATATTGATTGGTTTGCGCAAAAGTTATAGCGTCCTCAAAATAGGGAATAGATTTATGGCATTTTTATATATTTTTTTTTTATTAGTAATGGCGGCGATCTGCGGTTTTTAAAATTTTTTTATAGTGACTGCGACATTATGGCGGACACATCGGACACTTTTGACACCATTTTGGAACCATTGTCATTTATACAGCGATCAGTGCTATAAAAATGCACTGATTACTGTGTAAATGACACTGGCAGGGAAGGGGTTAAACACTAGGGGGCGATCAAGGGGTTAAGTGTGTCCTAGGGAGTGATTCTAACTGTGGGGGGGAGGGGCAACCGCTGACATGACAGCGATTACTGCTCCCGATGACAGGGAGCAGCAGATCTCTGTCATGTCACTAGGCAGAACGGGGAAATGCCCTGTTTGCAAAGGCATCTCCCCATTCTTCTGCTCCGTGACACGATCGCGGGCCCCCGGCAGACATCGCGTCTACAGGACCTGCGGGCACAGTCTCGGAGTACGCAGAGGGCGAACGCACGCCCACAATGACGCGATTTAAAGGGGACGTACTTGTACGCCCATTTGCCCAGCCGTGCGATTGTGCCGACGCACATCGTCGCGCGCTGGTCGGCTAGTGGTTAAAGCGTGCCCTGGCCCAGCCGCGTAAGTCTTCACTG
The DNA here is from genome assembly GCA_037952925.1 of Lithobates clamitans. Lineage (NCBI taxonomy): Eukaryota > Metazoa > Chordata > Amphibia > Anura > Ranidae > Lithobates > Lithobates clamitans. The sequence continues at coordinate 919,207 of JBBGZY010000275.1, forward strand.
GCATCACAAGCAGGTGTTGGATTGGACTGGTGTACTATAGCAATGTTTGGATGAAAATCGCTGAGCAGGTAGGGTGTGTTCCCTGATTGAGTTTCAAGAATGACTGGAATGCATGTTTAAACATATTTTTGAACACTATAAACCCTTCAGTATTAGGACATTCGAAACACCATCTCTCTTTTGCTGTCATCATATCCAAACAAATGTTGACCAATGTAATACAATATAAAACGTTCTGCTTTTTGGATGCCATTGAGATTACTTACTTGTGCATTTATTTATTGATAGCTGGCTGGTTGGTTGACTCTGTGGAATGCTGAGAGTGTCCTGACCTTCAAAGCTTTCTCTTTCTATCTTCATTTCTTTTTATAAATCATAAAAAGAAAATTCCCCGTGGGGTTTTAAAGCAGCAATAGAGAGTCACAAAGATCATATTGTAAAAAAAATTGAAAATTTTTAATTATCAAAAAAACAATTAGACAATACTATACAAAAGTTAAAACATGAGCTCTGGTTTACACTGTGCAAGACTAATGGATTGGGAAAAGAGGGGGAAAAAAGGGTAGACAATACCAAAAGAATAAAAATACAAAATAGTTGACTTATGATGGTGGAATTATGGTTGTGCTGTCCAATGTACAGGAGAAAAAAGCCCCAATGCATTTCGACCTAAATGTTTTACGGTCTTCCTCAGGGGGTTCTCATATTTCCTCTCCGTCAACTAGGCTCGCTTAACCAGAGACATCTTGTTAAAATACACACACATATTTCTCACCATCTTGGAGTCCTTCGGTTGTTTTTTTAGCAAACTCCATGCGGACTTTCATGTGTCTTGCACTGAGGAGAGGCTTCCATCGGGCCACTCTGCCATAACGCCCCGACCGGTGGAGGGCTGCAGTGATGGTTGACTTTCTACAACTTTCTCAAATCTCCCGACTGCATCTCTGGAGCTCAGCCACAGTGATCTTTGGGTTCTTCTTTACCTCTCTCACCAAGGCTCTTCTTCCCCGATAGCTCAGTTTGGCCGGACGGCCAGCTCTAGGAAGGGTTCTGGTCGTCCCAAACGTCTTCCATTTAAGGATTATGGAGGCCACTGTGCTCTTAGGAAGCTTAAGTGCAGCAGAAATTTTTTGTAACCTTGGCCAGATCTGTGCCTTGCCACAATTCTGTCTCTGAGCTCTTCAGGCAGTTCCTTTTGACCTCATGATTCTCATTTGCTCTGACATGCACTGTGAGCTGTAAGGTCTTATATAGACAAGTGTGTGGCTTTCCTAATCAAGTCCAATCAGTATAATCAAACACAGCTGGACTCAAATGAAGGTGTAGAACCATCTCAAGGATGATCAGAATATATAAATATATAAATATATGAGTGTCACAGCAAAGGGTCTGAATATTTAGGACCATGTGATAGTTCCGTTTTTCTTTTTAATAAATCTGCAAAAATGTCAACAATTCTGTGTTTTTCTGTCAATATGGGGTGCTGTGTGTACAATATGGGGTGCTGTGTGTACAATATGGGGTGCTGTGTGTACATTAATGAGGAAAAAGAATGAACTTAAATGATTTTCGCAAATGGCTGCAATATAACAAACAGTGAAAAATGTATGGGGGTCTGAATACTTTCCATCCCCATTGTAAAATAATAGGGAAAGTGGTTGGAGGGAAGCTTCAGAATGGCAAAGATGTTTTTATTACAAATTATGTGAACAGACTGCAGTTCCTCCGATTTTTTTTTTTAGTCAAGTCACAACATTGCTTCATAAATTTTGGCGAACATGTGTTCTGCTACATGTTTTTGATAACCCCCCCCCCCCAATAAACATATATTGATTGGTTTGCATATGGGTATGGGTAGGGTTGCCACCTTTTGACCCGGACAGTACGGGTTTAGAATTCTGTGCCTGGGTTTCCCTCTGCCTGACACCGGAACACCAGTGCCGCTGACAGCAGGGGGATCAGAGAGACAGGCGGGGGGAATTACAGATGAGTCAAATCATAAGGGAGAGAGAGAGGTGACAGGCAGCTGCTGGTACGGAAGTTTTTAATAAATTAAATGTTTAAAAACAATCCACTCACTCTCCATGTCAGAGCTGTAGGCATGTCAGTCTGTGAAGTGCGCTGCCCCATTCTCCCCTCTGATCCACGCTGCTGTCATCACTGAATTGCTGAAGGAAGTCAAGGATATAGAGCCACAGGGAAACTGCAGTGAGCTGTCAGATAGCCTGAGATGCTGTGACCAATGGTGATGTGTCCATAAGGGCGCACGGGCACCGCCCCCTCTCTCCTGCCACCCCCTCTATCACCAATAGATAGATTCATGCATTGCATGAATCTATCTACGGCCGCCGCTGCCACTCCCTATTCAGGCGCCCGGCCCCTTTTCGGGTGCAGGGTGCCTGAATTACAGTGGCAGGAGATGGTGTTTGAAGCCATAGGCTCTAATAGGCGTCAAAAAAGGTGACCTGCGAGCGCCATGCAGGGCACTCGCAGGTCACTCAGCTGTGTTAGAAAAGCAAATGAATATTTGCTTTCCTAACACTAAACCACCTCTCCGCCAATCAGGTGCTCGGATCTGTTACCCAACACCTGATTGGCTGAAACGACAGACACTGTGATTGGACGCCAGGTATCGAATCATAGCAGAGAACGGGAAGAGAGGACGGGAGAAGACATCGAGGAGCTGTCCCACCGAGACAGGTCAGTGCAGACGGCGGGCCGACGGGGGGCACACTGGCAGCATTTGATATGGCACAGTGGCTGCGTTTGATGGGGCACAGTGGGAGCAATTGATGGGCACAGTGGTGGCAATTGATGGGCACAGTGGCTGCATTTGATGGCACAGTGGCTGCGTTTGATTGCACAGTGGCAGCAATTGAAGGGCACAGTGGCTGCGATTGATGGGCACAGTGGTGGCAATTGATGGGCACAGTGGCTGCGATTGATGGGCACAGTGGTGGCAATTGATGGGCACAGTGGCTGCGTTTGATGGCACAGTGGCTGCGTTTGATGGCACAGTGGCGGCAATTGAAGGGCACGGTGGCTGCGATTGATGGGCACAGTGGTGGCAATTGATGGGCACAGTGGCTGCGATTGATGGGCACAGTGGTGGCAATTGAAGGGCACGGTGGCTGCAATTGATGGGCACAGTGGCGACAATTGATGGGCACAAAGGCTGCATTTTATGGGTCACAGTGGCTGTGTTTTTTTTCAGAATTTTTCAGTTTGTTTACGCCCCCCCATTTTGAGCACCAGCCGCCACTGGCTGTGACCAGAGCGTTCCGGAGGCTTAACCACGCCTCCATCATCAGAGGCTGACAGTTCACATGAGTTTGTCACTGACAGGTGTTTTTTAACCTTAATGCATAGGATGCATTAAGGTGAAAAATCACGAAGGTTTACAACCCCTTTAAGGCTTTTTGTGCAATGCATAGCAGGCTAATGCAGGTTATTTCTAGTTCAGATTATAGTGAAGAGGTGACATTTGTCTGTTGGTTCCCTGTGCCAACACCTGTTCATCTTGTATGATTAGCTCTTGTTGAGTAGGCCAGCCAGCTGTATCTTCACTAAATACAGTATACGGTGGTCTGATCATATTTAATAGTTGATGGCTCAGGTGTGCCTTGCATATTCTTGTATCATTTTTTGTTAACATATATTAAAATGAAAAATCTAGAACAAAGTACATACCGAATCTTGGACCTTCTCCTACATTCTGGTACCATGCCCCCATATTCTAATAAATTCATGAATAGAACAAAGCAATCTTCAGCTCTCAGGTGTGGGGGCAAATGATGGAGGTGGACAGTGGCGGCTGGTGCTCAAAATTTTTTGGGGGGGCGCAAAAAAACTGAAAAATTCTGAAAAAAACCCCAATCAATTGCAGCCTCACTATACCAAACGCTGCGACTGTGCCCATCAAACGCTGCCACTGTGCCCCAAATGCTGCCACTGTGCCCCAAATGTTGCCACTGTTTTAATTTTTTGCACTATAAACAAAAAAAAAGAGCGACAATTTTGAAAAAAAAACCCTCAAAATTTTTTACTTTTTTGCTATAATAAATATCCCCCAAAAATATATAAAAAAACTATTATTTTCCTCAGTTTAGGCCGATATATATTCTTCTACATATTTTTGGTAAAAAAAAATAGAATAAGCGTATATTGATTGGTTTGCGCAAAAGTTTTAGCGTTTACAAAATAGGGGATAGTTTTATGGCATTTTTATTATTATTATTTTTTTTTATTAGCAATGGCGGCGATCTGCGATTTTTATCATGACTGCGACATTATGGCGGACACATCGGACACTTTTGACACTATTTTGGGACCATTGTCATTTATACAGCGATTGGTGCTATAAAAAATGCATTGATTACTGTGTAAATGACACTGGCAGGGAAGGGGGCGATCAAGGGGTTAAGTGTGTCCTAGGAAGTGATTCTAACTGTGGGGGATGGGCTACCACTCACATGACAGCGATCACTGCTCTCAATGACAGGGAGCAGCAGATCTCTGTCATGTCACTAGGCAGAACAGGCAAATGCCTTGTTTACATAGGCATCTCCCCGTTCTACTGCTCCGTGACACGATCGCGGGCATCGAGTCCGCAGCACCCGCGGCCACGGTCACAGAGCAAGCGCGCGCCCACAATGCTGCATCTTAAAGGGGACGTACCTTGTTTACATAGGCATCTCCCCGTTCTTCCGCTCCGTGACACGATCGCGGGCACCCAGCGGACATCAAGTCCACGGGACCCGCGGGCATGGTCACGGAGCAAGCGCGCACCCACAATGCTGCATCTTAAAGGGGACGTACCTTGTTTACATAGGCATCTCCCCGTTCTTCCGCTCCGTGACACGATCGGGGGCACCCGGCGGACATTGTGTCCACGGGACCTGCGGGCACGGTCACGGAGCAAGCGCGCGCCCACAATGCCGCATCTTAAAGGGGACGTACCTGTACACCCTTTTGCCCACCCGTGCCATTCCGCCGACGTATATCGTCGTGCGGCGGTCAAGAAGGGGTTAATTTTAATTTGACATAAAACACTTTTTGAATACAGAACAACAAAAACACCCATAAGATGCATTTAGTTTGGTATAAAAATATAACCACTACCGATATTTTTATATACAATAGACCAAGACGAACGTTTTGAGTCTTGGTATGGGTGAAAACACTGGCAGAAGATCTATTCAGTTTTAGCTGATTTATCTCTTTTTGTGCAATTCTTACCAATCACAGTGACATCGTTTAGCTAATTAGGCAAGATGTAAAACTATTCACACATATCTGTCAATAATATAACATGTCCTCTGGGAATTACACACATAATTGTGGCATAAATCATCTGCTTCCTATGCAAATGCACTGGAAACGGTTCAGCTTCTCGTCTAATTATTGTTTCCTGGACTTTTTTATAATGATAATTGAAAAAACACCCCCCCTCAAATCTCCGCAAAACATCTGTTCACAGGACCGAGTTCGCTGTCAGTAGAACTTTTATCAAGGAAACCGTTATTTATCTTTCTTGAACAGATCCGTGGTCTAGCCCTGTTTCTGGGGTGGCAGAATTTTCCCGGCTACACCTGTCTCCTCTATGGTCGTTGAAGCCGCAGCAATCGAATATTGCTGCCAAGGAAAACGACCAGCTTCATAGGAATCCTTCAACGCTCTTGTTCTCAGCAATGTTGGTTCCGACAATGATCATTTTTTGGAAGGGAGCTTCTTGGTGTCGAGGACAAATGAAAACGCTGCAGTTTTAATGTACAGTAAAAAAAAAAAAGCATGCCCTACATTAACCACTTCAGCCCCGGAAGGTTTGGCTGCTGAATGACCAGGCCATTTTTTTCTGCGATTCGGCACTGCGTCGCTTTAACTGACAATTGCGCGTCATGCGGTGCTGCACCGAAACAAAATTAACGTCCTTCTTTTTTCCCACAAAAAGAGCTTTCTTTTGGTGGTATTTGATCACCTCTGCGGTTTTATTTTTTTGCGTTATAAACAAAAAAAGAGCAACAATTTTGAATAAAAAAAACACAATATTTTGTACTTTTTGCTATAATAAATATCCCCATTTTTTTTTTAAAAAAAGCTAATTTTTACTCAGTTTAGGCTGATATGTATTCTTATACATATTTTTGGTAATACAAATCGCAATAAGCGTATGTTGATTGGTTTGCGCAAAAGTTATAGCGTCTACAAGATAGGGGATAGATTTATAGCATTTTTATTATTATAATTTTTTTTTACTACCCTGTTTCCCCGAAAATAATACCTAGCGTGATTGTCGGTGATGGCTAATAAGCCCTACCCCCCAAATAAGCCCTAGTTAAAGTCCTTGTAGGGCTTATTTTCAGGGAAACAGGGTAGGGCTTATTTGGGGGGTAGGGCTTATATTGCAGCCATCACTGACAATCAGGCTAGGTCTTATTTTCGGGGAAACAGGGTAGTAATGGCTGAGATCTGCGATTTTTTTATCGGGACTGCGACATTATGGCGGACACATCGGACACTTTTGACACATTTTTGGGATTATTGGCCTTTATACAGCAGTCAGTGCTATAAAAATGCACTGATTACTTTGTAAATGTCACTAGCAGGGAAGGGGTTAACACTAGGGGACGATAAAGGGGTTAAGTGTGTCCTAGGGAGTGATTCTAACTGTGGGGGGGGGGGCTACTATACACGTGACAGCGAAGGGGTTAACACTAGGGGGCGATAAAGGGGTTAAGTGTGTCCTAGGTGTGTTTCTAACTGTAGGGGGAGGGGACTGACCTAGAGGAAATGACAGATTGTGGTTCCTAGCTATTAGGAACTCACAATCTGTCTCTCCTCACAGAATAGGGATTTGTGTGTTTACACACACACAAGTCCCTGTTCTGCCTCTCATGCCCGCAATCGATCGCAGCCGGCGGCCATCGCGACTGCCAGTCATGAGCATCGGCACCCCTATGATGCAACACGCACCTGCTATCCTGCTTAAAGGGACCGACGTACAGCTACGAATGTTCGCAGGATCGTGCAGACCTGCCACAGTATAATGGCGGCAGCTGGTTGGCAAGCAGTTAAAGTACTTCCCTTAACCCACCCCTACCTAATCACCTAAGAATTTACCTAACCCCTAAAACAGGAGTAGGCAACCTCGGCCCTCCAGCTGTTTTGGAACTACAAGTCCTATGAGACATTGCAAGACCCTGTCATTCACAGGCATAACTCCTAAAGGCAGAGACATGATGGGTATTGTAGTTTTTGTAGCTGGAGGGCCGAGGTTGCCGATCCCTGCCCTAAAATAATCCCGTAACACTTAATCACCCCTATCACTTAACCCTCAAAGCTGAACCCCAGGGTGCATCTAAAAAAAAATAGAATATTGTCAAAAAGTTAATTTAATTCAGTAATTCAATTCAAAAAGTGAAAATCTTATATTATATAGATTCATTACACACAGAGTGATATATTTCAAGCATTTCTTTCTTTTAATTGTGATGATTACAGCTAGTGAAAACTCAAAATTCAGTATCTCAGAAAATTAGAATATTGTGAAAAAGTTGAATATTGTAGACTGGTTCGATAGGTTACACAATTATGGGGAAGACTGCTGACTTGACAGTTGTCCAGAAGACGGTCATTGACCACAAGAAGGGTAAGTCTCAAAAAAAGTCATTGCTAAAGGAGCTGGCTGTTCACAGAGTGCTGCATCCAAGCATATTATTGGAAATTTGAGTGGAAGGAAAAAGAGTGGTAGAAAAAGGTGCACAAGCAACAGGGATAACCGCAGCCTTGAGAAGATTGTGAAGCAAAGGCCATTCAAGAATTTGGGGGAGAATCACAAGAAGTGGACTACGGCTGGTGTCAGTGCTTCAAGAGCCACCACACACAGACGTATCCAGGATATGGGCTACAACTGTCACATTCCTTGTGTCAAGCCCCACCTGAACCAGAGACAATGTCAGAAGCATCTTACCTGGGCTAAGGAGAAAAAGGACTGGACTGTTGCTCAGTGCTCCAAAGTCCTGTATTCGAATGAAAGTACATTTTGTATTTCATTTGGATATCAAGTTCCCAGAGTCAGAGTGGAGAGGCACAGAATCCAAGTTGCATGAGGTTTAGTGTGAAGTTTCCACAGTCAGTGATGATTTGGGGAGTCATGTCATCTGCTGGTGTTGGTCCACTGTGTTTTATCAAGTCCAAAGTCAGCTCAGCCCTCTAGCAGGAAATTCTTCATGTTTCCCTCTGCTGACCAGCTTTATGGAGATGCTGATTTAATTTTCCAGCAGGACTTGGCACCTGCCCACACTGCCAAAAGTACCAATACCTGGTTTAATAACTATGGTATTACTGTGCTTGATTGGCCAGCAAACTCCCCTGATCTAAACCCCATAGAGAAACTGTGGGGTATTGCCAAGCAGAAGATGAGAGACACCGGACCCAACAATACAGATGACCTGAAGGCCGCTTTCAAAGAAACCAGAGCTTCCATAACACCTCAACGGTGCCACAGGATGATCGCCTTCATGCCACGCCGCATCGATACAGTAGTTCATGCAAAAGGAACCCCGACCAAGTATTGCGTGCATACTATACTGTACATGGACATACTTTTTAGTAAGCCAACATTTCTGTATTAAAAATTTTTTGTTTATTGGTTTCAGGGCCGAAGTAGGCATCCGCCTAGGGCGCACTACCACCTAGGGGCATCCGCCTAGGGCGCACTACCACCTATGGCGCAACCACGGCCTCTGTCCTGGGGAAGATCCAGGCTGTGTGAGCTGGCTCTCCTCTCCTCTCCTGATCGCTCGCCCCATTCAGTGTCGGGGACACATCCGTTGTGTGTCGCCACCAATCCCCCATGTGTCCAGCTGAGCGCCGCGCTGCGCTGTGACATCTCCTAACACAATAAAATCTCACAGCGCTGCTCCGGGACTCATTAGCTCCAGCCTGTCCCTCTGGTGCGGTGCTGTGTGTCTGTGTGTGGAGCAGAGGGGCGGGGCTTGGTGGAGATGGGAGCATTGGAGGTGCAGTATCCCAGCGGGGATACCATGGAGCAAGTAGATGGCGCTGGAGGGGACTCCTAAGCAATTCTGCACACCCAGTGCTGATGAAGCCACGAAGAGCAGAGGTGAGGAGGAGGATGGATCTGCACCAAGCTGTGTGGGGGAGGGGAGGGGGGGTGAGTAGTGCATGAAGTAGAAGTAAGGTGGGTCTGTGTATGTGTCAGGTAGGTGGGTCAGGTAGGTCAGTGTAGGTGTCAGTGTATGTGTCAGGTAGGTGTCAGGAAGGGGGGTCGGTATATGTGTCAGTGTAATAGTCAGGTAGGTCAGTGTAGGTGTCACGTAGGTCAGTGTAGGTGTCAGGTAGGTCAGTGTAGGTGTCAGGTAGGTCAGTGTACGTGTCACATAAGTCAGTGTAGGTGTCACCTAGGTCAGTGTAGGTGTCACCTAGGTCAGTGTAGGTGTCACCTAGGTCAGTGTACGTAGGTGTCAGGTAGGTCAGTGTAGGTGTCACGTAGGTCAGTTTAGGTGTCATGTAAGTCAGTGTACGTGTCAGGTAGGTCAGTGTAGGTGTCAGGTAGGTCAGTGTAGGTGTCACGCAGGTCAGTGTAGGTGTCAGGTAGGTCAGTATAGGTGTCAGGTAGGTCAGTGTAATGATCAGATGGATCAGTGTAGGGGTCAGGTGGGTCAGTGTAATGTGAGTAGTGCAGGAAGTTGGAGTCAGGTGGGTCAGCGTTAGGGTTGCCACATCATCCCTTTAATCCAGGACACACATTAATTACACAGGTTCTGTGGCTGATTAAGGTGGTAATTAAACTCACTTGGTGCCTTATCTGCATTAAATCAGCCTCAGAACCTGTGTAATTAATATGTGTCCTGGATTAAAGGGATGATGTGGCAACCCTAGTCAGCGTATGTGTCATGTAGGTTAGTGTAGGTGTCAGGTAGGTCAGTGTAATGGTCAGGTGAGTCAGTGTAATGGTCAGGTGGGTCAGGTAGGTCAGTGTAATGGTCAGGTGAGTCAGTGTAATGGTCAGGTGGGTCAGGTAGGTCAGTGTAATGGTCAGGTAGGTCAGTGAAATGGTCAGGTGAGTCAGTGTAATGGTCAGGTGGGTCAGGTAGGTCAGTGTAATGATCAGGTGGGTCAGGTAGGTCAGAGCAATGGTCAGGTAAGTCAGTGTAGGGTTCAGGTGGGTCAGTGTAATGTGAGTGGTGCAGGAATTAGGAGTCAGGTGGATCAGTGTATGTGTCAGGTAGGTGTGTCAGGGGGTCAGTGTAGGGGTCAGATAGGTCACATGTGTTGCAGGGACAGGGTAAAGTGGTGTCAGGGGCGTAGCCGGGGGGGGGGGGGCAAAATTAGGTATTGCCTAGGGTGTCAAAGATCCTTGCACCAGCCCTGATGGGTCTTATGTAATATTCTAATTTTCTGAGATACTGAATTTTGGGTTTTTTCGCTAGCTGTAACCCATATTCATCAAAATAAAAAGAAAGAAATGCTTGAAATATATCACTCAGTGTGTAATGAATCTAAATAATATGAGTTTCACTTTTTGAATTGAATTACTGAAATAAATTAACTTTTTTTTTCCCATTTAAAGTTTTTTATTGTGTACACCAGTAAGGACAAAACAAATCCAGCGTTGAAATATGGTACAGTAAGAATAGGCTGTCACAAAACCAATAAGAAAGTAGCTTCGCTCGTTAGGAACAATAAATTACCTTTTTGATGATATTCAAATTTTTTGAGATGCACCTGTATAGTATACATATAATGGTCTAAATTGCCACAATGTACGTAACGTATGTATATCTAATACTGGAGGCACCACTGGCAAAGCTGACAACTACTGTAGTAGTCAATGGCACTACAGTGATAACCGTTATCTCCCAAGTCCAATTGGTTTCCCACAGCACAATAACCGCTGCCGCCATTCACAGAACGCCTATTTTTTTAAATGAATACAATGAGGTTGGTTTACTGAAATCTGTTGAGTGCAAAATCTGGTGCAGCTGTGCATGGTAGCCAATCAGCTTCTAACTTCAATTTGTTCAATTAAGCTTTAAAAAAAAACAACAAAAAAAAACTGGAAGCTGATTGGTTTCTATGCACAGCTGCACCAGATTTTGCACTCTCCAGTTTTAGTAAATCAACCCCCATGTGTTCTTTGATTAACAGGGTGGAGAGATTAGGTGGTGATGTCACAATCTCTGCCTAGTCAAATCAGAGAATGCCTTGTATTCATTGGAATAATTACAAGGTGATCTGTGAATGGCTGTGTAAGGTGAAAGCAGTGTGGATATATGCGCATGCTCATGCGCATTGCACACATGCCCATATTTCTAAGAAAACGAGCAAGGTTAGATGGGATGGTCCACTTCGTTGTGTATACATGCACATGCGCATACCAATTAGCGTGTGCACTTGGCGCCCAGTGGACTATTTAAACTGGTCTGTTACTATGAACGGTTGCTGAATGGTCTTCAGCCTGTTTATTGGACTTGTCTTTGCCTGCTGATTCTGTACCGCTTTGCCTGGCTGTTGCTGACCTTGGCCTGCCTATTGGACTTGCTCTGCCTACCCGATTTGGTCTCTTGCTGCTCAGATGTTGCTGACCACTGCCTGTCTCCTGGTCCTGCTTCTGCCTCCTGCTCTGGTGCCAAGCTGCTTTTGCATCCTGTTCTGGAGACTGCAACTACTAGACTTGTGCACAACGGAAAATTTTGTTTAGTTTCGGTTCGTTGCCATTCGTAAAATACATAATTTTGTTCTGTTATATTCGTTTTGTTATGCTAATACATTTTCGGATAATTCGTTATTTCTGTAGCGTGTTGATATTCGTTATACTGAATCTCGAATCATGTCAAATTCATTCGTTATATGCGCTATAATTTCGTTCGTATTTGTTGAAATTCGATATTTATGTATGTATATTGATTAATGATAGTGATTCGTAGTTTGGAAAGTCGTTTGTTTATCGAATCTATTAACACACACAATGACAATATCTCTTCTCCTTTGCTCAAATACAATACAACACCCTTCTCACTCAGTTCTCTGGAATGCACTTTGCCAGTAATCCAACCTCCAGCACAAAATTAATCAGCTGATTGGACTGTAAGATTTACTTTGACTTGACCTTTTCTCTCAAATTTTCCGCCAACAAATGTTTGTTGTCTGACCTTCCGATCGTATGTACACACGTCCGACCAACAAAAGTCCATGCATGCTCGGAATCAAGTACGAGCCGGAAGTGCTCGGTCTTGTAAAACTAACGTTCGTAATGGAGATATCACATACGTCTTGTACGTCACTATGTTCATATTGTTGGCCAACATTTATGTGACCGTGTGTATGCAAGACAAGTTGGAGCCAACATCCTTCGAACAAAAAACCACAGTTTTGTTGTCAGAAAGTCAGATCGTGTGTATAGGGCATAAGACAGCCTTTCTCAATATATTTACCATTGAGAAACTCTTGAAATATATAGCAGTGTGGATATATGCGCATGCTCATGCGCATTGCACACATGCCCATATTTCTAAGAAAACGAGCAAGGTTAGATGGGATGGTCCACTTCGTTGTGCATACATGCACATGCGCATACCAATTAGCGTGTGCACTTGGCGCCCAGTGGACTATTTAAACTGGTCTGTTACTATGAGCGGTTGCTGAATGGTCTTCAGCCTGTTTATTGGACTTGTCTTTGCTTGCTGATTCTGTACCGCTTTGCCTGGCTGTTGCTGACCTTGGCCTGCCTCTTGGACTTGCTCTGCCTACCCAATTTGGTCTCTTGCTGCTCAGATTTTGCTGACCACTGCCTGTCTCCTGGTCCTGCTTCTGCCTCCTGCTCGGGTGCCAAGCTGCTTTTGCATCCTGTTCTGGAGACTGCAACTACTAGACTTGTGCACAACGGAAAATTTTGTTTAGTTTCGGTTCGTTGCCATTCGTAAAATACATAATTTTGTTCTGTTATATTCGTTTTGTTACGCTAATACATTTTCGGATAATTCGTTATTTCTGTAGCGTGTTGATATTCCTTATACTGAATCTCGAATCATGTCAAATTCATTCATTATATGCGCTATAATGGAGATATCACATACGACTTGTATGTCACTACGTTCATATTGTTGGCCAACAGATCGTGTGTACAGGGCATAAGACAGCCTTTCTCAATATATTTACCATTGAGAAACTCTTGAAATAACTTTTCAGTCTCAGGTCAGTGAGAAGAACGTTCCTTACATTGGTGGTCAGTGAGAAGAATGTTCCTTACATTGGTGATCAGTGAGAAGAATGATCCTTACATTGGTGATCAGTGAGAAGAATGTTCCTTACATTGGTGATCAGTGAGAAGAATGTTCTTTACATTGATGGTCAGTGAGAAGAATGCTCCTTACATTGGTGATCAGTGAGAAGAATGTTCCTTACATTGGTGATCAGTGAGAAGAATGTTCCTTACATTGGTGATCAGTAAGAAGAATGTTCCTTACATTGGTGATCAGTGAGAAGAATGTTCTTTACATTGATGGTCAGTGAGAAGAATGCTCCTTACATTGGTGATCAGTGAGAAGAATGTTCCTTACATTGGTGATCAGTAAGAAGAATGTTCCTTACATTGGTGATCAGTGAGAAGAACGCCTGGTTGAGAAATGCTGCTCTAAGATGAGTATTTCATTACAGGACCCGGACACTGTGTATGGTAACCCACAGGAAGCTGTTACAAGTAGGCTAAACTACTGAAAGCTAAAATCTGACTGGTTGACTTGGACTAATGCACATCATTGCTTTTTTATTTAATGACATTAAACATGGATATACACTCACTAGCCACTTTATTAGGTACACCTTGCTAGTCCCGGGTTGGACCCCCTTTTGCCTTCATTCTTCGTGGAATAGATTCAACAAAGGTGTTGAAACGTTCCTCAGAGATTTTGCTCCATAGTGACACGATAGCATCACACAGTCGTTACAGATTTGTCGAGCTGCACATCCATGATGCCAATCTCGGGTTCCACCACATCCCAAAGGTGCTCTATTGGATGAGATGTGGTGAGTGTGGAGGCCATTGGAGTACAGGGACCTCATTGTCCAGTGGTGAGATGATTGGAGCTTTGTGACATGGAGCATTATCCTGCTGGAAGGAGCCATCAGAAGATGGGGACACTGTAGTCATAAAGGGATGGACATGGTCAGCAACAATACTCAGGTAGGCCGTGGGGTTTGAACGATGTTTAGTTGGTACTAAGGGGCCCAAAGTGTGCCAAGAAAATATCCCCCACACCATTACACCCCCCACCACCAGCCTGAACCGGTGATACAAGGCAGGATGGATCCATGATTTCATGTTGTTTACACCAAATTCTGACCCCACCATCTGAATGTCGCAGCTGAAATCCAGACCCATCAGACCAGGCAACGTTTTTCCAAACTTCTATTGTCCAATTTCGTGCGAATTGTAGCCTCAGATTCTTGTTCTTAGCTGACAGGAGTGACACCCGGTGTGGTTTTCTGCTGCTGTAGTCCATCTGCTTCAAGGTTCAAAGTGTTGTGCATTCAGAGATGGTATTCTGCATACCTTGGATGTAACGAGAGGTTATTTGAGTTGCTGTTGCCTTTCTACCATCTCAAACCAGTCTGCCCATTCTCCTTTGACCTCAACAAGGCATTTTCCTCCACATAACTGCTGCTCACTAGATATTTTCTCTTTTTCGGACCCGAGAGGTGGTTGTGTGTGAAAATCCCAGTTGTTTTTAAAATACAGTGGAACCTGTGATTACAAGCATAATCCGTTCCAGGAGTATGCTCATAATCCAAAGTACTCGCATATTAAAGCGAGTTTCCCCATAGAAGTCAATAGAAACGAACATAGTTTGTACCGCATTGACTTCAGTGACATGCAATACCGCATGTGACAAGAGGTGGGGGCGGCGGAGAGCCTCGGAAAGGCCCGAGGACACCTCGGCTGACCTCGGCAAACCTCGGAAAGACTCCGTTCCCGAGGTTTGCTGAGGTCAGCCGAGGTGTCCTCGGGCCTTTGCGTGCATTTCCGAACAGCGCCGCTCGGCTCCGACGCCCCCCCCTCCCCACCTCAGGCCAAACGCGGTACTGCACACGCTTTGGCCTGAAATGTGCTTGTTTTGCGAGACAAAACTCGCAAACCGAGTTACGATTTTTAAAAATACAAGTGCTCGTATTGCGAAACGCTCGTTTACCGCGTTACTCGCAATCCGAGGTTTCACTGTGCTTAGACCAGCCCATCTGGTATCAACATCCATGCCACGTTCAAAGTCACTTATATCCCCTTTCTTCCCCGTTCTGATGCTCAGATTGAACTTCGGCGAGTTGTCTTCACCACATCTAGATGTCTAAATGCATTGCTGCCACGTGATTGGTCGATTAGCAATTTGCGTTGCCAAGCAATTGAACAGGTGTACCTAATAAAGTTGGACGGTGAGTGTAGGTTACAACTTCCCGATCATTTTACAATCAATCTTACTAGGTTCTGAATCATTGTTTGTATTTTATTTTAATTGATTATGAACATCATGGGGCGCTCAGCCTTCACATTTCAGCACCTGGGTTGTAATTCCCTCATATAAATCATTTCTCATACACAATAGTTCCCAGCTGTACTGAACAAAGCTCTGACTATCTATGAAGAGGCTGGTGATAGGATCTGACACCAGCGCCAGCAGATATCTTCTCCTTCATTAAAATACAGCGACTGCATAGAAGGGCCGCCATCGTAATGCTGCATGTGAATTGGGAAATGCAGTGTTGTGTTGTGTTGTGTTGTGTTGTGTTGTTGTGAAACATGTTTAGAGAAAAACACACATTAAATCTCTTGACTATTTCAACCACAATTGACCTTTAATAATGACAACATATTTGGGGAACAGAAGATGCTGTCACATTTAAAAACCATTGCATTGTCCTTCATCTATAATAGAATGCTTGGTACACAGAACCCGTCCTCTTATGTAACTAACAAAAGATGTGCTTTGATTATACTAGACGTACTGCAATGTGCAAAAGTTTTTTTGCAGGTGTGAAAATATAACTGCCAATTAACCGCTTCAGCCCCGGAAGATTTTACCCCCTTCCTGACCAGAGCACTTTATTTGCGATTCGGCACTGCGTCGCTTTGACTGACAATTGCGCGGTCGTGTGACGTTGCACCCAAACAAAAAATTGACGCCCTTCCCCCCCCACAAATAGAGCTTTCTTTTGGTGGTATTTGATCACCTCTGCGATTTTTATTTTTTGCGCTATAAACAAAAAAAAAAAAAAAAAGTGACAATTTTGAAAAAAAAAAAAACACAATTTTTTTTACTTTTTGCTATAATAAACATCCCCCAAAAACATATAAAAAAAATTTTTTTCCTCAGTTTAAGCCGATATGTATTCTTATACATATCTTTAGTAAGAAAAAAAAAAAATCGCAATAAGTGTATATTGATTGGTTTGCGCAAAAGTTATAGCGTCTACCAAATAGTTTTATGGCATTTTTATTATAAATAATATAATAATAATAATATATAAAAAAACAATTTTGTTCCCTCATTTTAGGCCGATACGTATTCTTCTACATATTTTTGGTGAAAAAAATGTGCAATAAGCGTATATGGATTGGTTTGCACAAAAGTTATAGCGTCCACAAAATAGGGGATAGTTTTATGGCATTTTTGTTATTATTTTTTTTTTATTATTAGTAATAGCGGCAATCTGCGATTTTTATCGGGACTGCGACACACGATCGCCGGGAGACCGGTGGACTTCGAGTCCGCCGGTCCCGCGGGCACGGTCACACTGTACGCGGCAGGCCTGCTATTCCTGCCTCTTAAAGGGGACGTACAGGTACGCCCATTTGCCCACCGCTGCCATTGTGCCGACGTATATCGGTGCGCAGCGGTCGGCAAGTGTTTAAGAATGCTTTCAGAAATAGAAGTGTTAATAGTTTATTTCTATCAATTAACAAAATGGAAAGTAAATGAACAGAAGATAAATTCAAATCAAAATTTGGTGTGATCGCCCTTTGGCTTCAAACCAGCATCAATTCTTCTAGGTAGACTTTCACACAGTTTTTGAAGGAACTCGGCAAGGTAGGTTGTTCCAAACATCTTGGAGAACTAACCGTAGATCTTCTGTAAATGTCGGCTGCCTCAATCCTGTCTCTTTATGTAATCCCAGACAGACTCCATGAGGATGATGATGAGATCAGGGCTCTGTGGGGGGCCAAACCATCACTTCCAGGATTCCTTGTTCTTTTTTAAACTGAAGATAGCTCTTAATGACATTGGCTGTATGTTTAGGGTTGTTGACCTGCTGCAGAATAAATATGGGGCCAATCATACGCCTCCCTGATAGTATAGCATGATGGATAAGTATCTGCTTGAAATTCTCAGAATTGGGGACACCATTGATCCTGACCAAATCTTCAACTCCATTTGTAGAAATGCAGCTCCAAACTTGCAAACTTCCATCATGTTTCACTTTTGCCTGCAGACACTTATTATTGTACCTCTCTCCAGCTCTTCACCAACAAACCGTCTCCTGCTACAGCCAAATATTTCACATTTTGACTCATCATTCCAGGCCACCTGCTGCCATTTTCCCCCAGTTTGTGCATACATAATGTTCTTGTGCACACTGTAGTTGAGTTGCTTTGCTTTGTTTTCATGTCAGTGGTATGAATTTTTAGCCATAATTTTTCCATGAAGACCACTTCTGGCCAGACTTCTCCAGACAGTAGATGGGTGTACCTTGGGCACTACTGGATACCTTCCAGTGAGGAAGGGAAGTAAGCATGATGTGTCTTTCATCTGCTGCATTAAGTTTCCTTGGCCAACTATTGCTTCTACAGTCCTCAACATTGGCTGATCAATGGTGTCCTCAATGCTGAGAAATATAGGCAGATGCGTATCCATCATTTCATACAATCAGGGAGGTGTGTGATTGCCCCAAATGTATTCTGCAGAAGGACAACCTCCCCAGACATACAGCCAATGTCATTAAGAGGTATCTTCAATGTAAGAAGAAAAAAAAGGAGACCTGGAAGTGTTGGTTTGGCCCCCACAGAGCCCCTGTGGAGATTGTCTGGGATTACATGAAGGGACAGAAGGATTTGAGGCAGCCTACATCAACAGAATATCTGTGGTTAGTTCTCCAACATGTTTGGAACAACCTACCTGCCGAGTTCCTTCAAAACTGTGTGCACAAGCACTGTGTTAATTTGATTCACATTTTTTTTCTGGTTGCTTATTTTGCATTTTGTAAACTGATTAAAATAAAATATATATAATCCTGTAGCAGCAGCCTTGACTGGATGTCAAAGGGAATGGCCAGTAACTTTAGGTCTCTATAAGATCAGACCAAGTCTATACAGTAACCCTTGGCACCCACTTTACACGGGCCGACTTTTCGACGGACTTCCGACTGACTTTTGTATGAACGGACTTGCCTACACACGATCACACCAAAGTTCCGACGGATTCGTAAGTGATGACGTACGACCGGACTAAAATAAGGAAGTTGATAGCCGGTAGCCAATAGCTGCCCTTGCGTGGGTTTTCATCCGTCGGACTAGCATACAGACGAGCGGATATTTCAACCGGACTCGAGTCCGTCGGACAAATTTGAAACATGTTCCAAATCTAAAGTCCGTCAGATTTTTGACCGAAAAAGTCAGCTACAGGTCCGATGGAGTCCACACACAGTCGGATTGTCCGCTGGATTTGGTCCGTTGGACCAGTCCAGTCGAAAAGTCCGCCCGTGTGTACACGGCATAAGAGTCCCAAAAGCAGGTCTTACTCACAATGTCCTAGGACAACCACCCAGCTTCCATGTGATATTCTTCAGTGAGGAAGACCAAGATCCTTCTCCAGATCAGGACTCCAGAATGTCTTCTAGCAAAAAAAAATCCTTTAGCAATCTTCTCTAGGCTCCCAGCCCAGCCCCTGCTAAGGCCCAGACTACTACTCCTGTCTCACAACTGTTGTCGCCAAGGAGCAGCAGCCCCAGGAGACAAGAGAACCCTCCTAGCAGAGAAAAAACACTCTGTCCAGGCCTTCCAAACATTTTTTGCCTCCCAGCCACCTTCTGGACACTCCCTTCCCAGGAATTGGCAAAGGTGTGATAAATATTCATAAATCAGTGGTGACGGCTGATATGATGATTAATGGAGCATCAGGAGAGGTCCAGAAAGTGCAGAACCACAGAATGGATGATGCAGAAGCAGCTTCCTCACCAGCAAGGAGAACAGTGAGCAGTCCAGTAGTGACACCACCAAATCTCATTCCGAATTTAATGAGACTGGAAGTTTAGAGGCAGCAGTGCCTTAGATGATCTTTCACTTCAGATATACTGTGATGAGGTTGTCAGTTTTTAGGAGGATTCCAAGACAAAGGTACATTGAACTTAGGCACAATTAATATTTTTAGATATCCCTTAAAAAAAAGCAAACATCTTCACTTTTTGAGTTTAGATCAACTGTTTAATTACCGTTTAGAAACCCAAGGAGGCAGAGGGGCATTGGGCATGCATTGTGTGTTATTTTGAACTTTTTCTCCAGCCCTGATGAAGGCAGATTGTGTTGCCCCCTGAAACATGTTGGCTGTTTTTTGCCCTGTTTGTTGTAATCAGTTGAAAAACTGGACTCCTAAGGATTTTTCATTTGGAGCTCTTTTTGACGAACTACACTGTTTAGAAACTCTCAGGGGACACATTGTTTTTTTTCTTGCTGCTAAGTGATGGTAGAGAAAAAAAAAGCAGGCCATGAGTAGACTAACTAGAGATAGGAAATGTATGGAATGGTGTTACAAGATGCACTTTCACTGCAAAGGCCCCTACCCCAGTGTTGATCAGGTTTTTTTTACCCAGAGACAGGTGCAGGTTCTACCCCTCCCCCGAGTCACCCCTTGTCTCAGCCCCTACCGTCCCCATCCCCAATTCACCTCCCAGTACCGCCCCTTTTAGAGAATACAGAACCAAGTATCATTTTGTGGTGTTAAGTAATTTGTATGGGATTTGTTATTGATAACAAGAAAGGTAGTTCAATAGATCCTCTGCAATAGACACCCCCCCCCCAGCAACAATAGATTCCCCTAGCAGCAACAATAGATTCCTCCAGCAACAAAAGCTCCCCCCCCCCAGCAACAATAGATCACCCCCAGCCACAATAGATCCTCCCCAGCAACAATAGGCCCCCCCAGCAACAATAGAAACTTCCCCGGGAACAAACCCCCTCAGCAACAATGTATCCCCAACCAGCAACAATAGACCTCCCAGCAACAATATATCCTTCCGCAGCCAGCAACAATAAAACCTCAAATTTAGATCCCCCAACAGCATAGGATCCCCAGAACAACAGTAGGTCTCCCATCAGGAACAATCGACCCCCTGAAACAGTAAACCCCCCCCCCCTCCAGCAACAATAGACTCCCTCAGCAACACTACACTCCCCAGCAGGGCTGCTGTTAGAAATCGTGGGGCCCTATACAGCCTTCCTGATGAGGCCCCCCCTAACCCCACCTACAGCCCCCCTCCCCCCAGGGGTGCAGCAGAACAACAGCACTGACTTTATCCACCTAACACCAAAAAATTATGAAAAAAAGTCCCTCCTCTGCTTCCACCTCCTGGGCCCCTCTGTTGACCTGATGGGGCCCAGAGAAATTTCATTTAAGCCCTGGTAAGCAAGTAGGAGCAGGGGTGTGATCTAATATTATCCACTTATTCATTTAAGCAGAACAATAAAGCTGCCCCAACCCCCTCCCCCCTGTTTAGCTGATGAGGCCTGGGCCCTGTACAACAGGACCAGTTATACTGCCTTATCAGCGCTCCTGCTCCCCAGGACAATAGACCCCCCTCCCAGCAGCCACCATCAATGGACCCTCCAGCACCCCCCAGCACCCCCTGCCAGTGAATACATTCAGTACCGGAGATTCCAGAACTGCGTACCACCATGTTCCCGCTGAAAAAAAGCCCTGGTAATGATAATGGAACCTATACTATATTCCGGAGTCTCCTGAGGCTGCTAATCCATCTATAACATCTTACACCTCAAATGATGGCCTAAGGAATCAATGACCTTGGGAAAGTGTGCATTGAAAATGTAATTTCCTTAATTTGTATGAAGCAACAATAAAAAAAAAAAAAAAGCACCGAGATCCCGTCTAATTAAATATATGTAAAACATCAAACCAAAATTAAATGGCGTCTCATAACAAATCATCATTTTTCTCCTTTGCCTTCTTTATATTGTTTTACATATCTGATATATCAAACGTGCGCGGGGGGAATGTGAGCTGTAGGAAGGATTAGAAGTAAATTTATCTTACTAGACACTTGATGAGATTGTGAACATAATAGAAGATTGAGGTTTATTGAAAACAATGTTTAATTAATTACTTTTTAAAAGATGCCTAGATGAAAACAAACTGCAATGTAATAACAAGTACGGTGATCGGAGATTGACAGGATGAATAACAATTGGGATAAACAAACCTTTATCCCAATAATAAATTTATATGGAAGGCATGAATAGTTCCACTCTTTCATCTATCATTATTTGTAAACACGAATATTGCTACTATATTTTTTTCTTTGAGGCATGCGGACTGGTTGTATTTGTTTGGCTGTTCTGTTCCTGGTCCGAGAGCTGTGATGCACACTCTGGGCCACCCCTCTTCTCCCTGTCTATCACTGGGGGACTGGGTGGGCCTCCCTGAGTGCATCAGCGTCACGCCTCTGCGCCGAGCACATGACGTCACCTCTTGGTGATGTGACGCCAGCTGCGTTGATTCCATCTTTGGCGTGCGTTGGGCAACGCCCCCAGGCGCTGTCCTGGTGAGAACGCCCTACCTCAACACGCCCAGCGTGACACATTGTAGTCCTGTGGTAGGCAATGGTTTCCCATTTCATGCTGCACACCCTTTGGAACACATGTGCTAGCCTTAGCACCACCACCAGATTTGCCAGGTACCCACCCTTTCACTTCCCTCTGGGTTCTTTTTGTCCCTTGGTCACCTTAGGTAGTTCCCGATTCTCTGGACATGATTGGTCTGTTGCGATCCCAGGATATTTGCACTGTATCACTTTTTGTCTTTTTTGGTATGAGGGTCTCTAACACAATTTCTTCCACTTTCCCTCACCTCTTTTCTTCACATGACCTCACTAGTACATAGGCTATTTGCCCCTTGCAAGTCACACCTCATTGACTACACATTTTCCAATTAATTTAGACATTGGAGCTGCTCCCAGGCACCATCATGTATTTCACCATGGACACCCTTCATTTCTCCTTTCCTCCCCTCGAGTGTGGTGTTGTCCACCTTGGCTGCCCATAGATTCATGTCCCCTCAGCTCCTGACGGGGACACTTTCCAGCTATCAGGAACCATGAATCAGACCAAGACAGAACTACACTTGTTCAATAATAATAACAATAAGGTAAACAGAGTAAGCATAGTCAAAACAAGCCAGAGTTCAGTAACCGGATCGGGTAGTCAGCCAAGCTAATGTCAGAGAGCCAGAGATAAACGTAGTAGTACAGCAAGCAGGATCAGGAGCCAGAAGGAACGTCAGCCGAGCCAAGTCTTCAACAGGAACGCAGGAGAAAGTCTCTGTGATGTTGACAAAGGCGAAGGCAGAGATCAAGTGAGCTGGACGACTTTAAATAGGCAGGACTGACGAGCAGAATCAACAACAGCTGGGTAACTGTGGAGAGATAGGAGCTGGCAATTATCCGACAGCTGAGCATCCAGCTCAGAGAAGGAAGGGCTGAGCCCAGCCCTGACACCAGCCTCCCTCAACTTCCAGTTCTCAGCATTTCATGACCTATTACAGAGCTGATGTGTAAGTCATTTTTGGGGTGTCTGGCTTTTTTTCTCCCCCCTTATTCTCATTTTAATGATTTAGGTAATTTAGAATATCTTTCATATAATTTGTAGATATGCATTCTGCATTTGCTTCTGAAGAAGTGGAACTTTATGCACGAAATACGTCAAGCTTTTAAATGCAGTTTGTTTTTTACCAATTATGCATTTACATCCCATCCTATACATTGATTTCATTCATCATGTGTAATAATGTAATTTTAATTGTTGTCAATTATGCACATCAGCTCGTCATATTTGCAATGTACCATGTCTCATGTGCAAATTATGAATAAACTTTTGTAATATTGTGGAATAATTTTTATTTGTGCAAACACACTTCTCACTCAAAGTCCCGATCCCCCTCTTCTTATTCTTCCTAAGAACACATAACCCTGCCTTACTGAGAATGGAATTGATTGTTTGAAACCAGTGGTGTCTCCAGCTTTTATATTTAGGGGGGGCACATGGGGGGACAGGGGCAAAAGTAGGGGGGAAACTATAAAATGCAGTTATATATATATCCTGGGGCCCTTTACTACGATCCCACAACGGGCCCTTTCACATGTTCTGCGGTGAGCTCCCTTCCTACTGTATTGGGGCCCCCCAGGGTGGCAGAAAACCAGAGATATATGTCACCACCAGCATACCAAGAAAATATAGGGGTCCAAAGCAGTGGGAGAACTATCAGGGTTGCAAAGGTTATCTTGCCACCGGGCCCTGGTGTTCTGCCACTGTGGGGTTCCCCAGCCTCCTCTTGCTGTCCTGCCCCTGCTATTGACAGCGCTGGTCTGGCATCTCTTGGAATTTACAGGCTGGTTCTCCTGTCCTAAGGACGGGAGAAATCAGTCTTTTTTTCAGTAACTCAGAGTTCTGGTGGAGTCCTTCCTGCAACTCGCTCTTCTCCCTGCCAATGAGGATGCAGGGGAAGGAGCAGATCGGACGGCTGTGGTTGTGTGATCGCTCACATTATGCAGTGTCAGCGAGCAGAGGGAGGGGGGAGGAATCACCAGCAGGAGCTGACTGGGGATGCTCTCCCTCTCAATAGAGACTGTGTTACTCCAGCTGCGGTCCAAGTAAGATGTGGTGCATCCGCTACGAATGCAAACAAAAAGACATTGCCTTTTTGTAAAAAAAAATATTTTTTTTTAAATTGGGGGGCGGGGGGGGATCACATGGTGGGGCCCAGCATAATGTTGGGGGGGGTCAGGGCCCCCCTCTGCCCCCCTCTAGGAACGCCATTGTTTGTAACAAAGTTTAAATGGTTCCTTAGTTAAAATGAAATAATTTCTTGGGGTATTTAAAATAGAAAAAAACCTTCAAATAAAAGTTAAACAATGGCCCTAGGAGATTTGCGCCATAATGTACTAGTTTGCACAGCATATTAGCACATTATGGCAGACTTACCCGCCAAGCCATCCCCTCTAGAGCTGCAATGACAATGCTCTTGGCTGTCATAGACTCCTCCTTCTTCTCCCGGTCTTCCTTCCTGGTTCAGACTCTTTGGCTGCTTGAGTGGATGGGCTATGATGACATCACTCCTGCACATGCCCACTGGACTCACATATTCATGGCATAGTGCTGTACACGCACATGAACTTTAATGGCATCCCAGTCTTAGTCCGTTGGGTTCAATATTGAGTTGGCCCACCCTTTGCAGCTATAACAGCTTCAACTCTTCGGGGAAGGCTGTCCACAAGGTTTATGGGAATGTTTGACTATTATTTCAGAAGCGCATTTGTGAGGTCAGGCACTGATGTTGGATGAGAAGGCCTGGCTCACAGTCTCCGCTCTAATTCATCCCAAAGGTGTTGTATTGGGTTGAGGTCAGCAAGGTCCATAAAGACATGGATGAGCGAGTTTGGGGTGGAGGAACTAGATGGTCCTGACCTCAACCCGATAGGACACGTTTGGGATGAATTCGAGCGGAGACTGGCAGCCAGGCCTTCTCGTCCACGTCAGTTGTCCAGATTACTTGTGTACACACGATGGGAAAATCTGGCAACAGACCGCTGTCCGTCGAAAATGTACTATCCTGCCATCCAACATTTGTTGGCGGCAAAGTTGGCCAACAACTGTCTAATGGAGCGCACTAATGGTCGGATTTTAGGCAAACAGTCTTTCATCACACAATTCCCAGATGAAAATCCGATCGCGTGTATGAGGCTTAAGACTGGGATGCCATTAAAATGAATTTGCGTGTAAAGGCAGGCGTCCCAATACTTTTGGTAACACAGTGTACTTTTGGCCATACAGCATAAGTATTATGATCGGGTGTTCACAAACATTTAGCCACATTGTGTATGTTATTGTTGGGCTTTGATTTTTCTAACTCTACGTCGCTTTCTGCAGCAGATAACTGAACATCTTATTACAGCAGAATAGTATTTAATAAAATCTGTGCAGAAAAAAAAAAAAATCATTATAATTCCATCTTTACCAAGTGCATAATGTACTGTGTGGAGCTTCAGCCCACTCCTAATTCAAAATTAATCTTGTAAAGTAATGTGAAAGGCAATCTATAAGGGCGGCGGATGTAGTATTAGGATATCTCATGTAGAGCCCCTTAATTGAATAGTGCTGTGTGCAATTTAATTGCCTCCACTTTAAACGGCGGGGATGTTAGTTAATAGCAACACAATTTCTTTCACTTCAATCAGATTCAATCAAAAAGACTGTACTCGCGGCTTACCAGATAGACCAAAACAGAACTGCTAACTGCGTATCTAAACATCAGCAACAAAAAAGCTCAGCTGATGAATTATGTTCAAAGTTATTACTGAGATTCATTTTATGGGGACCTCTTCTGAAAGCATAAGAAGCTTTAGCGAAGGCAGAGGGGGCTGGGCTACAGCTCTGTATAGCAGTGGCGGCTGGTGGTGTATATTTTTTTTGGGGGGGGGGGCGCAAACAATTCACCCACAGCCACCCCCGCCCCCCCTCCCGGTTGGTCGAGTCACACAACTGGGTGGGCTCGGGGCCCAGTCAGGGCCGTTTTTTCCACTGGGCACGCTGGGCAGTTGCCCGGGGGCCCCACTTGTCTGGAGGGCCCCATAGCGCGCCGCGGCCGCCCCAGCTGCTAGTGAGCAAGCCCCGCCCACCTCTGCCATGTTCCTCAGACAGCGTGGAGAGGGAGCGGAGCGGAAAGACGGCCCTTGATAGCTGGCGCTGCCTTGCTGCTGTGAGTGACACACTGTACTGCACCAGGCCGGCGGCCTCAAGTAAGTCTAACACTACTTAAGTAGTGCATCACACAGAGCCACTGTCTGTGCCCCTCAAAAGCTGCCACTGAGCACATCAAAGCTGCCACTGTGCCCATCAAAAGCTGCCACTGTGCCCATCAAACACAGCCACTGTGCCCATCAAAGCTGCCACTGTGCCCATCAAAGCTGCCACTGTGCCCATCAAACACAGCCACTGTGCCCATCAAAGTTGCCACTGTGCCCATCAAAAGCTGCCACTAGGCCCATCAAAGCTGCCACTGTGCCCATCAAAAGCTGCCACTGTGCCCATCAAAAGCTGCCACTAGGCCCATCAAAGCTGCCACTGTGCCCATCAAAGCTGCCACTGTGCCCATCAAAAGCTGCCACTAGGCCCATCAAAAGCTGCCACTGTGCCCATCAAACTCGTGTTATATTGTCCAAACGTTGTGTTAATGTTTAAACACTGATTTTGTTGGAAGTACCAAGAAAGATAGCCTTTTTGATAATTTGCATTTTTATTCTCGTGCGTGATTGTGTAGACAGGGCCCCAGTGCACTGTATTGCCCGGGGGCCTATAATGCTCCTAAAGCGGAGTTCCACACAAAAATGGAACTTCCGCTTTTTGGAACCCTCCCCCCCTCCGGTGTCACATTTGGCACCTTTCAGGGGGGAGGGGGGTGCAGATACCTGTCTAAGACAGGTATTTGCACCCACTTCCGGCATAGACTCTCATGGGAGTCTATGCCTCTTCCCGTCCCGACCGCGCTGTCTGCTGGGAACACACAGCTCCCAGGAGAGAGCAGGGACAACTGGGTGGGCTCCGGGCCCAGTCAGGGCCGTTTTTTCCACTGGGCACGCTGGGCAGTTGCCCGGGGGCCCCACTTGTCTGGAGGGCCCCATCCAGGGCCGATCCTCAGTGCTGCAATCTGCTACTTAAGTTGACTGACTGCACTGGTTGCTCACTTGCTAGAATCGCTGGCCGCCCGGTGTCTAGCTAGCAACCAGTGATGCCAGTCAGAGGCCACGGCCGCCCCAGCATTCGTAGCGCGCCGCGGCCGCCCCAGCTGCTAGTGAGCAAGCCCCGCCCACCTCTGCCATGTTCCTCAGACAGCGTGGAGAGGGAGCGGAGCGGAAAGACGGCCCTTGATAGCTGGCGCTGCCTTGCTGCTGTGAGTGACACACTGTACTGCACCAGGCCGGCGGCCTCAAGTAAGTCTAACACTACTTAAGTAGTGCATCACACAGAGCCACTGTCTGTGCCCCTCAAAAGCTGCCACTGAGCACATCAAAGCTGCCACTGTGCCCATCAAAGCTGCCACTGTGCCCATCAAAAGCTGGCACTGTGCCCATCAAACACAGCCACTGTGCCCATCAAAGCTGCCACTGTGCCCATCAAAAGCTGCCACTGTGCCCATCAAAGCTGCCACTGTGCCCATCAAAAGCTGCCACTGTGCCCATCAAAGCTGCCACTGTGCCCATCAAAAGCTGCCACTGTGCCCATTAAAAGCTGCCACTGTGCCCATCAAAGCTGCCACTGTGCCCATCAAAAGCTGCCACTGTGCCCATCAAAGCTGCCACTGTGCCCATCAAAAGCTGCCACTGTGCCCATCAAAGCTGCCACTGTGCCCATCAAAAGCTGCCACTGTGCCCATTAAAAGCTGCCACTGTGCCCATCAAATGCTGCCACTGTGCCCATCAAACTCGTGTTATATTGTCCAAACGTTGTGTTAATGTTTAAACACTGATTTTGTTGGAAGTACCAAGAAATATAGCCTTTTTGATAATTTGCATTTTTATTCTCGTGCGTGATTGTGTAGACAGGGCCCCAGTGCACTGTATTGCCCGGGGGGCATATAATGCTCTTAAGATGTCCCTGGGCCCAGTGCTCTGCACCCCGAGCCCACCCTTTTTTTTAAAAAGCCAATTAGAGCCAATTAGAGACTGAAGGTCCGCTTTGAATAACTCACCTTTATTTATATGTATTACAAATTTAATGCTTGTCCCCTTTAATATATTCCCCATTTTCACCAATACATTGCTGCGGTCTTGTTTTCCACTGGTTGAAAGCATGGAGAAAATCAATTTCTGTCAGCTGTTTCAGCACATCCGCCGTTTTCTTCTTTACAGCAACACCTGACTCAAAACGTGTCCCTTTAACTTCTTCAGATCGGCGCTATAGCCGGATGACAGCTACAGAGCGGACCTGCTTTGCTGGGAGTACATCTATTGATATCCTCCTGTGCCCGAGCGGCCTGCGTGCCTCCTGCAGGGTGAGTGCGGCGCACTCTGTGATCAACTAGTCTATGAGACTCACTGGATCACAGATCGGAGTAAGGGGTCAATCCCAACCCCTTACCACATGATCAGCTGTCAGCCAATGCCATCTGCCAGTGCCACCCAGCAGTAGACAAGAGTGTCGCCTACTAGTGCCCATCAATGCCACCCATCAGTGCCCACAGTGCTACCCATCAGTGCCACCCATCAGTGCCCACAGTGCCACCTATCAGTGCCCACAGTGCTACCCATCAGTGCCACCCATCAGTGCCCACAGTGCTACCCATCAGTGCCACCCATCAATGCCCACAGTGCCACCTATCAGTGCCCACAGTGCTACCCATCAGTGCCACCCATCAGTGCCCACAGTGCCACCTATCAGTGCCCACAATCAGTGCCTCATCAACAGTGCTGCACATCAGTGTCACCTACCAGTGCCACCTATCAGTGCCCATCAGTGCCATCTATCAGTGGTACCTATCAGTACAAACCCATCAGTGCCATCTTATTAGTGGCCATCAGTGCAGCCTTATCTGTGCCCATCAGTACTGCCTTATCTGTCCCCATCAGTGCCGCCTTATCTGTCCCCATCAGTGCCGCCTTAACTGTGCCCATCAGTGCAGCCTATCAGTGACCACCAGTGCCGCCTCATCTGCGCATATCAATGAAGGAGAAAAATTACCTGTTTGCAAAATTTTATAACAAACTATGAAACATGATTTTTTTTTTTTAATTTTCCAGCTTTTTTTGTTTAGCAAAAAATAAAAATCCCAGCTGTGATTAAATACCACCAAAAGAAAGCTCTATTTGTCTGAAAAAAAATGATAAAAATGTCATTTGGGTACAGTGTAGCATGACCGCGCAATTGTCATTCAAAGTGCGTCAGTGCTGAAAGCTGAAAATTGGTCTGGGCAGGGGGGGGGGGGGGTTTAAGTGCCCAGTAAGCAAGTGGTTAAGCACTGATTTAACTTTTGGGAACTCACTCTCACATCGCTCGCTGATTCCTCTGTGCCACTCAAATACAGGCGCGCACGAGACAGGTCGTCATTCCCATAAGCTGTAGTAAGCATTTGAAAACATTGGGGGTTATTTACACTTGATGTGATTGTAGCCGTATTAGTGCAATTGTGACAGAGAAAATTGAGTACTGTCCGTGATACTTTTTTTATTTGCACTAACATACAATTTTTCAGGACAAGCTTTCGGGGGATATGTCCCTTTCTTCAAGGTCCAAGCAGTATTATTTACGAAAGGCAAATCCACTTTGCACTACAAGTAAACCTGGAAGTGCAGTCCTTGTAGATACAAGGGGGACATGCAAGGAAAAGAAAAAACCGCCTCCCATTCATTACAATGGGTGCTTTCACACTCGGGGCGGTGCGCTTGCGGGACGCTCGGAAAATTCCTGCAAGCAACATCTTTGGGGCGGTTTGGGAGCGGTGTATACACCGCTCCCAAAACTGCCCCTGCCCATTGCAATGAACGGGCAGCGCTTCCGAAATGCCGGAACACTGGAGTTTTTAACCCCTTCCGTGGGGGTTAAAAGTGCCCTGCTAGCGGCCGAAAAAGCGGCGCTAAAACGATCGGCATTGAGCGCTGACACAGCCGCGGCCCCAGTGTGAAAGGGGTCTTAAAGCAACCTGACAAGTACAAAAAAAAAAAAAAAAAATCAGAGCTGTGTAAATCTTAGAACTGGATGGACAGACATGCGAATCCTTTTTTCCAGGTAAAACAGCTTCCATGTAAGTATTTCATCTTTTGGATTCAGCTGTTTGACTAGAGTTCAGCTTTTCACAGCGACGGGAAGCGCGCGTAGCATCAATTTGCACAGGAGCGCTCGCAATATGTTATTTTCCAAGAAAAATCATTCCATACGGTCTTCTGGCATCGGCTTTGTCATAAACATCTGTAAGTCAGCATGAGAAATCCAATGTTTACTTGCGAAGTGCGGCACCCCACCGCGCCGCTCACAATGACCGAGAATATTCTGCATCCTGTCTACAGAGATTATTGTGCTATTGTTACATCCCTTTCCTTTCTGGATCTTTTTTTTTTTTTTTTCTGCATTCAGAATTTATCAAAAACAATTTGACTCGTACATCATTTTTTTTTAACACTTTAATGCCTGGAGAAACGTGACTCTGCCGGAAGGATTTCTGTTGGTAATTCTTGACAATTTTTTTGGGTTCTGCAGTGAATTGAATAGGAAACACGGGATCAAAGATCTAATCCAGAGATACGTTTACTGATCTTCACTGCTGTGCTGTATACTTACAATATATCCCTTTCATGACTAAGCCTATTTTTGACATTCGGGGTTTACAAGTTAAAATCCGTATTTTTTGATAGAAAATTACTTAGAACCCCCAAACATTATATATATATATATATTTTTTTAGCAGAGAATCTAGAGAATAAAATGGCGATTGTTGCAATATTTTTTTATCACACGGTATTTGTGCAGCTGTGTTTTAAACGCAACTTTTTGGGAAAAGGGACACTTTCATGAATTTTAAAAAAATCAAACAGTAAAGTTAACACGTTTTTTTTATATAATGTGAAAGATGATGTTACGCCGAATAAATAGATACCAAACATGTCACGCTTTATAATTCTTGTGGAATGGCGACAAACTACGCTACCTAAAAATCTCCATAGGCGACACTTTAAATTTTTTTATGGTTACCAGGTTAGAGTTACAGAGGAGATCTAGTGCTAGAATTATTACGCTCGCTCTGACGATCGCGGCAATACCTCACATGTGTGATTTGAACACCGTTTACAAATGCCGGCGCGACTTCCGTATGCGTTTTCTTTGCTGCGCGAGCTCGCGGGGACGGGGGCCCTTTGAAAAAAAAATTTTTTTTCCTTATTTATTTTATTTATTTTTATATTTTGAAATTGTGTTTTTTTTAAAAAATAAAATTTTTGATCACTTTTATTGCTGTCACAAGGAATTGTAAATATCCCTTGTGACAGTAATAGGTGGTGACAGGTACTCTTTATGGAGGGATCGGGGGGGTCTAAAGGTATTCAGATTGCCAAAAACAGCGATTCTGAATGCTGTCATTTTTTAAAAATCGGCGCCATTGGCAGACGATTTTCACATAGGAGACTCTTTTAGACCCCCCGATCCCTCCTTTGCACTTCACAGTATTCAGATTGCCGAAAACGGCGATTCTGAATACTGTATATATTTTTTTAAAACCGGCGCCATTATCAGCCGAATAAACAGGAAGTGACTTCATGACGTCGCTTCCGCGTTTACAATTAGGAGGCTGGAACGAAGCCACTCATGGCTTTGTTCCAGACTGTCAGCAGCCGCCGGAGGCAGCGGACTGGTGATCGGGACTCCTGGTGGATCGGGAGGCCCGGTAAGCGCGGCGGGAGGCGGCGGGAGGGAGGGGGGAGGGGGGGGCATCCCCTCCCGCTCCTTCAGTATAACAGCCGAACGGCTTTTAGCCGCATCCGTTGTTATACTTGGATAGCCGATCGCCCGCTCTACAAAATGGTCCTGGGATGATGCCTGTAGCTGCGGGCATCATCCCGGTATAACCCCCCAAAAGCCGAGTACGCACATCTGCGTACGCTCGTCGGGAAGGGGATATACATTCACTGGCCACTTTATTAGGTACACCTTGCTAGTATCGGGTTGGACCCCCTTTTGCCTTCATTCTTGGTGGCATAGATTCAACAAGGTGTTGGAAACATTCCTCTGAGATTTTGCTCCATAATGACATGATAACATCACACAGTTGCTGTAATTTTGTCAGCCATGATGGGAATCTCCCTTTCCACCACATCCCAAAGGTGCTCTATTGGATTGAGATCTGGTGACTGTGGAGGCCATTGGAGTACAGTGACCTCATTGTCATGTTCAAGAAATCAGTGGTGAGATCAGAGTGGTGGCTGGTGCTCCACCATTTTTTTTTTTGGTGGGGGGGGGGCTGTGACCATACCTCCCAACATTTTGAGATGGGAATGAGGGACGCCTACTAGCAAACGTATGTAGGCATAGGACACGCCCCCTGCCACACCCCCTTAAAGAAGAATTAACCAAAAAAAGGTTAATTAAAGGGGTTGTAAACCTTTGTGTTTTTTCACCTTAAAGCGGGGGTCCACCTATGTAACGTTTTTTTTAGTTAATTCACAAACTTTTCTTCTCAGCATTACATACTCACATATTGTGTGTAATATGTCCGCCTGTGTCAGATTTCGTCGGAAACAATAACTTATATTATTCACTGCAGGCGGTTTCCATCTTCATTGTGGGCATTTGAAGCCCACAAGCATTTATTTCCTGGATGTGGTGAATGCTGTGCTCCCAGCATTCACTGCTCGTTCCCGCACATGCTCAGTGGCATCCTGGGAAGCCTGAGACTAGCTCCCAGGAGTCTGGGAGAGGCTAGAAACACGTCTACTCCCACGGGAGGAGAACCAGGAAGTGCAAAGAAGAATAGAAAAATAAAAGGTAATTACGGCGATTTAAATTTTTTTAAAGGGCATGTCAGCATCTAGGCAAGGAAGAGAATACATACAGATATTGTTCAAAATTTGGGTGGAACCCCGCTTTAATGCGTCCTCTGCATTATGGTGAAAAAACACCTTGCAGTGTCCGTCCCCCCCTAGCCCCCCCCCCATTTTACTTACCTGAGCCGCAAATTTCCGTGGGCGCGATCCCGCGTCGCTCTCTCCACAGGGTTCTCGGCTCTTGATTGGATAGATAGATAGCGGCGCAACCATTGGCTCCCGCTGCTGTCAATCAAATCCAATGACGCGGGCGCCGGAGGGGGGGGCGAGTCACCTATGGATGCCGAGTGTATGACACAGGAGTGCACCCGCAAGGTAACCCCCTCGGGACAGAGCTTCCCAGAGGGGGCTATCCATTGCGGGGAGGAGCGCCGTAGGACCCCAGAACAGGTGGATCAGGGGCCACTCTGTGTAAAATTAACTGCACAGTGGAGGCAAGTTTGATATGTTTGTTATTTTTAAAAAAAAAAAACTGTACCTATAGTGTCACTTTAAATCCACAAGTGCTTTTTTTTTTTTTACCACCACTATTCCTTTATATTTAAAAAATTTAAACTATTTTTACTATTTTACTATTTTTACATCACTATTCCTTTATATTTTTAAAATTGACAAATGCAGCAATTTAGAAATCAGATGAAAGGTTTAGCTCTGGGAAACACTTAATGAAAGATAAAAAGTGCATTTTATATACATCTATATAGATGAGACCAAAATGAGGGACACATGAGGAGGAATGAGGGACAGAGGGACATTGCTCCAAATCAGGGACAGTCCCTCGAAATCAGGGACAGTTGGGGGCTATGGGCGAGGCAAACAAACCAAAAGCCACCCCCCCCCCCAGTCGGTCCACCAAACCTCCCAGCCACCCCCCCCCACTATTTGGTCAATCGACACACCCCGCACTTACCCCTCCTAGGTCGGGGGTCTGAGTCTCCTCCTCTGTGTCTCTTGCTGGGCGTCTCCTCATTAACGCCTCCCCCCCCCCTGCTCCCAGCCAATACAGTTGCTCCTCTCGGCCAATCGGGTCTCATATTAATTCGCTATTGTGACACAACCGGGTGGGCTCAACCTTTTCAGAAGCCAATTAGAGCCTTGAGCTCTAATCATGTGCTTAAAAAAAAACAAAAAAACATTGAAATCCATGTGTCCGGCGTCCCACATGTAGATTAGGGGCCAGACGCATGGATTAGGGGGGCGGTGCCCCTAATGGCACGATCGCCACTAGGTGAGATGATTGGAGTACAGGGACCTCATTGTCCAGTGGTGAGATGATTGGAGCTTTGTGACATGGTGCATTATCCTGCTGGAAGGAGCCATCAGAAGATGGGGACACTGTAGTCATAAAGGGATGGACATGGTCAGCAACAATACTCAGGTAGGTCGTGGCATTTAAACGATGCTCAATTGGTACTAAGGGGCCCAAAGTGTGCCAAGAAAATATCCTCCACATCATTACACCACCAGCCTGAACCGGTGATACAAGGCAGGATGGATCCATGCTTTCATGTTGTTTACACCAAATTCTGACCCTACCATCTGAATGTCGCAGCTGAAATCGAGACTCTTCAGACCAGGCAACATTTTTCCAATCTTCTATTGTCCAATTTTGGTGATCCTGTGCCAATTGTAGCCTCAGTTTCCTGTTCGTAGCTGACAGGAGTGGCACCCGGTGTGGTCTTCTGCTGCTGTAGCCCATCTGCTTCAAGGTTCGATGTGTTGTGCGTTCAGAGATGGTATTCTGCATACCTTGGATGTAACGAGTGGTTATTTGAGTTACTAATATGTAAAGTACTTGTGCGCTGCTATGTGTCTAGTGATAAAAATTACTATCTAAATAAGTGTAAAACTGGAACGGCTGCAACCATCACACCAAAAAAAAGTTATAAATAGTCAAAAAATGGTGCGCATGTTCAACCTGAGTGATTGTTGTGTATGCAAAACCAACAATAACGATCGACTTTAACAGCACTAATATAAAGCACCTGCCACCGTTAATGCCAACAAAATATTATTCTATTCGTCAGCCAATTGCTGTAAACATAAACAAAACCCTATTTTACCCTTTCATGCCTAATGCCGCGTACTCACGACCGGACTTTCCGGCAGTAAAGGTCCGACGGAATCATGCCATCGGACCTTTCCTTTCGAAAACTCTGACGGACCTAGAAATAGAACATGTTTCAAATCTTTCTGACGGAATCAGTTCCTTTCGGGAAAACCGTTTGTCTGTATGCTGGTCCGACGGACCATAAAACGACGCAAGGGCAGCTATTGGCTACTGGCTATTGAACTTCCTATTTCTAGTCCCGTCGTACGTCATCACGTTCTAAACGATCGGACTTTGGTGTGATCGTGTGTAGGAAAGTCCGTTTCAGCGGAACTCCGTCAGAACTCCGTCGAAAAAAAAAACGTCAGAGTTTATTCTGCCGGAAAGTCCGGTCGTGTGTACGCGGCATAAGCCTATTTCTGACATTTGTTGCTTACAAGTTAAAAGCCATATTTTTTGCTAGAAAAAATACTTAGAACCCCCAAACATTATATATATATATATTTTAGCAGAGACCCCAAGGAATAAAATGGTGATCATTGCAGTATTTTATGTCACCCTGTATTTGCGCAGCGGTCTTTCAAACGCATTTTTATGGGAAAAGACACTTTCGTGAATTAAAAAGAAAAAACTAAACAGTAAAGTTAGCCCTTTTTTTTTTGTATAATGTGATAGATGAGGCTACGCCGAGTAAATAGATATGTAGCATGTCACGCTTTGAAATTGCGCACACTCGTGGAATGGCGAGAAACTAAGGCACCTGAAAGTCTACATAGGCGCCGCTTCAAAAATCGTTAACGGTTACCAAGTTGGAGTTACAGAGGGGGTCTTTTGGTAGAATTATTGCTCTCACTCGATTGTGGCGATACCTCACATGTGTGATTTGAACACCGTTTACGTTTGCGGGCGTGACTTGCCTATGCGTTTTCTTTGCTGCGCGAGCACACGGGGACGGGGGCTCTTTAATAATTGTTTATTTATTTTTTCTTATTTATTTATTTCTTTTTTACATTGTCTGTTTATATAAAAAAAAAAATCTGATCACTTTTATTGCTGTCAATGTAAAAATCCCCTGTGACAGTAATAGGTGGTGACAGGTACTCTTTATGGAGGGATTGGGGGTCTAAAGGTATTCAGATCGCCAAAAACAGCGATTCTGAATGCTGTCATTTTTAAAAAAATCGGTGCCATTGGCAGACGATTTTCACATAGGAGACTCGATTGAAGCCGTTCCTGTCTTCGATTCAGTCTCACTCTAGTAATATCGCCTAAAATATGTACGTCTTTATTAAAACATAAAAATGCCCACTCACATTTTAAACATTTTGTTTAGATCACATTGGTAAGTTTATGGTGAAAGCTGCTTCCCTCCTCACCACTTCGTTCCCTAAAGAAGTCACGTGACCAGTGACACAACGCGTCGAGCGGAGCCAGTGATGTCACTTCCGGTGTCTTGTATACCTGGAAGAAGCTAGGCGATGATGACAGGAAGTGGAGGTGATGCCACTTCCTTAGACTATTGAGAAAGGGACCCTCCTGTCTGCCCTAAAACATGTAGCCAAGCTGAGAAGAGAGGTGCTGTTTGGAGCCGCAGCCGCCATCTTGCTACTTCTGGAAGCTGCTGTTGCTTATGTTCAAGCCTGAAGCCTGACAGCTGTACTTCCACCAAGAATTCTGCTTCAACTAGCCACACGCCTGCAGAGCTCTGCAGCCTCCTATGGAGGTCTAAGTGCGTTTTTGACAAGCCTTAATCCACTTTTAACTAGTGAGTGCTATTTTGTTGCCTTTTATAATTTCTTTAATAAATTGCTACACCTAAATGGAGACGCCCTCTTGTGTTTGTTTCTTAAAAGAAGTCCCTGACCCTTTTTAAAAATTGCACTGCACCAAAACGAATGATACTTTGTTACCATGTGTTTTGAAGCTCGTAAACGCGCGCAAGTTAGTAAGATGCATGAGGGTGCTAATAAGAATTATACATGACAAATTAATGTCATCGCTATGTGTCTGCTAAAGGGCTGGGTTTTTTTTTTATGCGTTGCAGGAAAGTACGTGATTTTGCGTGCATTTTCACAACGCACAGGTATAAATGTAGCCTAATTGTTTCAAACAATTAAATTGATATTATTAATAATGTAATAGTTTTTATTTAACAGTAATATAAAAGTTTAAGTTTAACCCCTTCCCGCCCGTGCTATAGCTGATCGACAGCTACAGAGCGGGCTTACTTTGCCGGGAGGGCGTCTTTTAACGTCCTCCCGTGATCGCGCTCTGTGATCACCGAGTCCTTCAGACTCAGCTGATCACAGATCAGGGTAAAGGGCCAATCACAGCAGCCTATCACCGCGTGATCAGCTGATCACAAATATCAACACAAGCCAGTTATCAGCTTTTCTTTCCTCACACTGACAGTGTGAGGAAAGAAGGAGAGAGACGATAACCGGCTTTTGTTAAAGGGACATCAGCACTGATCATCAGGGCCCTGACGATCAGTGCAGTCCCAGCACTGCCCACCAGTACTGCCAATCAGTGCCCACCACTACTGCCAATCAGTGCCCACCAGTGCTGCCAATCAGTGACCATCAGTGCATCCTCATCAGTGTCACCTATCAGTGCCCCTCAGTGCCAACTATGAGTGCCCATCAGTGCCACCTATCAGAGCCCATTAGTGCCGCCTATCAGTGCAGCCTCATCATTGCTCATCAGTGCAGCCTCATCAGTGCCCACCAGTGCCCATCAGTGCCAACTCTGTGTGCCCATAAGTGCTGCCTATTAGTGCCACCTATCAGAGCCCATCAGTGCCCCCTCATCAGTGTCACCTATCAGTGCTGCCTATCAGTGTCGCTTGCCAGTGCCTATTAGCGCCACCTATCAGTGCCCATCAGTGCCGCCTATCAGTGTCCATCAGTGCCGCCTGCCAGTGCCTATCAGTGCCAACTATGAGTGCCCATCAGTGCCACCCATCAGAGCCCATTAGTGCTGCCTATCAGTGCAGCCTCATCATTGCTCACCAGTGCAGCCTCATCAGTGCCCATCAGAGCCAACTCTGAGTGCCCATAAGTGCTGCCTATTAGTGCCACCTATCAGAGCCACCTATCAGTGCTTCCTCATCAGTACCCACCAGTGAAGAAGAAAAAAAACATTTTTTGTTTGTTTAGCAAAAAATAAAAAATTCAGGGGTGATTAAATACCACCAATAGAAAGTTCTATTTGTGTGAAAAAAATAATAAAAATGTAATTTGGGTACAGCGTTGCATGACCATTTGTCATTAAAAGTGCGACAGCGCTAAAAACTGAAAATTAGCCTGGGCAGGAAGGGGGTAAAAGTGCCTGGTAGGCAATTGTTTCAATATAACCTACTAATATAGCGTGAATATATAATACCGGTGTCACAGGGCAGACTTTCAGGCTGCCTCTCTCTAATTGAAACTATGGAGTAGGGCCAATGAGGAGTGGGTGGGGGAGAAGTGAAGGGGAATTTTTCTTTATTCCTGTAAAAGCTCTATATATTTCCACTAGGTATAAACATGCGCCTGTTGCACAATATAACTTGCATTTGGCTGTTTTGTAGCTGTAGTTTGGTCCGACGTTCTTTGGTTATGTAGTGATCTGTGTTACAACACCGTGTCCTGCAGGATTAAAGATTCACAATTTAAAGCCCCCAAACTTAGGTCTGTGCTTATCTTTTATCCACTGGATTGTGTAGCCAATGTTCCCTGTGGTAAGTTTAGAGAGTTGGATTTAATTTCACAAGCATGTCCCCCGAGCCTCAGACTGATACCCAGCGATCGCACGCAGAGTAATACCAAGAGATCGCCCGAAGGCTGCCTGCTTTATGAGCAAATATCTCCTACCCAGCCCTTGTTTTTGTGTTTTATTCACAGTACAAAAAGCAAGTGATCTACAGAACGATCGCATTAAGTAGCAATCATTTACCCAGCGCGGCTGTTCAATGTTGTTTTTTTTTTTTATTTAAAAAAAAAAAAAAACATAGTGAATATATCCTAAAATGATAGAAAACTCTAGTTAACCACTTGCCCTCCGGAAGACTACGTTACTTTAACTGACAATTGCGCGGTCATGCGATGCTGTACGTAAATAACATTTATGTTTTTTTTCCCCCCACAAATAGAGCTTTCTTTTGGGGGTATTTGGTCCCCGCTTGGTTCTTTAGTTTTTGTGCTAGACAATTAAAAATATAAAATAAAACAACTATATTTTTTTTCTTTCTGATATAAAACATATCCAATAAAAAAATGTAAAAAATCTAATTTCTTCATAAATTTAGGCCAGTATGTATTTTGCTACATATTTTTGGTAACAAAAAAAAAATATATATTGATTGGTTTGCATAAAAGTTATATCGTCTACAAACTCTGATATATATACTGGATTATGATAAAAAATATTTTATTCTAGTAATGGCGACGATCAGCGACTTATAGCGGGACTGCGATATTGCGGCGGACTAATCGGACACCTAACTGACACTTTGTGGGAACCAGCGACACCAATACAGTGATCAGTGCTAAAAATATGCACTGTCACTGTACTAATGACACTGACTGCGAAAGGGGTTAAACATCTATGTGTGCCTAGCCAGTGTTTTTGTTGTGTACAGTGTGGCGCTTTTTACTAAGGGATGTGCTTTGCAGGGAAACAAAATCCAGCACATCCCCTGACAGGACAGAGCTCTGCATTGTTTACATATGAAGAGCTCCCTCCAGTGTGTCTCCTCGAAAATCTGACGGACTTTAGATTTGGAACATGCTTGAAATCTTTCTGACGGACTCGAGTCCGATTGAAAAGTCCGCTCGTCTGTATGCTAGTCCAACGGACGAAAACCCACGCTAGGGCAGCTATTGGCTACTGGCTATCAACTTCCTTATTTTAGTCCGGTTGCACGTCATCACGTACGAATCCGTCGGACTTTGGTGTGATCGTATGTAGGCAAGTCCGGTCGTTAGAAAGTCCGTCGAAAGTCTGTCGTAACTCCATCGAAAGTCCGTCGGAAAGACCGTCGGACCTTTGTTGCCAAAAAGTCCGACCGTGTGTACGCGGCATTAGATGACTTTGTGTGTTGTGGTGCCTATAAAGTCCATTTTGAATCCACTGGTTTAATTTAATCAGTCCTGTACACCAGATAGCAGGTCCTCTACTCACTTCCTCTTCTGATGATAAAACTTCCCCTAACAATACTGCACTATTGGAGATTGTTTCCTTTAGTCTGAGAGTTCTATGGGGTCATCCCAACTGGGGAAGGTTCACCATCAGAGGAGGAAGTAAGCAGAGGACCTAAAGTCACGTCATAGGACAAGAAGACCAAGATGGTGAGCAAAGATGGAGAAGAAAAGGAGGAGGAGAAGGGAGTGGGGGAACAGAGAAGAGAAAGTAGAAGTAAAAAAAGGTGGGTTGTTGATGAGAGAGTACAGGAAAGAGAGGGTAAGGCCCGTACTATAGGATGAGAGAGGGAAGGGAAAGAGAGAGGCTGGCACAGGGGACCCCCACCACACCAGATTAGTGAGACAGAGGGGCTCACATCACGAAAAAGAAGTTGAGGGTGACGATAGGCAACCCAAGGATTCCAGATCTTGTCGAATTTCTTATGGTTGTTGGTAATGGTGCTTGTCAAATGTTCATTAATATAAAAACCATCCAACCTGTATTCAACCTCAGAGATGTAAGTAAACTGCTTCCTCCAAGCTTAATGTGGAGTTCCACCCACGTTTACAACTCTTCGGCATCCCTCACTAAACTGTGCACTGTAAAGGAATTGGATATTTTTAATTTTTTTTTCTCAGCACCTACTGTATATCTGCTGTATTCATTTTTCACTTTCTCCTCCCTGGCCGCGGCCCATCGCATCATTTCCTGTTTGCAATGGCTTCTGGGAAGGGGCGGCAACTTCCTCTGACACTGTCGTTGCTATGGAAACCTGACCTGAAACCTATTACACTGCTTGTGCTGCACTGAGCATGTGCGAGATCTGTAAGGATGAGATCCAGGAAGAAATACAGTCTGGCTTCAGATGCCCACACTTAAGATGGCCACGGCCTGCTGTAAGTTTATAAAATAACAAACTACTGCTATAAACTAACAAAACAGACCTTAGTTTACAGACTAACTTTACTAAAATACATTAGGCTTGTTTATTTTAGGGGTATTTTTATTTAAAAAGTATAATTTCAGCTGGAAAACCACTTTAAGGCCCTCTTCACACCTGAGCGATTTTCTGCTTGAAGCGTGTAGCTCTTAAACGCTCAACAAGCCAAATCCCATTCATTTCAATGACCCCTGTTCCCATATGAACGTTCTGTCACCTGAAGCAAAATGCCTGTCACCCAAGAAAGCACATGAACTTCTCTTTGGCAGATTTCAAGAGTTTTTTTGGCCCCATAGACTTCAATAGAAACGCCTGACTTGAGTGTTTTATGAGTGTTTTGTTGCTCGTTTTCTGCTCAAACAGCAACTCCCCACCCGTAATTTCCTCTCCCTCTCCTCCCTCTAGTGCTTTCTATTGGCTAAACAAAAACACCTGAAGCTGTAAAACACTAATAGGCTTCTAAAATGCTTTTTTTTAAAAAAATAAATTTATAAAAACTGGTAAAAAGCGGCAAAAAAAAGCTTGAAAATCGCCAGTAAATTGCTACACTCAGGTGTGAATGGAGCCCTAGTGATGGTCAGTTTAGAGGCCAAGAGTACATAATGTGCCAATTTGAATTGTTTTTTGATGGGATTTAGAGGTTTGAAGTGTAGGAGGGAGAAGAACCGTGGGTCTCTTTAGGCAAAACAATTTGAAACTTTTTTTTTTTTTAAATCAGAGTTCCGGCAAAAGAACCTTTCACGATCTGGGGAACAATGTAGCTAGGCAAAACGTTTTCTAATACCACCAAGCTCCGATTTCTTCATTTTCCTTTTCTATGATAACCAAGTATATTATTTACTGTAAATCTTCAATACATGAAAATGTTTATATATTTTAATTTACCGTTTTATATATATATATATATTTAATAAAAAGAAAAAAAAAAAGATACATAAAACCTGAAGAATGCAGGTTATCCAGAAACTAATAAGCACATTCCTCCAGACGTTCCGCATTAGATAAGTAAAAATGTATAACAAACATATGTGGTATTAGGAAGGTATGACAGATTAGACGCCAGGGGATCCTCTCTTGTTGTTCAAGAAATAAGATGACCTCAGGCAAGGGCCTTTTAATAAAGTGAAATATGTGAGTTCCATGATAGATTATAAATAGATTTTTTTTTATTATGTTTTTTTTTTTTTTTTTCATAACAACAAATACATCATACAGGCAGTGACACACGTTTACCAGCATGTAATATTTCTCTAAATTCCAAATGAATTAACTCAATCACATGCTGTGTTGAGCTTGTTCCAGTGGAGTGCGCTAGAGTTAACATTCTGAGTTAAGGATTTTTTTAAATAAACAGCCGATCAGCAGGCTAGGAGAGAGTCCGCTGTGCATGCTGGGAGAGATATTAACCATTCTGACCTCCATAAGATTTACCCCCCTTCATGACCAGGCCATCTTTTGCTATATACGGCACTGGGTTAATTTAACTGACAATTGCGCATTCATGCAGCGCTGCACAGAAATTAAATTTATGTCATTTTTTTCCCCACAAGTAGAGCTTTCTTTTTATGGTATTTGATCACCATTGTTTTTTTTTTTTTAATTTTTTGGACTATAAACAAACAAAAAAACCCAATTTTTTTTACTTTCTGCTATAAAACATATCCAAATAAGAAAATGTAAAAAATAGAATTTCTTCATCAATTTAGACTGATATGTATTCTGCTTTGTATTTTTGGTAAATAAAAAAGTCCCTATAAGCGTATATTGATTAGTTTGTGCAAAACTTATAGTGTCTACAAACTATGGGATATATACTGGAATTTTTTTTTTATACTAGTAATGGCGGTAATCAGCGACTTATATTGGGACTGCGATATTACGGCAGCCAATCTGACACTCTTTTGACACTTTGCGTGAACCAGTGACACTAATGCAGTAGTCAGTGCTAAAGATATGCACTGTCACTGTACTAATGACACTGGCTGGGAAGGGGTTAAACATCTAGGGCGGTCAAAGGATTAATTGTGTGCCTGACCAGTATACATGTGCATGATGAAAAAATTTTGTTTTGTTTCATTTCGCTTTGATTTGCTAATCTAATTTAGTTTAGTTAAATTTGGTTGATTCGTTCAATTCGTATTCGAAATTAATTTTATGTCTTCTTTAGAATTTTCTTCAAATTTACAGATTTTTTTAGATTCGAATCGATACATTTTGAATTGTATATTTTTTTTCTATTTGAAAGTGAACAAACAAAAAAAGAAAAAAACATCATCAAATGATTACAATGACTCTTTAAATCACCTTTGGCTTAACGGAAACATCATTATTTCGAAATAGAACTCTGATAACACACACAGTCTTTGATTTCAGAAATATGTTTACAGTTCGAATTCGAATGGATTTCGATGTAAAATTCGATTCGAATTTCAGTTTGAATTTTGGAAATTCGGATTAATTTTGTTTAGTTATTCGGAGCATTCGGTAAACTTCGTTCATACTGTTCG
This sequence comes from Lithobates clamitans, assembly GCA_037952925.1. Classification (NCBI taxonomy): domain Eukaryota; kingdom Metazoa; phylum Chordata; class Amphibia; order Anura; family Ranidae; genus Lithobates; species Lithobates clamitans. Next base: position 962,744 of record JBBGZY010000275.1, read on the forward strand.
GGTGTTCGGATATATCCGAATCTCTGAATAACCAAAAATTCTCCTGAATGTTAATTCGGAACGAAACGAACCACACATGTCTACTAACCAGTGTTTTTGTGTGTACATTGAGGCGCTTTCACTAAGGGATGTGCTTTGCAAGGAAACAAAATCCAGCACATCCCCCGCTGACAGGACAGAGCTCTGCATTATTTACATGTCTTTCTCCTCGCCAATCAGCAGGTGCCAGCAAACATCCATTGGCTGGCACCTGCAATTGTGTGTGTATGTATATATATATATATATATATATATATATATATATATATATATATATATATATATTATATATATATATATATATTTATATATATATATATATATATATATATATATATATATATATATATATATATATATTAATTATCTCACAAAAGTGAGTACACCCCTCACATTTTTGTAAATATTTTATTCTATCTTTTCATGTGACAACACTGAAGAAATGACACTTTGCTACAATGTAAAGTAGTGAGTGTACAGCTTGTATAACAGTGTAAATTTGATGTCCCCTCAAAATAACTCAACACACAGCCATTAATGTCTAAATTGTGAGATACTGTATGTATATATATATATATATATATATATATATATATATATATATATATAATTCTGCACAGCTGGCCTGCACTTTCGCAGTAGATGTACGTGGGGCGGTCGCTAAGTGGTTAAATATCTGAAGCACATCCCAGCACATCTTTATCTAACTTTAAGGCTACTTTCACACTGGGGCATTGGGCGGCGTCGGCGGTTTTTAGCGGCGATTTACCATAGTTATTGCAGAGGTTTTCAGCCGCTAGTGGAGCGCTTTTAGCGGCCGAAAAAGGGTTAAAACCGCCGCTGCGGTTTCAATGGGCAGGAACGCTGTAGGAGCGGTGTATACACCGCTCCTACAGCGCTGCAAAGATGCGATTTGCAAGCCCCTCGGGCTTTCACATTGGCGTTATAGTGCCTGTAAAGCGCCTCAGTGTGAAAATAGCCTAACATATGGTGTCCATGCTCAAGTCCCTTTTTATGAGCTCATAACATCATTGTACCATCACCCTTGCTTTTTTCAGTTAATATTTTTACAAACAATTGGGACTTTAGGAACACAAGGGAAACACAGGGAACACAAAAGAACACATATTCCAATTCTGTGAAATCAATAATTATTTGTCTTCAATAAAAAATATACCCCATAAAAAAACATATACATACACTATAAGGCTGGAAATATTGGTATCTTACATACAATTTACCACATATCTGATGCTTTACATATCAATACCATGTTCCAACTGTATATGTTGCATCATTCTTAGAAGGGGAAGAAAATCATAGGAGAAAAGAAAAATAGCCACACACCCGGAGTAATGTCAAAGAAAAGGGACTGTCCCCCGTATGGGGTTTTCTAGGCAGCAAAAAGGTTGAGAAAATACTACATGAAGTTGGGTCAATATGATTTTATTATGACAAAGTATCAAAAATTATTTTGGACAGAATCGGTCAAAACATGAGCTGTGGTACAAAAAATAAAAACAACAACATCACTAATATAGCAGTACACAATGGTACACAGTGCTAAAGCACTTAGAGTAGAGATGGTATATGGATCCTGATGCGTTTTGACCCCACCGGGTCTTCTTCAGAGGATTTTGTGAGCTGTAGAAATGTTTACATGTGTTGGAATTCATAATTATGATCATAAAGTAAAAAGAACAATAATGGGCATTTTTATATATAGTTACCAATCACATTGTGTTAAGCGATGTCTCAAAAACCTCTAAAGAGAGACCCCCTTGCTTGATCCAAGAATCTCCGGTCGGCCGGTGCATCCACAGAGGGGGGGGGGGCCAACTGCTCATACGTGTCCTGCGAGGAGTCACATTGGTGGCAATCCCAGTGGCCTGGGAGGGGCGCGGAGGCGGATGAACAGCACCTGCATTTGGGGCATCAAATCACAATGCTATGGGTATGTTCTATTTGACACTGGTAAGGATATTTTATACTTCCAATACACAATATTGGGAATAGTGAATGGACGGCTAAAAAGGACGGCTAGAAAGATTATATATATATATATATATATATATATATATATATATATATTTATTATATCTTTTATATATATTTTTTCTGTGTCCTGCAACATGTGGTTATGAAAAATAAATGTATCAGAGTGCAAATGGGAAACCAAGGACTAATAAATATAACTAGAAAATGCATGTTAAGTCGTTATATTATCGAACATCGCTAGTATGTTGGAAGAAAATGGTAGGGAGAATAAGAAAGAAGGAGGAAAGAAGAAAGGACATGGTGTGGAATGACTGTGAGGAAGGGAAGGGGAGGAAAAAAGGGGGGAGGAGAAAGAAAAGGGGGAAAGGGGAAGGGGGAAGACAAAGGAAGGGGGAAGGAGGGGGATGGGAAAGAGGGGGGAATGGAAGGAAGGCAATGGGGATGAGAGGAGCTAGGGGGATTAGCCGAGAAAAGATATGGGAACAATGAAATGTGGAAATATGAAAAAACAGTATGTACAGTGTGACTTCAGACTGTGTGTGTGTGGGAGTGCTATTAGGGTGAATTGGATGTGAGAAGGCAGGACAAACCAAGCAACAATTGTGAACGCAAAACCAAACCAAAAACCAAACAAGGAAAGCGGGAGGTGGTGTAAGTGATAGGATGTATGTGTAGTGCAAACAAAAGTGGACTAAAATGGGATTTTACCTTATGTGTTCAAGGGGAATTGTTCCAGCAATGGGAGAAAAAAATATCACACTGTTGATGTTCCAGCTGATTGTATGAACGGTATGGGCAGATCTACACTATCAAAAAATGTCCAAAATAATTTTTGATACTTTGTAATAATAAAATGATATTAACCCAACTTCATGTTGCATCATTCTTTACTAGAAATATAACAACTCTCTACCCTACGCGTTTTATGAGCAATGTTCACTTCTTCAGGATAGTGTAAATTTGTGATAGATAAATGGACAGACCAGCCCACATTTAAAAAAAAAAAAATTACATGTAAACTTGCTTGCTCCGCAGATGCTGAACTGGGCAGCCAACTAGAGGCCACAAGGAATATTTCTTAGTGCCCTTCCTTAATGATGTAAATTATTTTTGACTAGGTATTTTATCCCACCCCTACGGGCTTCTATCTCTTAAATAGCGTCTTATTTGCTCTGTATGTGGATAATAAGACAGTGAAGGTGTTTGATTAAATCATATGCATCTATATGGATATGCCCATGGGAGGTGGAATGGGTGGACTCAGTTGTGGAATGTTTATATCATGCTGATTCTCCTAGGTCAATGAAAACTTTTTGCCATCCAGTGCTTCAGCCATATGGGGAGATATACAAAAACTGGAGAGTGCAAAATTTGGTGCAGCTCTGCATAGTAACCAATCAGCTTCCAGGTTTTGTTGTCAAAGCTTAATTGAACAAGCTGAGGTTAGAAAGCTGATTGGCCACCATGCACAGCTGCACCAGATTCTCAGTGTTCCAATTTTTGTAAATCTCCCCTATAGTGTCTTATGACCTGTCATTGCTAAATAATCAGTCTTCCCAAAAGTCGCACGAGGTGCATAGCAACTTCTGTCGTGAAATCGAAACACTCTTTATATCTTGAAGTGAAGCCATGATGTTTTCTGTTTGCACCTTAGAGACTAGATCTCCTTTGATTCTTGAAATTGACGATCTCAGTGCTTTGGAAACTGATAATAAAGTTGGCTGCAGGTTTGCAGGCTACCCCAGCTGCCGAACTGTCAGTGGTGGTTTTTTGTTTGGGGGGGGGGCGGCAAACAACCACCCCTGCGGCACCTCAAACCCCCCCCATCTAGCTGTCTGCTGGTCCACTGACACTTACCCCATATAGGCGATGGGTACAGTGGTGGAAATCGGGCATCAGCAGACAGCAGACTGTGTCTTCTCCTCGCTTCCGCCATGTGTCTCCTCCCCCCTTCCTAGGCGTCCAATAGGGTCACCTGTCCTTTCAGCCAATCGGGTGACAGGTATCAGACCCGCTTCCCAATTGGCCGGGTGGAGGATCAGTGTCTCAACAGCGAATATTCATTCACTGTTGCAACAATGCTCTGCGCCACAAGCCCACCCTATTTTGAAGCCTATTAGAGCCTCTGTCTCTATTCAGGTGCTTAAAAACACCCCCGCCACTGTAATTCATGCGCCTGGCATCCTGAAAGGGGCCGGACACATGGATAGGGGGTAGTGGCCATGGATAATAGAATATCAATTAGGATGTGGTGGCCGTGGATAGAGGGGGCAGAGCCTGGGCACCCCTAATGGATAGGGAAAATAGCAACCTTCGTGCCAATAGTGACAAATTAAAAAAACATATGTGATTTGCTTAAAATCATAAACAGAATTGCCAAAAATAAGAGGTGTAGAATTTAACCACACATATACCAAGCTGCTCCCCAAATTTGAAACAAAAGAATCAAAGGTGAACACTCATATACATAGGGGCGCTAAAACTACAAAAAATTTAAAAAAAATTGATTGGGTAAAATATGAAAAAAACAAACCCAAAAATGTGCTTAATATAAAAAATTGGCAATCATAATAGGTAAATAACCTGAAAGGAATAAAATATCAACAATATGTGATAATAATAATAGTGATAAATTGTCCCAATCCAGTGAATAATTCAAAACAGAAGTGATGTCTTCAAAATATAGTTACATAGTTACATAGTAGGTGAGGTTGAAAAAAGACACAAGTCCATCAAGTCCAACCTATGTGTGTGATTATGTGTCAGTATTACATTGTATATCCCTGTATGTTGCGGTCATTCAGGTGATTATCTAATAGTTTTTTGAAGCTATCAATGCTCCCCGCTGAGACCACCGCCTGTGGAAGGGAATTCCACATCCTTGCCGCTCTTACAGTAAAGAACCCTCTACGTAGTTTAAGGTTAAACCTCTTTTCTTCTAATTGTAATGAGTGGCCACGAGTCTTATTAAACTCTCTTCTGCGAAAAGGTTTTATCCCTATTGTGGGGTCACCAGTACAGTATTTGTAAATTGAAATCATATCCCCTCTCAAGCGTCTCTTCTCCAGAGAGAATAAGTTCAGTGCTCGCAACCTTTCCTCATAACTAAGATCCTCCAGACCCTTTATTAGCTTTGTTGCCCTTCTTTGTACTCGCTCCATTTCCAGTACGTCCCTCCTGAGGACTGGTGCCCAGAACTGGACAGCATACTCCAGGTGCGGCCGGACCAGAGTCTTGTAGAGCGGGAGAATTATCGTTTTATCTCTGCAGTTGATCCCCAGCTGGTTGTATCTGCGTACAGGGTGGAACGCACGCTGAACATGATGCGAACATGATGCTATGCGACGGGTCTATGACAACAACCTTACCCTGACATGCGAGCAGCCCCAGTGCCGGGTAGGCACCTACAAATGTAAGAGGCCATTTGGCTATTTCTATGATATTTTAATTTTTAATAAATGGTTTTACGCTATGGAGACTTTGTTTGTTTCCCATATATCCTTACCTTGAACGAGTGGGACGGGAGGGATCCATGCCTAAAGCAACATCCAGTTGTTCAGCCTTCCATGTGAGCAGGAACAATCCTGCATAAGCACTAGTGACTCTCTTTTTAAGTAAAGGAGTCATTGGTATCTGGTAAGCAGATATCTATTACTTCATGGTGTATTCTTTCTTCTTTGGTGACGGAATTCTTTATATCAACGGCAAGAATTTGGCACATATACTTTGAAGACATCACTTCTGTTTTGAATTATTCACTGGATTGGGACAATTTATCACTATTATTATTATCACATATTGTTGATATTTTATTCCTTTCAGGTTATTTACCTATTACGATTGCCAATTTTTTTGTATTAAGCACATTTTTGGGGTTTTTTTTTCATATTTTACCAATATGAATTCAATTTTTTTTTAATTATTTGTAGTTTTAGCGCCCCCTATGTATATGAGTGTTCACCCCTAATGGATAGGCCGCCACTGCGAACTGTTCCTTTTTAGGTCTGAATCCACCCTCCTGTTCATAATATCTTTAAAGAATACTTGTTCTTCAAGGGGGCAGCACTAAATGCTTTGCTAGTCTTTGCAAGACTACATCAACTTTTGGAGGAGTATCCCAGGATTCCAAAAGTACTGCCTGAAAGTGATAAAGTTTAGAAATGTGGTTTAAAATATTTACTTTTTTATCTGGCTTGGCCCATTCATCCTTTGTAATCTCCTTGATCTCCAACATTAAAAGAGAAGTATGAGATTTCCTTTTTTGTTGGATTTATACTTACACTGAGAACTCAAACACCGCCAATCGCTTGGTTCTCACAGATCCCTGAGCAGAGAGGCAGTGACTGGAGTGATGGGTTGTGGAGGTGGCGGGAGCGGCCGGCTCAGGTTCTCAGCAGCTCACTGAGAGGCTTAATGGGGTGCTGGTCCAGTCAATTGGGTGGGTCCCAGCCATATGATCGTGATCCTTTCTGGGCTTGGACCGGCTCCGTAACATCAGCCAACAGCGAGCTTCAGCCTGCTCTCTAATGAAAACAGGTCAGAACAAACTGCACTCCTTTGATCCACAGGAGAAGTACAGCCAAATGAGCTTTGACTGTACTTCTCCTTTAATGGAAAATTAGGCAACTCTTTTTCTAGGTTTGAGAAGTTTTTCCTTAGCCTTTTTGGGGAGGCACCATGTCATCTTTCCAGTTAATAGCTTATATCATTGACATGACGTGCCAACAAGGTAAAGTCGAAGTTGTAAGATTCCACTATGTCTATTTTAGAATCTTGCTAAGCTTCCCAGATCGAAGTATGTGGGGATTCTACCGCCAACTTCAACCCCTTACCCACTCTCACAATTTTAGGAAAAACTCCCTTCTGTACATATTCTTGTATACCGCTTGCCACTGCGTGTCAGACATACGACTCTACTTCCAAGGATTCTGATTCTTTACCTGACACTTCCTTCAAGCAACCTGTGCACATTAGTGCGGCCAGAAGAGAAGCAGCTCCAGAAGCCTAGCAAAAGCATGCAGATGGTCTTCTAGGAGATCTATGTTTCCTTGAAGGAGAGCAGTCATAGTGAATTCTCTGAGACCTCGAGTCATGTCTCAAGCCTGAATAGGGTAGTGGATGGTAATTTCTGCTGGAACATGGAGAAGGAGATCTCTGCAGGAGAGTTATGCAGCGTACACACGATCAGATTTTCTGACAACAAATGTTGGATGTGAACTTGTTGTCTGAAAGTCCGACTGTGTGTATGCTCCATCGAACATTTGTTGTCGGACTTTCTGCCAACAAATGTTGGCTAGCAGGTTCTCAAATTTTACGGCAACAAATTTTTGTTGTCGGACTTTCCGATCGTGTGTACACAAGTCCGTCGCACAAAAGTGCACGCATGCTCGGAATCAAGTACGAGCCGGAAGCGCTCGGTCTTTTAAAACTAGCGTTCGTAATGGAGATATCACGTACGTCTTGTACGTCACTACATTCGTAATTGTTGGAAAACATTTGTGTGACCGTGTGTATGCAAGACAAGTTGGAACCAACAGCCTTCTAATAAAAATCCACGGTTTTGTTGTCGGAAAGTCCGATCGTGTGTACGGGGCATTAGACTTAATCCTCTCCTTATGTTTAGATTTCATACTCTTCCGTCTAAGAAATAGTCTTTGGTGATTGATTATGTGGGCTCTGGGTGCACTGCTGCAAGTAGAAGAAGAAGCATCACAACAGGATGAAGTAATAACAGACAGATAAAGAGGAAAAGAGAGATCTATTGTCAATCACAAAAGCTCACCAATCATCGGCAACGGCCCTGCATGCAGCCAGTGCTCTCCCCCAGCTGTCAACTAAAGCTTGGAATATCCTGGAGTAAATGGAGAAAAAGGAGGATGAGGGAGAGAATGGGACAACCTCCCCAACCCCACCCCACCCAATCACAACCCACCCAATCACAACCCACCGAATGTCACCCCACAAAATCACAGCCCACCGAATGTCACCCCACCCAATCACACCCTCCCCAAGCAAAATCCAATGCCACTTGTACCCAGGCTTGCCAACCGCAGAAAAAACATGCTGCACTTTAGCATGGAGCACAGACATGGCCTGCCCTCTTTTGTACTCTCTCTTACCAACCGGTCACAAAAAATTCATAAAAAAGAAGAAAACCCATAAAAACTTTTGTGAAAAAAGATACTAAGCTGCTGGTTTTCCACTGATGATTTACTCATTATGAATTTAAAAAACAAAAATGATTTCTTCTGTGTCTAAGCCTAGGTTCACACAGAGTGCGGGAATGACATGGTTTGATTCCCGCATGTCAGTCCCGATTTCGGTGGTGATTTCAGAGACATCTATGCGGGTTTCTGCACAGATGTCAATGGAAATCGCACACATAAGTCACAAAAAGTAGTACAGAAGCTACTTTTTGAAATCGGTGTGGCGCCGATTTGGACGGTGCCATTGCCAGCAATGGCCGCCGATTTGACATGTCAAATTGCACCGATGTGAACCAAGGCTCAGTCTTCTTTACAAAACCATGATCTGTCTTCCACCATGTATATTCTTTTCAGTTACTAACATCAGTATAACATTTGTACATTATTACAGTACATGTATAATACATTCATTGTAGCATATTTGATATGCATCATTTAAATTTGCAGAACCATCAAAACGTTTGTTTTGCAAATGCTCTAATCCAATGTTTTATTATACTGACAAAGGGTTTCAGGTGGGAGCCGGACTGCACCTTGCACCAACTGGCACACAACATTCTTTCCATTGAATCAGCAATACAATAAATAATATTTTCTTGCTTATGTCACCTGCTCAGTGATTCATGCAATTAAGCCGTGGTAACATATCCTGGATGCTGGATCAGAGATCTGACATTTATGATAAGAATGGAATGTTTTATCCTCTTCGCAGGAAAAACTGTCAAAGATAATACTTTATATTTTTCTCACCTTAAAGGGCAATTCAAATGGCTGCAGTCTGCTAGTTTGTTTGATGGAATAACCAGGTACTGTACAGAGCAAAATCACAGGCTCCTAAATCCTATGCAGCTTCCCACTACGATGTCAGATATGTAAAGAAAAAGTGTGCCTATATCCAGTATATAGCACAGAGGGTCTAGACTACTACCTATTTATTATTGGCACCATAATACAGGAATATTAGAGAAATATGGTTTTTCTAAAAAGAGGATATGGCAGAGTCCGTTTCCTTTCAGACTCTCTCTTCTCTCATTGAATCTAAAAGGATGAAGATTCTGTATTCCTGATCATAATATATACAGTACAAGAAAGAAAACATACACAAATCACTATAAATTCCCTTTAAGGCTACTTTCACACTGAGCTGCCCAGCTGTTAGTGCTAAAGCTCCGCTCATCCCGACAACCCGATGGCCAGGGCTGTCGGGAAGAGCCTCTTGTCTTGGAACCTTGGAGCCTTGGAACTCCCCCCCCCCATCCTGACCTCCAGGCTGCATGCTTGGATAAGGGTCTGGTATGGATTTTGGGGGGTCCCCACGCCAATTTTAAAAAAAATGTTGCCATGGAGTTTCCCTTAAAATCCATACCAGATCGGGTTTGGTATGGACTGAGGGGAGGGGGGCTGCACACCACTTTTTTTCTTGATTTTTCATCTATATTGACGGGAGCCGGCAATACATTACAGCCGCGAACAAGTTTGAATAAAAATTGTTTTCTTTAGAAATGTAATTTTGCTGTGGTGCTGTTCTATTCATCGCACAGATCCGCCACTTTACAGGCAGACTAAGGGTACCCCCCCAGGCACGATATTTAAAGGAATTTTTCATTTTTATTGTTTCACTTCAAGAATTATTAAATCATTGCTCCTGAAAAAACTGTAGTTTTAAAAACTTTTTTTTTTGCATTGATGCCAGTACCCGGGTCCCCATACCCTTTTTTGGCAATAACTTGCATACAGTATAAGCCTTTAAAATTAGCACTTTTGATTTTTCATGTTCGTGTCCCATAGACTTTAATAGGGTAGCATGGGAAAGACACATATGGGGAGAGCTGGTGGTGCTGCACACCCCAATAGTTACAAAATGGGAAGGTTCCCCCAAAGGGTTTTTTTTAGCAGCAGAATAAATAATTTAATAGTCATTTTCAAATAGTATGTATAGAAAAGGTATATTTATTATATTGTACAAAGGATAATAACATAGTAGTTAAAATAAGAGCTCTGGTAGGAGAATAAAAACTATTCCAGATACAAAATTGGCAAACAATAAATTATACATGAACATTACATATCGGAATGTCAGTTGTATAAAATGCTGACTTGTTTCGACCGATATGATTGGGGTCTTCTTCAGAGCATTCCTTTGCTGTAAGAAATATTATAGATACACATGTCAAATTTTAACAGGTAATACATAGACCATAATGTATATGGAATACAGACATGTCATATATTTACCTAACGAAAAAATGTATTCAGGAAAAGGAGCCTCTGACATAGAAATCCCTTAAAAGCTTACAAGGAGTCAAATGTGTTATGTTACATAACACATTAATATAAAACTAAAACAACATGTACACAGTCCTTGCTTTCAACACTCTGACCTCCTGCTTATATTAATTTTTTAGATTCCATGGAATTTGTTCACCTATTTTTGGATATATTATCTAATTTTCATTTGGGTATCTGCTACAGGTGCGGTCCACCTCGCCTGGCATTCCTTTGGGTGCACCCACGCATCTGACTCCTTGTAAGTCATACTTTGAGCTGTCTCCCTCCTGGTTCCCGTCTGACTGGGGAGCGTGCAGGATCAATCATTATAAAGCTTTTAAGGGGTTTCTATAAAGGAGGCTCCTTTTCCCGAATACATTTTTTATTAGGTAAATATATGACATGTCTGTATTTTATATACATTATGGTCTATGTATTACCTGTTAAAATTTGATGTGTGTACCGATAATATTTCTTACAGAAAACGAATCCTCTGAAGAAGACCCCAATCACATGGGTCGAAACGCATCAGGATTTTATACAACTGACATTCCGATATGTAATGTTTATGTATAATTTATTGTTTGCCAGTTTTGTATCTGGAATAGTTTTTATTCTCCTACCAGAGCTCTTATTTTAACTACCATGTTATTATCCTTTGTACAATATAATAAATATACCTTTTCTATACATACTATTTGATTCAATTATTTACTCAGATGCTACAAAAACCCCTTTGGGGGAGACTTCAATAGGGTTTGCATGTTCGTTAGAACTCTTTGCCTGTTAGCGTGTTCTGGTGCGAACCGAACCGGGGGGTGTTCGGCCCATCCCTAGTTAAGACATTTTTGATTTAAGGGGATAGGGAATAGGGTGTAATACTTATCTTACTCCTCAGTCTGGCAGGCTCCCACCATCTGTGCAATGGTCCCCTGAAGCTTTTTCTATATGTGTTCAGAGTCACTGTCAGGCAATGATGTCATCAAGTACAATGCAGGTCCAATAGCCCTGCACTGAACATGAGGGTGGCATTGGACCCCCCCCCCCACAAGTTGGAGCAGAGGAGAGCAGCAGAGCTTGCCAGAGCAAGGAATAGGGTAAGAATTACATCTTATTCCTCCTTCTCAAGGGCATGGGTCTCCAAACTACAGCCTGCGGGCCACATTCAGGCCATTACAAGATTTTATCCTGTCCACAGCAAATATCAATTAAAATGCCCTGGCTGGCCTGTAGTAGATGCACCAGTCTGTGTATCATAATACAGAGACTGGCCCATCCACTGCCAGCCAGCCGCAACCCTCCTATATTCCCTAGTGCAGATAAACTCCCCCCACCACACCCATTCCACCATGGTTGGTTGCTAGGACTGCCAACCTAGAGGACTTGACTTCCTCCGTCCAGACTTGCTTTACCTCCTTGTTTTCCACCCTGCTGCTCTGCTGCCTGAAAGGTAAGGGGGTTTTGCTGGCCATACGTGAATGTAAAAGTGAACTTTGCTGGGCAAACCTGAATGTAAGGGGGACTATGCATTCCACACATGAATGTAAGGAGGAACTTTGCTGGGCAAGCATGATTGTAAGGGGGGACTCTGCTGGGCAAACCTGAATGTAAGAGAGGAACTCTGCTGGGCAAATGTGACTGTAAGTGGGGGACTCTGCTGGGCACTCCTGGATGTAAGAGCGGGCTCTTATGGGCACTGCTGGATGTAAGAGAGGATTCTATGGGCACCCCTGGATGTAAAAGTCTTTCTTTTGACCCCTAAATATTTGTAAAATATATAAGGTATCATGATACAAAGACTGGCCATCAACTACCAACCAACCCCAACCCTTCTACAGTCCCCAGCTCAGATAAATCCCCCCCCCCACACACCCCTTCCACCATGGTTGGTTGCTAGAACTGCTGACCTGCCCCTAGGATTTACAGAAGGACTGTCTTTCTTCTGTCCAGACTTGCTGCACCTCCCGGCTTTCACCCTGCTGCTCTGCTGCCTGAAAGGTAAGGGGGATTTTGCTGGCCAAACATACTGTAGATGTAAGGGGACTCTGCTTGCAGGCAGGTGCAGTCTACTTGCTTAGGTTTCCTGGGTCACTGGGGAAGCAATCCAGTTTGATGCTACCTCCCCATGTGACTCTGGCAGCCATCTTGGGTCAGGCAGAGACTATTTAAAGCCCTGGCTTCCAGGCTGGGTGCGTTTTGTGAGTTAGTAGAGTGGGGACATGTACCCCTCCTGTTAGGGACAGCCCCAGTGGTAGGACGAGGTTCCTGACGAGGAGGAAAAGCGCAGGGTCAACTACAGTGGGCATCATCCTGCTTGGGCATGAGCCAGACAGATACAGTCAGTCTGGCCGATACCTGCTTTCTTCACATTACCACTGGGTTTGTTGTGAACTGTTGCTATGTTACTTGCACCTAACTGTGTGAATTACTGCAGCCCACCTACATGCTATCCACATGTGGATGTAAGGGGGGTTCTGCTAGCCACACATGAATTTAAGGGGGACTCTGCTGGCCACAAATGGATGTAAGGGGGACTCTGCTGGCCACACATGAATTTAAGAGGGACTCTGCTGGCCACACATGGATGTAAGGGGGACTCTGCTGGCGACACATGGCTGTAAGGGGGACTCTGCTGGCCACACATGGATGTAAGGGGGACTCTGCTGGCCACACATGGATATAAGGGGGATTCTGCTGGCCACACATGGATATTAAGGTTATTCTGCTGGCCCCACATGGATGTAAGGGGGACTCTGCTGGCGACACATGGATGTAAGGGGGACTCTGCTGGCGACACATGGATGTAAGGGGGACTCTGCTGGCCACACATGCATGCAAGGGGGAACTCTGCTGGCCACACATGAATGTAAGAAGGAACTCTGCTGGCCACACATGGATGTAAGGGGGAACTCTTGGGCAAACATGAATGTAAGGGGGAACTCTGCTGGGATTTACAGGACTGTACCTTTTCAGTCCAAACTTGCTCCTTCTCCTAACTTCCACCCTGCTGCTCTGCTGCCTGAAAGGTAAGGAGGTACTCTGCTGGGAAAACATGAATGGAAGGGGGGGCTCTGGAGATGGGCACTCCAGGATGTAGGAGGGGACTCTATGGGCACTCCAAGATGTAGGAGGGGACTATATGGGCACTCCAAGAGGTAGGAGGGTACTCTATGGGCACTGCAAGATGTAGAAGGGGACTCTATGGGCACTCCTGGATGTAGGAGGGGACTCTATGGGCACTCCTGGATGTAGGAGGGGACTCTGTGGGCACTCCTGGATGTAGGAGGGGACTCTATGGGCACCCCTGGATGTAGGAGGAGACTCTATGGGCACTCCTGGACGTAGGAGGGGACTCTATGGGCACTCCTGGATGTAGGAGGGGACTCTATGGGCACTCCTAGATGTAGGAGGGGACTCTATGGGCACTCCTAGATGTAGGAGGGGACTCTATAGCCACTCCTGGATGTAGGAGGGGATTCTATGGGCATTCCAGGATGTAGGAGGGGACTCTATGGGCACTCCAAAATGTAGGAGGGGACTATATGGGCACTCCAAGATGTAGGAGGGTACTCTATGGGCACTGCAAGATGTAGAAGGGGACTCTATGGGCACTCCAGGATGTAGGAGGGGACTCTATGGGCACTCCTAGATGTAGGAGGGGACTCTATGGGCACACCCGGATGTAGGAGGAGACTCAATGGGCACTCCTGGATGTAGGAGGGGACTCTATGGGCACTCCTGGATGTAGGAGGGGACTCTATGGGCACTCCTAGATGTAGGAGGGGACTCTATGGGCACTCCTATATGTAGGAGGGGACTCTATAGGCACTCCTGGATGTAGGAGGGGATTCTATGGGCATTCCAGGATGTAGGAAGGGGCTCTATGGGCACTCCTGGATGTAGGATGGGACTCTGTGGGCTCTCCTGGATGTAGGAGAGGACTCTATGGGCACTCCTGGATGTAGGAGAGGACTCTATGGGCACACTTGGATGTAAACGTTTTTGTTTTCTTTTTGACCCCACAAATATCTGTAAAATATCCACGTGCTGACCGTGCACTGTAGTTTTACTGCTACAGTGCGGGTCAGCTGCGCAGAATCATGCATATATACGTGATTCTGCAAGTCCAGGCAGTGGTGTATCCAGGGTATGGCCCATATGGCAATTGCCATCGGCGCTATATGAAGGGGGTGCTAGTGAGTGACTGGTAGGGTGCCCTAGTGTCCCGGGCAGATTGACCCGGGCACTGGACATGTCTGTTCTTGGCCCGGGCACCTTCATTCCGGGACAATACAATGTCCTGGAAGGAAGTAGTGGACACAGCCAGTGCAGCCACCATATTAACTACATTTGCAGAACTGGTTGCTAGGCCTGGCCCCGCCTGGCGTCTAGCAACCAGTGACGTCACAGACTGTTAGACAGTGAGGCCAGGAGCAAGGCACGCGCACTGCGCCTAATGCTGCTCTGCTGTCTCCACCCACCTTGGCAGTTGGCACCCAGTGGCATGCAGCAGGGAGTCAGAACAGTGTCTCCCGAGTCCCTGACCAGCCCACCTACTGTGTGTCAGCCTGCCCGACTGCTGCTATTGCTTGGGTGGCAGGCAGTGGGTCTGGTTACCAGCGATGGCAGTGCGAGGAAGCAGGAGTGGCAAAGGCTGTCAGGCTGACCCCAGAGGAGCACAAAGTATCCAGACTCCAGTCCCGGCACTCCTTCTCCCTGCACTTCACGCAAAGACCGAGAGCAAGTGACACCGACAAGGGAGCTGTAGTAAGCCACACAGGTACAGATAACATGGGGCTGTGGCAGAGAGAGGGCAAGCAGGACTGGAATAGGGTGGCCGTGAGGTGGGTGGTGTACTTTGCTTCTTCTAACATTGACATGGCATGGATTAATGGCCATCGCTCCTTTAGGACTCTCTGAAGGGGGCACTCTGGAGGTACTATCTTAGTGTCTCTCGAGTGACCCCTTATATCCTCCAGGGTGTCCCATTAAAACCTCCAGGGTGCCTCCAGAGTGCCCCTTTACTTTTTCCAGAGTGCCTGACATCCTTCAGCATGGATGAACAGTAGTACTAAGGGGGCACTGCCTATTGGTTCAGCTCATCAGTGCCAACCGTCAATGCCAGTATTCACCTATCAGTGCCACCTATCAGTGCTAGTGTCACCTATTAGTGCCCATCAGTGCAGCTCATCAGTGCCGCTTATCAGTGTCAGTTGTGGCTCCTTTTGCCTTCACACCTAAAATGTTCATTAAAACTGAGCAGTGTTTCAGTATTCTCTGTAATTGTGAAGGAACATGTTTCCCTTTTCACCCTCAACTTTCTATGGTAAATTAAGCTGTATTATATTTATGTTCTGAATTCTTTTAGCTGACAAATCGGACTTTGCGCATGGATTCCGGGACCCCTAAGGAATGGGCGAGTATGAAGGAAAAGTAAATTATTTGCCCACATTAAGCTATGTTTATAGGCTTAACTGAATATTTCCCTGAAATGACATCCCTAATTGGGTATGTTTTACAGCCAGGAAGAAAATCATCCTATTTTAGCTTAGTTATGGCATTCGCTTTTCATTGAAGCGAGAGGAGGGCGAGGATTATATAAATATAGACTTCAGCTGAGTTATCTATATAAAACATATGTAGGAATTTAATAGTCGTCTTTTTGGAGCCCCAGGTATGGGGAAGCTTATGTGAACGGCGAGGAATCAGATATATTTAAGTTTATGTATTGAAGTTGAAATATAGCAACGGCTTGCTTAAAGCCGAATTCCAGGCAAGAACATAAAGATACGGCTGAAATATATATATACCGGCATGGTTTGCCTGCCAAAGGATTTGTAATACTGTACAGTAAGACATGTGCAATTAGTTTCCTTCCGAATTCGTTTTTTAGAGAATTTTCGACTAATTCGTTTAATTTTCAAAAATCCAAATTAACGGAAACCCGTTTAACAAATTTATCCGAATATTCGTAAATTCGAATATTCGAAAATTAAGTTCGAAACTTCGGAAATTCGAAATTCAAAAACCCGAAAATGTAAAAATCTGAAATAATAACTAACTAATAATAACTTAACTATTACTAACTATTAAATTTTAGGTATTAGAATTTTCTTTCAAAGTTGGCTAGTGAACGTAACAAATGCGAATACGAATTTTTGAAAAAAATTTGTTCGTTTTCGTTTCATTCATTTTTTTTTTTTTTTTTCGGGTCATTTGTTATGATTGCAATTTGTAAATTTGTAAATTCGAAAATTCCAAAAATAAGAAAGAGAATCTGAAATTTTGATAGAATAGCTAACTTACGGTACTAATAATAACTAACTACTAAATTACAGGTATTGGAATTTCCTTTCAAATTTGGCTGTTAGTGAACGTAACAAATACGAACTTATCCGAAGTTACGAATGATACAAAATAACGAATGCCATCTCTAAATGAATGGAACGTAACAAATTAATAATAATAAATAACAATAATAATAATAAAAACATTTTATTATTATTATTATTTAATATTAATTTGTTCAATTACATTTGTTTAGATGCAGCATTCGTTATTTCGGATAATTAGTAATTTCGGATAAATTCGTCATATATTATCATGCTATATGTTATATAATGATAATTTATTATTTATCTATTTAATGTGAAATTACTGGTTTGGTTACCTTGCTGGCGCCCCCCATAGACGCAGAATGTGGGACTCGGTGCCACACCGCCAGCATCAATGGATTTGATTGACAGCAGCTGCGCTATCAATCTGTCCAATCAATAGCCAAGACAACGGGCAGAGGGGAACAGCGCGTCTCTGGTGTGGGAATTACGGGGCTCAGGTGAGTAAAGCGGGGGGGCTGGGGGGAATATGGTGGCCCTCCTGCAGACTGGGTGGGAGAGGCTCCTTCAAATGGGACAGAAATATTTATCAACAATATCCATCAAGAGATCTATTAATTCCACCTTATCAGACTACTACAACATTGTATGAGTTGGTCTCAAAGACTGTTGTAGACGAGTGTCGGCTAGTCTGAGGTGGGGTGGGATCACTGTTTATGCTATGTGTGTCTCTCCCATTGTGTGCCTCCTAGGTGTGAATTTTCATTGTTAATTGAATTAATTGAGTCACCTATTGTTTCTGTCTGTTTGCTAACTCTTGGAGGTTTTTATGATGGGATCAACCTTGTGTCAACTTTAGCTCCTTATTTAACCATTGTGTGATGGTTTAGGTAAATATTTGTTTTTATTGTGATGACTGGCCTTCTTTTGAAGTGTATAAAAACCTGTATTTGTGTTCAATAAACAGTCATTCCTTTGGATTTCACCTTAACAACTTATCTGTGTACGATGCTTGGGGTAACAGGGCTGGTATTAGCTCTCATCTGCTGGAAGGTTTTGAAGGGCAGGAGGCACTGTTTGGTGGAAGCACCTCATCGGGGTGCCAAGCGTTACATCACAAATATGTTTTAGAAGTAGTGTTGAACTTTCCTCCAGTTAGTTTGAGGTCATGTTCATCCACCCTTTCACATCTCTGGCAGGAGCAGGCATCTTCTTTGTGGAAAAGAAGGATCACACCCTATGGCCTTGTATTGATTACTGCAAACTAAACAAAATTACTATTAAGAATCTCTACCCTCTACCTCTGGTGCCCAAATTATTTCACAGACTCGGAGCTGCAATAATCTTTACCAAACTAGACCTTCGAGGGGCCTACAACTTGGTCCGCATCAGGGAAGGTGACGAATGGAAGATGGCTTTTCGCACCCGATTCAGGCACTTCGAGCACCTGGTGATGCCATTCGAGTTATTCAATGCTCCTGCTACTTTCCAACATATTGTCGATTACATTTTTCGAGACTGCCTGGACCTGTTCATCAATGTTTACTTAGACAATATCCTGATCTTCTTTTCCTCCATAGACAGTCATCACAAGCATGTCAAACGTGTGCTCTGTCGGCTCTGGCATCACAGCTCATATGCCAGCTGAGGGTAAAGGTTATGGACTGGCCAAGCATTTCTTCAGATCTAACCCCTATTTGGCATCTGGAGGCATTCTCAAAGGAAAGGTGGAGGAGCGCGAGGTCTCTAACATCCACCAGCTCCGTGATGTCGTCATGGAGGAGTGGAAGAGGACTCCAGTGGCAACCTGTGAAGCTCTGGTGAACTCCATGCCCAAGAGGGTTAAGGCAGTGCTGGAAAATAATGGTGGCCACACAAAATATTGACACTTTGGACCCAATTTTGACATTTTCACTTAGGGGTGTACTCACTTTTGTTGCCAGCGGTTTAGAAATTAATTGCTGTGTGTTGAGTTATTTTGAGGGGACAGCAAATTTACACTGTTATACAAGATGTACACTCACTACTTTACATTGTAGCAAAGTGTCATTTCTTCAGTGTTGTCACATGAAAAGATAGAAGAAAATATTTACAAAAATGTGAGGGGTGTACTCACTTTTGTGAGATACTGTATCATTTGCTTTTGTATATGCATTTGTATGCGTACATGTTTTTCTGCTGGAATGTATTTTGTTTTGATGACAAAAAACAAACAAAAAAAACAAAACAAACAATTCTTTCCCATTTGCCCTCTGATTTCTTATTTGTTTGCATGCTCCTGTTTATTTTTTTGTAGACATGTGCAATTCGTTTCGTTACAAATTTGTTTTTTAACAAATTTCGACAAATTAGTTAATTTGGAAACATCCGAATTAACCAAAACCCATTTAACACATTTTTTAGAATGTTCGTAAATTTGAATATTCGAAAATTTGTAAATTTGTAAATTTGAAAATTTGTAAATTCGTAAATTTGAAAATCCGAAAACCCGAAAATCTGAAATAATAACTAAGTATTAAATTATAGGTATTGGAATTTCCTTTCAAATTTGGCTGTTAGTAAACGTAACGAATACGAATTTATCCGAATCTACAAATTATCTGAAATAACGAATGCCGTATCTAAAGGAATGAAACATAAAAAAATTAATAATAATAAATAACAATAATAATAATAATGATAAAAACTTTTTATTATTTTTATTTATCATTAATTTGATCCGTTCCATTTGTTTAGATGCGGCATTCATTATTTTGGAGAATTCGTAACTTCCGATAAATTAGTTTTCGTTACGTTCACTAACAGCCAAATTTGAAAGGAAATTCCAATATCTAGAATTTAATAGTTAGTTATTATTAGTTAGTTATTATTTAGAATTTTCGGATTTTCGTTCTTTCAAATTACCATATTTTCTTTCTTATTTTCGTATTTTAAAATTTTCGAATTTACGATTTTGCGAATGATCGATTTTACGAATTTACGAATTTTCGAATTCACTAATTTTCGAATTAACGAATTTATGAATTTACGAATTGCGATCAGAATGAATGACCCAAAAACCAAAAAAAACAAACAAATGAAACGTAAATGAAAACGAACTTTTCGGCAGTGCACATGTCTAGTTTTTTGTTCTTTCCTTGTAGGTGCACTGTGTGTATCTTTCACCTGTAGTTGGTATCATTGTCACAGTAAGCAGTGTCCCTTGGCTGACTGAGATGGCAGTAAAAAGTCTGGCGGAGTGGACCCAGCTTGGAGGTTTTTCATGAGGGCTAGAAGCGGCGCAAAAACTGGTCGGAATAACAGTCCCACTAACACAGATATGTCTGTTATGTTTTTAACATCTATTGCAGGTTTTGGAACGGCTGAAGCCCTGGTAAGCTCCCGAACCAGATTAAGCGGTTGGGGGCAGTATTGGCTTCAGGCATTAATAAGTTTATGTGGTCTTGGTAGAATCGAGCGATTGTTGGTAACATTTCAGATCAGCCAAAAAGGGATTGTTTTTTTGGCATTTGTATATTTTGGACATCAATGACTATGGTGTGTTATTTTTGAAACTGTGGCTGATATATACATTTACATAAAATATATAGCATTCCAATGAAAAAACTGTGTAAGTGTCATTTGTTATTGGGGGCATAAAGTAATTGGGATTATTGGGGGAGTAAAGATGACCACTACACCAGTCAAGACTCTGCAAGGACAGCTAGGTGTATAAAGGAAGCAAGATTTTGAAGCCACTGGGTATGTATCTTCCACTCTATCAGAGTTTGGCTTTTTAGCTTTCCTATTGAGGTAATCCGTTTCTTATCAA
Organism: Lithobates clamitans; assembly: GCA_037952925.1. Taxonomy (NCBI): domain Eukaryota; kingdom Metazoa; phylum Chordata; class Amphibia; order Anura; family Ranidae; genus Lithobates; species Lithobates clamitans. The sequence continues at coordinate 983,401 of JBBGZY010000275.1, forward strand.
GATCGACAAGCTGTGTGCTTATAGCAGTGTCAGTGGATATATTTAACCACTCAGTAAAATATTTTGTTTTTACAGCTTGCTGACAGTTTGAAAGTCAGATGCATAGATAGAAGGAGCATTGCTGTTGAAACAAAGCAGGGGAAAGGACGTCTCAGAAGCAAGTAGGGTTGTGGGATATCATTCAGCCGCTAAAATATGTATCCACTTACTGCTTTGTTTTCCACATGTTCCTCAGTCTGATAGTGCTCCTGTAAGGATCATGCCAGTTGATTATGGCTGTAGGCTGCTGAGATGTGGCGGGTAGAGTCCCTTAGTCTTGCGGTCCCTAAAGCCGATGTAGTGTTACCGATGCGTAAGCCTTTCAGCCGTGGTCATCTCAATGGACGTGTATTGGCATGGGAACACTCAGACTTCACATCTGGGTGTGACAATGTGAATCCATTGATGCGTTTCGTCCACCAGTCAGTGAACTTCTTCCTGTATTTACCTAGGCATCATAACCACACCGTACTTTCAATGAGTCATTGAGTATCAACCCCTCATTCGCCAAGTGGTGTAACTTTTTTGCTATCTAACGAGGTCAGTACACAGCCAGGCTGCCTGGAACTGACAGTATACAGACCTAGGTCAGAGTAACGGGATGAGCAAGATTCAGACAGAGAGCAGGGGCAAAGTCCAGGGAGAAGCCAGGTAATACATGGGTAGACAACTCCAATGGAGCAGGTCTGAGGACACACGGAACAAGCTGAAGATCATTCAGCAACTTCTCCCAGTGACACCTCCATTTAAATTGGCCACAGAGTGCCAAGTGTGCACGCCATTTGCTAAGTGCACATGCCGAACCGTCACAACATGTCTGGTATTGCCCTTTCGCCTAGAAGTGTTTTGTAATGGTATCAGCCAAATAATCAGACCAGTGGTGATAGGCAATTTCTACTTTACTAAACAATGAAGGTCAACATAACATTGCATAGGGGATATCATTTGAGCGAGGGGGTGCAGTATAGAACATTGATATAACAGAAGAAATGGCAGTAGAGTTCCTGAGTTCAGTTCAGCTTCTGAAAGAGAGAGAAGACAATAGTTCTCACATGTCCACCTTATGAAGGAAAGTTCTGGAAAGCTAATGGCTGGGTGCATCGGCAGCTGGCACAGGCTTCACACTGGCACTGCTGTTGTCTTCAGTCAGGAGGTTCTGGTGGATGTAGATAGGGCCACCCCACTGCATGGGCAGCCTCTCCACACGAACTGTTGCAAAGTCCTCTCCAGTGACTGGAGCTTAGATAAATGCTGTGTGCTCAATGCTGGTGGCCCGCACACCAGACTTATGGTCCGTACCCATGATCCGAATATCGTACGACCGATCGTATGACCGTTCTCGCTTATAAGTAGAAATTGAATCGCTAAATAAAGCCACGAAGATTCTCGTACGACAGACAAAAAAAAATCGGAAGTGATGTCATGTGTTGTAATGTATTTGTATTGTATTTTCGGATGACAACTATACTGACTAAACAAAAATTGTACGATCTGGAATCGTACGAGGAAAGTTTTTGGGTATGTCCGATCGAATAACATCGGATGAACGGTCATGATCGGCTGTCGAAAGTAGTGTACACACGATCCGAATATCGTACGATCCTTCCTCGGAGCACCGTTTTCGTACGATATTCGGATCGTGTGTACGGGCTATTAATGGGGGGAGAACCCAGTACCTGGTGACAGTTCACTTGCCCAGTCACTTCTGTCCCATCAGGCAGGGTCTTCTCTGAGCACAGGAAGCAGGGAGGAACCGGAATTTGTATCCCCTGGGCGTGTCAAAGAGCTCAGGGGATGCTGGGAACCCAGAGGATTGCTGGAGTTTGAATTAAAGGGACATGCACTTGACTGCGGATAAAGCGGCACTCCGCCACAGAATCATGACCAGGAGTCCAATGCACAGGAGCATGATTTTTCTGATTCTGAGAATCCGATTTACCTTACATTGTTTTTATAAAAAATAGTAAAATATGCTCATAAATTCTAAACTTCACTAGTTTAAAAACCTCTTAGACAAGATGTTTTGCTATGTTAGAAAAGAAAAAAAAAAAAAAGGTTAACGGGTTGCTTACTGGGATGACAAATTGTTGTTGCTACAAGTGTATAATGATCCCGCAGTAGAGGATTGCATTTAATTTATTCATCAGTTTAATGTCAGTGTAATTTGCAATTAAGAAAAGCAAATAATCTTGTGTTATTAAAGCCCCATCCCCATATATATATATATATACATACATCATTTCAAATCTGATTAGCTGTTCTTTCATATGGTGTGAACTGCATGGTAATTAATTATAAACAATACATAGTTATATTTGATAATATGCCTGCGGGGCAAATTAGAGTAGCCATGCAATTAAAGGGTTTGTCGTCTGAAATTATTTTTTGCTTGAAGTTGTTGTAAACTCTAAAAAAACAAAACAAAAAAAAAAACAACCTGCAAGACAAAGGCATAATTAGCTAGTATTAAATCCAAGCAGTTGCAGTGGTCCCCGTACACCGCTGTGACCGACGTCATGTCTCCCAGAGTTTTTTCCGGGTTCGCGGGCTCAGGCTCATTATGAAATACTTACATTAGATCCAAGCGGTTGCAGTGGTCCCCGTACACCGCTGTGACCGGCGACATGTCTCCCGGAGTTATTTCCGGGTTCGCTGTGATTGGCCGGAGCCGCGATGACGTTAATCTCGCGCATGCACGCAGGAGCCGCCGGTCGCGGGACACAGCTCCTGAAGAAGCCGTTTCTTCAGTGCGCATGCACCGATGACGTTGGCACATACGGATATAGTAAATATCTCCTAAACGGTGCAGGTTTATGAGATATTCACGGTACCTACAGGTAAGCCTTATTATAGACTTACCTGTAGGTAAAGGGGGTGTAACAGGGTTTACAACCACTTTAAAGCTAAACTTTCAGGCAGACAGCTAAATACTCCACTAAAAAACATATACTTATGTAGCACCCCTCTGATACCCCTAAGGCAGGGTGGCACCTCCAGAGGTAGGGGCAGGCTAACATTTCACCCCAAGGCTGGATTCATGGCTAAAATGGGGGGACTGAGAAAGAATATTGGGCACCAGTCACTTTTGTCTTTTTAAAGTATTATTGCAGAATGGTTAGGGAGGTGAGGGGTTAGGGGTCCCAGATGCCATAGCAGATCACTTACAGACTCTCCAGATACAGATCAATGTCCAGCTTCACAGTGTCAGAACCTTTAAGCTGACCCAGCAACACTGTAAGCACGTTCACAAATTTCAGTGTGTCCTCCAAGTGAGCCACCAGGCCCTTCGGAGAGATCAGGTTTCTACCTGGCTCTCTCCAGCAAGGGGCCTCCCCTGGGTCCCCTCCTTGGCACAGCTTCCTCCAGACCAGGTAGGACATCTTCAGGACCACATCAGCACGCGTTAAGCCCCATAACTGGCTATTGGGCCTAACAGCAGAGCTCCATCCAGTAGCACTTCCCTAGGCCCAGGGGAAGAGAGCGAGCACATGGCCTGTCCCACATATTTATATCCTCCCCCAGCATGCACCAGTGGCATTAACCTCCTACTGGATTGGAGGAGCAAAAAAAAAAAAATTTCCATGAAGACTCCTGGGATGTATGACATCATTTTGGCCTAGGCCATAAACCAGGAAGCAACTGAAGAAATGTAAAAAAAATGTTTCAAACAAGTAAATAGGATATACCTTCCTATCTACTTACTAAGGCTAGCAGCATAAGGATTACAATTGGTTCATGTTAATTGAGAGAGTTTAGTCCCACTTTAAGCTCATCACTAATAGTGAGCAGCAAGATTACTCTTGAGGGCACTGCTGTTCCTTCATTGCCCAGTAAGCTGGCATAGAAAAATATATGTGCCTAAGAATAGAACTTTATCTCAATTGACTCAACTGAAATGTTAGAGGTTGTATGAATGGTTAGTCATCATTCACTCCTTCATATAGTCAAAGTTTAACTGCGGGAAGTCGGCCCATTCCCACGAATCGCTGTACCGGTACGTCAGCTCCTTTAAGAGCTATAGCGGGCGCATGCGTGCCGCCGTAGGCCGCTGAGCAGCAGGGAAGCTGATGCGCGTGGCCGGCGGCCGTGATGTCCGCCGACCACCCACGATCGTTCCACAGAAAGCCAGAACAGGGATCTGTCAATGTAAACAAACAGATCCCCGTTCTAACAGGGAAGTACAGAGTGATCGTCTGTTCCTAGTGATCAGGAACAGCGATCTCTCTCTACTCCCAGTCAGTCCCCTCCCCCCACAGTTAAAAACACCTCCCAGGCAACACATTTAACCCCTTGATCGCTCCCTAGTGTTCACCCCTTCCTAGTCAGTGACATTTATACAGAAATCAGTGCATTTTTATAGCACTGATCGCTGCCTAAATGTCACTGGTCCCAAAAAAGTGTCAGAAGTGTCCAATCTGTCTGCCACAATGTCACAGTCCTACTAAAAAATCGCTGATCACCACCATTACTAGTACAAATAAAATTAATAATAAAAATGTCATAAATCTATCACCTATTTTGTAGACGCTATAACTTTTGCGCAAACCAATCACAAATACGCTTATTGCGATTTGTTTTAACAAAAATATATAGAAAAATATATATCGGCCTAAACTGATGAAGACATTTTGTTTTTTTACTTTTTGTTTTTTTGGATATTTATTATAGCAAAAAAGCACAAAAATATTTTTTTTTTTTTCAAAATTGTCTGGTTTTTTTTTTGTTTATAGCGCAAAAAATAAAAACCGCAGAGGTGATCAAATACCACCAAAAGAAAGCTCTATTTGTGGGAAAAAAGGAAGTCAATTTTGTACGTCGCGCAACCCCGCAGTTTTCAGTTAGAACGACGCAGTGCCGTACCGCAAAAAATGGCCTGGTCATTAAGGGGGTAAATCTTCCGGGGCTGAAGTGGCTAAAGCACAACTCCAAAAGCAACTCTGCCATGCTTGCCCCGTTTGAACCTCTTTGTTTGAAAATCCCTTGCCTATTAGTCTTAGAAAATGGCCAGACCTAAAAGTGGTTCTAAAAACTAAAGGTTTTATATCTCACGCATTCTCTGCATTATGGTGAAAACCTTCCAATACCTGTTTACCTTTTCCCCCCTCCTGCTCCCTAACACTGGCCTGAGTCCTCTATCGATCCAGCACTGTGCCCCCCTGCAGGTCATCTCTCCTCTCTCCCCACTCTTCCAGGCACAGAGGCAGCAGCAAGAGTCATTGGTTCCTGCTCCTGTCAGTCAAATCCTATTAAGGGAGTGGGGAGATGGGGCTAAGCCATGCTGTGTGCACCTATAGACACACACAGCCCCGCTTGGAAGCATGCCCACATGATTTCCCCCTATAGCAGCCAGCTTTCTATGGGGGCACTCGCATAACCCTGATCTTCCCAGTGAATGACTGTGCAGGGGGGCGTGTCAGCACATGTCTTGGCCATTGGAGGACAGGCAGGCTGTGCTCCAAACACAGCCAGAAAACTGACCAGAGTGGGATGGATGCAGTGTTGCCAACCACCCGTATTTTTTACGGGCAGCCCATAAAAACAGGGCACTTTTGTCCTGCCCGTAAAAGCCCATAGCAGGGGACAGTGGCGTAGCGTGGGTTGTCAGCACCCGGGGCAAGGCAAGTAATTTGCGCCCCCCTAACCTGCGGACTTTTAGCTATTCCTGAGTCCCTTCAAATACAATAGTACTGACCTACCTGATGACCTACCCACTGTCCACTACACTGAGAACTACACTGTCCACTACACTACATTGTCCACTACACTGACCACTCTACTATACTGTCCACTATACTACACTGACCACTATACTGTCCACTACACTGACCACTACACTGTCCACTATACTACACTACACTGACCACTATACTACACTATACTGACCACCATACTACACTGATCACTATACTACACTACACTGTCCACTATACTACACTACACTGACCACTATACTACACTATACTGACCACTATACTACACTATACTGACCACCATACTACACTGTCCACTATAGTACACTACACTGTCCACTATACTACACTGTCCACTATACTACACTACACTGACCACTATACTACACTGACCACTATACTACACTATACTGACCACTATACTACACTGTCCACTATACTACACTACACTGACCACTATACTACACTGTCCACTATACTACACTACACTGACCACCACACTATACTACACTGTCCACTACACTATACTGACCACTATACTGACCACTATACTGTCCACTACACTGACCTCCATACTAAACTAAACTATACTGACCAGTATGCTAACCACTATACTATACTACACTAACCACTATACTGTACTACACTGTCCACTATACTGGGGACACAGGAATTTGAAATTAGGAGGAGGCAGCCAGTGACACATACTGGCGCCCCCCTAAATGTCGCGCCCGGGGCCACGGCACCCCCTGCACCCCCCATGCTACGCCACTGGCAGGGGAAAAGTGGCAGTAAAAATGGCTGTGATCGGCTCGGCTTTGAACTGCACATGCGCAGTTCCCAGAGATGCCCGAGTCGATCCAAACCCGCCGTCAATCGCTTGTGCTTGGTGCCGGCGCCAGTGGGTGGGTCTGGCTGAGCAGGCTGTGTGGCCCGGAGTGAAGATGTCACTGCCGCCAGCCCGACACACCGTGCCAGCCCACTGCCCAGGAGCCGAGCCAACCTGAAGCTGAAGGTGCCTGATGCAGTGCCGTTGTTGTGAGTCGGAGTGAGACTGGGCATCTGTGCTGCTGCACACTGTGAGTGCACCTCTGCAGAGGGCAGTAGTTTTATGGTCATGTGTTCTTATGGAGAGCATTTATTTACCATTTCACACTCCTGGTAGGATGGCATCTGCTGACTCCATACATCTCTAAGCAACCACCTTCTGTATCCTGTCCGCAGCCTTTAACCACCTCCTGTATCCTTTTCGCAGCTGCTAACCACCTCCTGTATTCTGTCTACAGCCGCTAACCACCTCCTGTATCTTGTCCGCAGCCGCTACCTATCAGTGCCCCCTATCAGTGCCCATCAGTGTCACCTATCAGTGCCCATCATTGCCCATCAGTGCCACCCATCAGTGCCATCTATCAGTGCTGCCTATCAGTGCTCATCGGTGCCACCCATCATTGCCCATCAGTGCCGCCCATCAGTGCCACCTATCAGTGCCACCTATCAGTGCCCATCAGTGTCGACTATTAGTGCCCATCAGTGTCGCCTATCAGTGCCACCCATCAGTGCCGTCAATCAGTGTCACCTATCAGTGCCGCCTATCATTGCCCATTGATGTCACCTATCAGTGACCATCATTGCCACCCATCAGTGTCACCCATCAGTACCTTCTATCAGTGCCCATCAGTGCTGCATATCAGTGCCCATCAGTGCCAGCCCATCATTGCCGCCTCATCAGTGCCCATCATTGCCCATTAGTGCCATCTATCAGTGCTGCCTATCAGTGCCCATCAGTGCCACCCATCATTGCCCATCAGTGCCACCATCAGTGCCGCCCATCAGTGTCACCTATCAGTGCCCATCAGTGTCGCCTATCAGTGCCACCAATCAGTGCCCATCATTGCCACCCATCAGTGCCACCTATCAGTGTCATCTATCAGTGCCCATCAGTGCTGCATATCAGTGCCCATCAGTGCCAGCCCATCATTGCCGCCTCATCAGTGCCCGTCAGTGAAGGAGAAAACATACTTATTTACAAAATTTTATAGCAGAAACAAAGAAAAACTGTTTTTTTTTCAAAATTTTCAATCTATATTTTATTTGTTTAGCAAAAAAACCCAGTGGTGATCAAATACAACCAAAAGAAAGCTCTATTTGTGGAAAAAAAATGCTAAAAGCTTCATTTGGGTACAGTGTTGTATGACCGTGCAATTGTTATTCAAAGTGCGACAACACTGAAAGCTGAAAAAGTTAAAAAAGAATAAATCCGCGCTTAGGACAGAGTAGGGGCTGCTGCCTGTCTCTAATTAGTACCACCAAGGGTCTAATTGTGCAATAAGTGCAATATTCTTTTTTAACATTTACTACCACCCTAGGGTGGATTTTATCTGCAGCTATGGACATCTTTGGCTACTTTAATACAAGAAATATAAACATAGAGGCGATTTTCAGCCAAGAGCAGGTCTCAAACAATAATGATATGCATGGACTGCTCAAACAACTGAAACACACTCTAGAAAAACAACTCAGGGTGTGGTGGGACATCTCCACTTTGGAAATGTATGTTACAGAAAAAATTACCCCTAGAAGACTTAGGTGGGACATGCACCCAAATGATGGGATTGACAACAGTGACCTTATGAAAGATTGGTACTCTCTGTTTAATAAATGTGAGGGAGAACTACTTCAGAATATTATTAAAAGAAGGCAATACAAAATGCGAATAATTGAGAGCAATATTACTGAAATAAAAAACTCACTCCTGCCCTTCATTCATTTGAAGGAATACAAAGATAGGGAGAAAGAATTACAGGAGTCTATCAAAAAGTATGACAGTAATGTACAGGCTAAAAAACAGAAAAAATTTAAAAGAGATGTGATGGATTACAAAAACTCAAAAGTTTATAAATGGCAAACCAATGGAGAAGAGGATGATGATCTATTAGAAGATCCCTCTATGGATGAAGAATCTGAGGAAGCAATTCCCATCCCCTCTCTAAGTACACCCATCAGAATAGACAATCCACCATACATCCCAGTAGAACATAGGACCCCAAATACACCACATAACAGAAGGAATACCAGAAGAGATTCCTTCAGAGGACCCACTGAGTACAGAACTCCAAGAAATAGATATAATGTACCTGTGAATAACCGATATTCCCCTCTGAGAGAAGAATACAATAGACCGCCTAATAGAGAAGAGTATAGAAGGCCATACCCAGGCAATAGAAGAGGGGAAGAGGGAAGGAAGGTTTTTCCCCGAGTCACCTATCAAGACAAACCCCCAGGCAGATGGAGACCACGTATCCCTTACAGGAATCATGGATGGAGGGGACGGAACACAGAAGGAGGACCAAGGCAGGAAGATCGGTACTGGAGTCCAAGAAGAAGAAGAGACCGCAACATGTACCAAGATTATGGCACAAATCCCCGGACCGAAGTTATGAGGGATTACCAAATCGGAACGGACATGGAACCCACACACAGACACACAGAAAGAGAAAACAGGCAAGAGGAAAGCGAGGAGGCAAGAAGAACAAAGAGGCCCAGAAATTATTAGGACAAGGTATATTCAACCTTAGTAATGTGCAATTCACGCGAGAGGAAATGAGGGTTTTGGAATTGGGGCTTAAATATGCCCCAGATAAACCATTTGACCAATTTGAGGCTTTTATTGACTTACAAAAATTTTTAAGAAAACTTAACATAAAGAAACATTTTGCAATGAACCCAGGTGTAGTAGCAAGGGCAGATCCAGAATTTGAACAGACGCACCTCAAAAATAATTCCATCTTCAACCCAAAAACCCCAGGGAACCAATGCATTAATGCTTTTAAAAAAATGGTGGAAGAAGACATCAAACTAATGGGAAATACCAACAAAAAAAGATACAATAATATCTGGAACACCATTAAGAACATAGGAAAAAAACATGAGGTAGCGATCAGGCCTGCGGATAAGGGGGGTGGCCTAGTCATCCTGAACAAAAAGGATTATCAAGATGAGATGAACAATCTTTTAAGTATAGAAAATACCTACAAAACGCTAAAAGGGAATCCGAAGAAAAAATATGAAAAGAAGCTTAAAACTTATGTGGAAAAAGGCAAAATTAAAGGTATACTTAATGATAAAGAGGCAGAATATTTAATATCCAATTCAACTAGAACACCAGTGATATACCACACACCCAAGATCCACAAAAGACTGGAAAAACCACCAGGGAGGCCAATTATTAGTGGGATTAATTCCATCTTTTCCAGGTTGGGAGAGTACCTGGATATCTTCCTGAAACCCCTAGTGAAAGAAGGGAAATCCTACCTGCGGGATAGTATGCAACTGATTCAAGAACTACAAGAGATCACGGGAATAGAACAATGTTTACTGGTGGCAGTAGATGTAAACTCCCTGTACACTAGCATTGAACAGAAGGACGGCCTACGGGGTGTGGAAAGAGCCCTCCACAATAACACAAGTATGAAGCAAGAACAAATTGGGTATATACTTGAAGGCCTAAAAATGGCCATGGAATGCAACTATTTTTGGCATGATAAAAAATACTACGTACAGACGAAGGGAGTTGCAATGGGAGCACGCTATGCTCCCAGCGTAGCTAATTTATTCATGGACCTATGGGAGGACAAATACATCTATAGCCAAAACATACCACAGATCAAGATGTACAAAAGATACATAGATGACTTGTTTATCCTATGGAATGGAACACCTGAGAGCCTTACAATGTTTCTTGAAACCCTGAACAATAATAAGTATGGTATTAAGTTCAGTGGAAAGTGGAGCTATGAAAACATTGACTATCTAGATTTAGAAATTTTTAAAACAGGAGATAAGCTATCAACCCGCACCTTTTTTAAACCGACAGATAGAAACGGCTATATCCCTACCTCGAGCTGTCACCATCCAAGATGGACAAGCAATGTCCCTAAAGGACAGTTATTACGGATAAAACGCAATTGTGACAAACCTGAAGATTTTAATATACAGGCCGACATTTTAATTAAAAAATTCCAGGAGAAAGGTTATGATAAAGAAAGACTGCTGAAACTAAAAGCAGATATTGCGAAGATGGATAGAATTCCCCTGCTCTCTAACAAGAATAAAAAAGCTCATAAGATGCCTGAAGTAGCGTTTATTACAGGGTTCAACAGCCAGTACAGAGTTTTTGAGAAAATAATAAAAAAGTACTGGCCCATACTAAAGGAAGATCTCATTTTAACAAAACTCCTGCCATCCAGACCCAGATTTATATACAGAAAGGCACCCAACCTAAGGGACCATTTAGTGAAGAATGTTATAGATCCCCCGAAGGCCATTAAAATATGTCCAGATTTAAAAGGATTTTTTAGGTGTCAGAGATGCCTACCGTGCAAAGTATCAAAAAGACAACCCAGAAGGAAGAATACGTTCACATCATGTACTGATCACAAAGAATACAAAATTAACCAACTGATAACCTGTCGTAGTACATTTGTGACATACGTTGTAGAATGCCCCTGTCGCCTTCAATACGTGGGCAGAACCACCCGTCAATTATTTGTCCGAATTCGGGAACATATTAAAAACATCAGGAAGGGGTTCCCTAACCATAGTTTATCGAGACATTTCGACGAGGTACACCATAGGGACCCTAGCGGACTTATCTTCTATGGTATTGATTCGGTGCAGGAACATTGGCGTGGGGGTAATAGAGAAACCTCAATCTCTAGAAATGAAACCAGTTGGATCTACCGCTTGGGTTCTCTTGCCCCCAAAGGGCTCAACCTTGATATAGATTTGAATTGTTACATAGCCAATCCTTAAGCTTTGAAATAGAAGCTTCTGTATAGTTTTTTAGAGTAATCTGAAAAAAGTTAAAAGGCATAAGTAGGTGGGAGAAAAAGAAAAACCTTCTTCATATATATGCAGAAGATCTCCATAAAAGCAACAACAATTTGATCCAGCCATGTATATTAGGTATACGTGGACTTGCGTCTACTAGATGCGGATGGATATAGATGGATTCATGGATTTGGGGTTCACTAGGGGACCCAATTGACAGTGGGGAACCCCCATTCCCCCACCCCACCCTCCCCCCTTCATTTTCACCTTTAACCCTCGCCCCCCCTTACTTTTATCCTTACCCTACACCCTCTTACAAGGCTACAGCCATATAACCATATCGGTGTTATGAGTTTGTCCCAATATTTTTGACTTCTGGGGCCAATATGACACCCTGCATTAGGATGTAGCACCTATATTATGAGTGTGTCCCAATACTTTTGATATCTGGGGCCAATCTGACACCTGGCATTAGGATGTAGCACCTATATTGATAACCGATTATTTTTTAAGCCGGGGTAGCCTCTGTAAACCCTAAGACAATTATTCAATACCATTTTTTTCTGGTCTGATAATATATGCACTTTATACTTACACTCTTATATATTTTTTACCTGGTAATACTTGTATTCTGATAATCATTTTTAACAATATTTTTATTCACAATCTTATATGCACCTGCCTCATTTTATGAAGTCGCTTTATATAATTATTTTAATGGTTCTAATTACAGGTTTTAATAATACGGTACTGTGAATATTAAACTATCAATGTTGGGGGTCTCTCATACAGACCCATTTATTATGTATGTTTTTATTTTTTATATATTGTTATATGTTCTGATATGAAGGGTTTTTATATCAATTGGCATAACCTAAGTAGCATATGTGTTTTTCAGGCATAGTGTAGCCTTATCACCGCTCTTGTCCCCTTATATATACAACACACGGAGTAGCGTTACTCCTTTTACGGTGTATACCCGTTCTGAATGCCAGGAATTCAGTTAGTTTTTATATACAATACTAACATATTCAGTACAAGTAGCGGTACATATTAGGCAGCATCACAAAGCGCTTGGTTTCTGCCATACGGGTTTGATATATCCCCTTAGCAGAGTGTTAACAGTACACCCTCCCCCTGAGCGACATTACCATAATAAGGGGAGTGGTGTATCTGGCTGCATGACTATAATAGAGTGTGAAGCGTAGGCGTGGACACCGCTTTTGAAAACGTCCTATGACGAAACGCGTAAGGCGGAGTCACGCTCACACGTCATACCCGGAAGTGGACGCTGGAACGCAAGCTGGGACGCAGGCTTGAGTATTCGCTGCTGGCTCCCCCTTGCTTACAGCGCTGGTTTTTTATGCACAGATTGGATTGGATAGTACTGTTTGGATTGATTTTACTTTTAAGTAATAAATACTTTTGACATACTTCACGAAGGCAGCCCCTTGTGTTTCTCTTTACTCTGGACTCCTGGAGTGTTTAACAACTTTAGGGGATCGCTGCTGGAGCAGAATGGTCATGTCTAAGCACACAGCTATCCCGGAACATCCATAAGGATCGCACATAATAAAGGCAAAGCAAGCACCTTGGAAGTGAACATCTCTCGCCCAGAGGCACCCACTTTGTCGCTCTGTACCCCTGTAGGGGTGATTAATTCTGGTGAGTGGGGCAGCATAGGGGGGCGAGCACTCCAAGTCACTTTATGGAAATATTGCACAGAAGTCACCGTGATGTAAACCTTTTCTGTGGTGAAAACAACAGCACTCTCAGTTGAACTCTGTTTTTCCTACTTGGCTAACAATAATTACCTTGGTTGGACTTCACATATGAAATTCTTGTAAAGAATCACAATATCTGATATTTACATGTTTAAATGTTTCTTTGGAGTTTGGTTAATTCAACATTTGGAGAGGGCTTATTACTAATTGTTTAATATATTGAGGGTTAACCCACGCCCCGTACATAAGGACACATTATATATATATTTTTTTTCTCTGTCCCAATACTTCTGAATATTGGGGTTATACATTAATATTTTTATTAATATTTTTTATGTTTTGGTGTTAGATTTCCTGCATCATCAACACGGAAGGGGACATATAGTTACCGCACTAACCACACTTGGTTACCACATTGAGACACATCACTAAGTAACTTCACGTTGTCCCAATACTTTTGAACACTGGGGTTAAATATTATTATTTTTAAATTTCCCGCACAATATTATGGCAAGGGATATATAGATATTGCACTAACCTTACTGCACAACTACTCCAGCTTTTCTTAAATACTGTCCCAATATTTTTGAATATCCTCTGGCGCCATTTTGTCCCAATATTTTTGACTTTTTGTGAAAAAAGTCTTTTTTGGTCTTTTTTATTATTTTTCCTTTTTCATACTGATTTTTGGTTTGCACCGTTCTACTCCTATTCTCTACATTTAAGGAGTTTTATTTTATTTTATTTAATTCATTTTATTTTATTTAATCCACCCTGTTTATACTCTGAATGATACACATACCCTATAGGGGGAATACATTTATCTTTGTGTTCACTTGGGGAGTTTGCTAACTCTGTTTATCCCTAATTATTTGTTTTATTTTTTGGCCCAGAACCCACTATGGTTCTACATTCCTGGGTCTCTTAAGCACTATAGTTAATTTTATGTAATGTGAACCCTGTGACATCTTATCCCCAATTGATATTAAGGGCAGCGCCATTTATGTTCTCATTTTACTTACTTACTGAAAGCTGAAAATTGTCCTGGGCAGGAAGGGGGTGAAAGTGCCCGGTATTGAAGCGGTTAACACAAGTAGATGGTACAGCATATCTATATGTATATGAAATGTTGGGGTAGTACAGCAGACACATATCTGGAATATGAAATTTTGGGGTGGGTGACAAATACTTTAAAAAGCGGAGGTCCACACTCAGTCCATCATCTCTGGTGTTAAAGAGAATTAACAATTGTAGGTTGGTCCTTTTTTAGGATGTAGATGCACTAAAGAAAAAAAGTTTGCGCTTCATTCATGACCTACCTACACCCAGTCAATGGTTGATGTTTTTACTCAAAGAATTTCTTTCTCACGATATATTAATAATAGGAGACCTGCTTGGCAGCTTTCCCTCACGCTAGAAAATTGTCAGACTGAGGCAATGGACAACATTTGTGGGCATGCCAATCATGACTTTACTTCCATGACATCAACCCCAAGAAATGAGACGATCGTGGGAAAGACTGTACCGGAAAATTCAAAAATAGTACAGATTAATCTCGGAGGACCTCCTAATTCCACCGATTAGACCATGAATGTTAATAACTTGGATGCTCTTGTTTTTTTTTCACTGTTTTAACCGTCAAGTCATGCGTTCATCAACTTTCTATTATTATACTTTTCACCCCTTTGGATAAGTTTAAGCTAACATTGCACTTCTTTCGTGAACTTATTATAAAAGCAAACAAAACCATTTTCTTATATCTTGGCAAAATAAAAGAAAGGTCATGAGAAAATTGCATATGTGATAGCACGCCATTTGGAAAGTTGTTTTTTTTGTTTTCTTTTAACTTGTGTTTATGGATTTTTATTTATTTTTTGCTGTTCTTGATGCTGTCGTTTTTCAGAGGATTTTGTCTGTTTCTTTTGCCTAAGGACATAAATGGAACAACAAAACAGAAGTTGAAGTTCTACAGAGCTTTGGTAGAGATAAGAGAATATGCTTCTGTTTCCTCATAATAAAGTCAAGCCTTATTAAAAAAAAATCTGTTCTGCTAGGAAGATGGTACATAGAAAATTAACCATAGAATATTATACCGTTTATATCAGATTTAAAGCTTGTTTCTAAGTTGTACAAATAAAAGACACGTGCAGAACAAAAAAAATGTGTTTAGTTTTGTTTCGTTTCTAGTCGTTATTTATATAAGTTAATTTAGTTAAATTTGTTTAATTCGTTTTCGGAGTTTGTTTTGTTTATTCAAGGTTGAATAGATTCGAATTTTCCGAATTCGGTCGAATTGAACTCAATTTGACCAAATTTGGAAAAATTCCATTTGAATTGTATTCAAATGGAATTCCATTCGAAATCTAATTTATTCTATTAGAAATTCAAATTTTGGAAAATGGATATATTCTTTCTATTCCATTCTACTCTATTGTTTTTTTTCTATTCTGTTATTTTCTATTCTTTTATTCTCTATTATATTCTATTCGAATTTGAATTTATTCTATCCAAAATTTGAATTTCATAAAACGGTTATATTGTTATATTATTTCTCTACTATTCTTTTTTATTGTCTATTCTATTCTTTTTATACTCTATTATTTTATGTTCTATTTTTTTCTATTCTATTCAAATGTAAATATATTCTATTCAAAATTCAAATTTTGGGAATTGCTTAGATTTTTTTTCTATTCTATTCTAGTGTTTATTTAATTCTATTCTATCCTTTTATTTTCTGTTATATTCTTTTCTATTCTATACTTTTTATTTGAATTTGAATTTATTCTATTCGAAATTCGAATTTTGGAAGAAGATTTTATTCTTTCTATTTATTCTTTTCTATTCTTTTTTCTATTCTATTCTATTCTATTCTATTCTTTTTTTCTATTCTATTATTTTCTATTCTATTCTTTTCTATTGTATTTAAATTCTTTCTATTCTATTCTATTGTTTTTTAAATTCTGTTATGTTCTTTTATTTTCTGTTATATTCTTTTCTATTCTATACTTTTCTATTTTAATTTGAATTTATTCTATTTGAAATTCAAATTTCAGAAGATGGTTACATTCTTTCTATTTTATTATATTCTATTATATTTTTAATCTCTATTCTATTCTTTTATTTTCTATTCTATTTTATTTTGTTCTTTTATTTTCTATTCTATTTTTTTTTCTATTTTTTTTCTATAATTTTTTTTGTATTCCACTCTTTTCTATTCTTTTCCTTTATTTTCTATTATATTTTATTCTGTTCTTTTATTTTCTATTCTATTTTTTTTCTATTTTATTTTTTTCTATTTTTTTTTTAATTCTGTTCTTTTCTATTCTATTCCTTTATTTTCTATTCTATTTTATTTTGTTCTTTTATTTTCTTATCTATTTTTTTCTATTTTTTTTTCTATAATTTTTTTTTTGTATTCCACTCTTTTCTATTCTTTTCCTTTATTTTCTATTATATTTTATTCTGTTCTTTTATTTTCTATTCTATTTTTTTCTATTTTATTTTTTTCTATTTTTTTTGTATTCTATTCTTTTCTATTCTATTCCTTAATTTTTATTCTATTTTATTCTCTTTGGAAATTCAAATTAGATTAAAAAAACAATCCAAATTCCATTCAAAAACTATATTTGAGTTTGAATTTCTTTTCGAAATTTTGTTTCGTTATTTCAGATTTGTTTAAATTCATTATTATTGTAATTCGAAAATTTGGATACATCCCAATTCCTAAATAAAGAGAAATTTATAACTATAACTTACAAAGCCATCCACAACCCGGCCCCCAGCTACATCTCTAACCTAGTCTCAAAATACCAACCTAATCGTTCTCTTCGCTCCTCCCAAGACCTCCTGCTCTCTAGCTCCCTTGTTATCTCCTCTCATGCTCACCTTTAGGACTTCTCCAGAGCCTCTCCCATCCTCTGGAATGCTCTACCCCAATCCGTCCGATTTTCTCCTACTTTTTCCACTTTCAGACGATCCCTGAAAACTCATCTCTTCAGAGAAGCCTATCTGGCCCCCACCTAACAACTGTACATTTATCTTCTCAATCAGCACATCACCCACTGTTATTACCTCTTGTATCTCTTGACCTTCCCTCTTAGATTGTAAGCTCTAAGGAGCAGGGCCCTCTGATTCCTACTGTATTAAAGTGTATTGTATTTGTACTGTCTACCCTCAAATTGTAAAGCACTGCGTAAACTGTTGGCGCTATAAAAATCCTGTATAATAATAATAATAAAAATTATTATTGGCAATTCAATTGGCAATGAAATGAACCGCACATGTCTAACAAATACCTTTATCCTAAGATTTCCATCTTCTCTGGTCTTTTTTCTTTTAACGGCAAGGTTGGTGGAATACCAATGAAGAGCCAACCACACTTTATCCTAACTACCCTTTTTTCCCCGAAAATAAGACCTAGTGTGATTGTCGGTGATGGCTGCAATATAAGCCCTACCCCCCAAATAAGCCCTAGTTAAAGTCCCTGTAGGTCTTATTTTCGGGGTAGGGCTTATTTTCGGGGAAACAGAGTAGGGCTTATTTTGGGGGTAGGGCTTATATTGCAGCCATCACCAACAATCATGTTAGGTCTTATTTTGGGGGAAACAGGGTAGATCTCCTCCCCACCCCATGTTAAATATATACTCCTCATGTAATTACCTTAGATCGCTTCCAGTGACCTGACCTAGGATGCTGGTTACCTCAAGCAGCCCTCTGGCCCTCTTCTCAACCAGCAAGGCCATGCAGTACTGCACTTGGTCAGATTTTTTTCTATGGGCCCTTATGGAGAAAGTGTGTAATTACAGGCCTGCACCGGTAGAGGATAGGTTATATATGAGCTCTACCACTTGACTTCACCCAGAATCCCAAAATCCCAGAGCACCATCCAAGGTTGCCAGCTGCTCCTGAATCGGGTCACCCGCTAATATGAAGCACAACAAATTTGGTTATGATCTGGGGGGCCTAGTAGTGCACCTCCATCCCTATATCAACATAGACACAACACAATAAATTTGCCCTGGCACTTCATATGAGGTGCAGGACTGACAAACAATAAACAATGAATGCATATAATTACCAATTTATTAATCAATGGATACAAAACTCATTACATAAATAAGAGCAAATAAAAATAACAATAATAATAATATTCTGATTTTCGTATTTAACATACACTATATTGTCAAAAGTATTGGGACACCTGCCTTTACATGCACTTTAACCCTTTCATGCCTAAGCCTATTTCTGACATTTGTTGCTTACAAGTTAAAATCTGTATTTTTTGCTAGAAAATTACTTAGAACCCCCAAACATTATATTTATATTTTTTTTACCAGAGACCCTAGAGAATAAAATATATCTCACATGTGTGATTTGAACATAGTTTACACATGCGGGCGTGACTTACGTATGCGTTTTCTTTGTTGCATGAGCTCGCGGGGACAGGGGCGCTTAAAAATTTTTTGTTCTTATTTATTTACATTGTCCCTTTAAAAAAAAAAAAAATTCTGATCACTTTTATTGCTGTCAGAAGGAATGTAAACATCCCTTGTGACAGTAATAGGCGGTTACAGGTACTCTTTATGGAGGGAGCGGGGGGGGGGGTCTAAAAGACCCCAAATCCCTCCTTTGCACTTAAAAGTATTCAGATCGCCATAAAAGATAGCCGGCGATTCTGAATACTGAAATTTTTTTAAAACTGGCGCCATTGACGTCGCTTCCGTGTTTTTACATAGGAGACTCAAATCGAAGCTGTGTCCGGATTCGTTCCAGTCTCAGCCTAGCCTAATGCCGGATTGTGGATTGGGTCTCCCGGTGGGACGGAGGCTCGGCAAGAGCGGGGGAAGGTGGCGGGAGGAGGGCTCCCTTGGTATAGCACCCGAGCAGCTTTTAGCCACATCAGTTGTTATCACTAAAAAGCCAACCACTGGCTCTAGAAAACAGTACCGAGGTGATGCCTAACCCGGTTTAACCCCTTCAAGCCACAAGCGCAAATTTGCGTACTGTCGGCGCTAAGGGGTTAATGGCATCCCAGTCTTAGTCCGTTGGGTTCAATAATGAGTTGGCCCACCCTTTGCAGTTATAACAGCTTCAACTCTTCTGGGAAGGCTCTCCACAAGGTTTAGGAGTGTGTCTATGGGAATGTTTGACCATTCTTCCAAAGGCGCATTTGTGAGGTCAGGCACTCATATGAACGAGAAGGCCTGGCTCACAGTCTCCGCTCTATACGTGTAAAGGCAGGCGTCCCAATACTTTTGACAATATAGGGTATGTCAGTATAAAATATGCATTCTTAATAGACATGTGCATTCTAGATGTTCCCACATGGCTAGATCAAGAAAATGCAGCCATTAAGTCAACGTGTTTCATCAATCTCTGTTCACTTCCTCAGGAATAGATGCAAATATAAGTATCTATAAAATAAGACATTGGTTATAGAATATATAACAACATTGATAATGTTATATACAAATGAGGCGGTTCCAACCCCAAGTGCCACCAAAAGGGCTCAATACTTACAAATCAGCTAAAAGTTAAACATGGCAACACTACCGGATGCTGACTGCCAGGATGTCTGCCCTGGGAGCTGCGGAAGTATGATCCGCGAGGACCGAAGGGACAAACAGGGGGCAGAATCAAAACAGGTGGAGTAAAGATTTGTATAGCCTGTGATATCACTAAAGGTAAGTACCGGCAAATTATGCGGGGGATATTGTGGTGTACACTGTATTGTAAATAAATCTATCAATATATGCGAAAATAAGGTAAGTACAAAGGGGGTATAGTTATTATTATTATTATACAGGATTTATATAGCGCCAACAGTTTACGCAGCGCTTTACAATATAAAAGGGAGACAATACAGTTATAATACAATAAAATACAAGAGGATTAAGAGGGCCCTGCTCAGAAGGGCTTACAATCTAATAGGGTGGGGCAGGTGGTACAAAATATTGTAACTGTTGGGAATGAGCTGATGGAAGTGGTAAAAGATTAGTTGGAGATGTAATAAGCTTTCCTGAAGAGGTTTTCTGGGATCGCCTGAAGGTAGCAAGAGTAGGAGATAGCCGGACAGGTTGAGGTAGCGAGTTCCAGAGGATGGGAGGGTCTCTGGAGAAATCCTGGAGACACGCATGGGAGGAGGAGACGAGAGACCTTGAGAGTAGGAGGTCTAGAGAAGAGCGGGGAGGATGATTTGGGTGATATTTGGAGACAAGATTGGTGATGTAGCTTGGGGCAAAGTTGTGAATGGCTTTGTATGTTGTGGTTAGTATTTTGAATTTAATTCGCTGGGTGATTGGGAGCCAGTGTAGGGATTGGAGGAGAGGGTTGGCAGACACTGAGCGGTTAGTAAGGTGTATAAGTCTGGCAGCAGCATTCATGATAGACTGAAGAGGGGCTAGCCCAGTGTTTCTCAACTCCAGTCCTCAAGGCGCCCCAACAGGTCATGTTTTCAGGCTTACCATTATTTTGCACAGGTGATTTAATCAGTATCACTGCCTTAGTAATTACCACAGCCATTTCATCTGAGGGAAATCCTGAAAACAAGACCTGTTGGTGCGCCTTGAGGACTGGAGTTGAGAAACAATGGGCTAGCCTATGGAGAGGCAGGCCAATGTGAAGGGAGTTGCAATAGTCAAGGCGAGAGATAACGAGGGAGTGAATGAGGAGCTTGGTGGTTTCATTTTAGAGATGTTACGGAGGTGAATTCTACAAACTTTTGACAGCGATTGGACTTGGGGCTGAAATGACAAGTCAGAGTCTAGGATTACACCTAGTACCCTGGTGTGAGGGGAGGGACTGATGGTTGCATTGTTGATTTTGATGGAAAAGTCATGGAGGGGGGCACGGGCGGGGGGGGTGGGGGAATATTAATAGCTCAGTTTTAGAGAGATTTAGTTTAAGGAAGTGGTGCGACATCCAAGCTGATATGTCAGTTAGTAAGTTAGTAATGCGAGAGGAGACTGAAGGCTGGCAGCGTAGCGGGATAGTTTCGCATTCAGTGCATTGTTAGGAATTAGCTCTGCACTGAAGGATTGTAACCTTTGTGGAAACAGTCCTTAGAGACAAGCTGGTGCATTTTTTTTTTAAAGAGAGACATACAGCATCAGCTCCTTCCTACACCTTCTTCCTATCTCTGCTTTCTGTTCTATCTTTTCTGCTTGCAACATGTCTGGGTTGTCAGGATATAAAAAGATGAGCAAAAATGAACTGACTGCTGAGTGCGCATGAAGAGGAATTGACGCCGGTGGCAAAAATCGTGAAGGCTTGATACGTGCTCTACAGGAGTTTGATATCTGGGCAGACCAGAACCTGGGGGAAACTGGACCAGAAAGGGTTTCCGCTACTCCAGAGCCAAGTGGTTCAGAGGCGGCCTCACCAGATGCGCAAGCAGATACTAAGACTGGAATACCACGGATTGTTACCTCCAGGCCACCGCATGAGCCGGCCAGCACCAGATAGACTCTCCTCAAATGCAGGAAACGCTATAACACCTCAGGGAGACGGATCCTGTGGTATACCTGCAGTTCCTCAAGCGGCAAGCCTGAGAGAGAGGCTGCAGAACGCAGGGCTGAGAGAGAGGCTGCGGAATGCAGGGCTGAGAGAGAGGCTGCAGAACGCCAGACTGAGAGGGAGTCTGATTGTCGGCACGAACTGGAGATGGCTAGGCTCCAGCAGCAGCGACAGGCTCAGAACCTCGGATCCCTAGAGCACAGGGATACCTCTCTGCCCGTGACCCAGGCAGTCAAATTTCCAGTTATGGAAAAGGACAGTGACATTGACGTATATCTTAGAAAAGAAAAAGAAAAAGACTACCGCGCTACATGTAAATTCAGATTATAGAATATAAATTAATAAACCCCAACAAAAATTTTGAAAAAACATATGAAGAAATATGAAGTGACAAATTCAATAAATGAAATTAAAGCGGCCGCTAAAAGTGGGATACACACACTTAATAATAATCAAAATCAAAAAAGGAGCAGCGCTGTGAGAGTTAATTACTTATAGGGTTAAACCCATGGGTGAACAAATATGAAGTGAAATAACCTAAATTTGTGTTGATATGAAATACAAAATATACATTAGAAATTGATCACAAAAAACAGTCCTAATCTGTGACCCAAACAGATGGATGAGATGATGTAGGGAGATATGGGTAAAAGTCCCGGTTGACAGGTAGAAGTACAATTAAATTGATTGAGACCTTCACCGCACCACTGTGAGAATAATAGGATTGCGCGCTTACCAAAAGGCAAGCTTATAGGAGCTTGCGACCTTAACCCGGTCAGGGCCTTTCGTGGATTGGAAACACCAACACCCCACTTCAGCTTTAGGATAGGTACACTGTCCGTCAGATACCAGGAATTCACTCAACTAGGGAGATATTACCCTCCAGCTACAGATTGTTCTCACAGGGGGTATTCCAAAGTAAAGAAAAGAGCAACATAGCGTAATCCTGCTTGAGTATTTATTAAAAGTAGGTTTAAAATCGCACTTACATTTAGGTAGATCAATAAAAGCATAAATAGCCGGCCAGCTAGAAGCGAACATCCGTCCTCCAGACGGTATATGCAGCACGTCAGCACGTCAGCACGCCCGACGCACGTTTCGTCACACTCTGACGTCGCCTGGGGCGTATATCTACTGTCATTTGAAAAAACTTGCTGTCAGTACCATCTGCCCCCAGCACAATGGACCCGGTACCTGACACCAGGGCTACGAGGCAAAGCCCTGGATGCTCATGTCGAACTGTCAGCAGAGCAGGACGACGATTATGAGGCCCTAAAGGCTGCGATCATCCAAAAGTTTCAGCTAACCCAGGAAGTGTACCGGAAGCGTTTTAGGTCCTTGCAAAAGGGGCCTGGGGACTCATACATGGATGTGGTAAGTCGCTTACACACCACATTCCAGCAGTGGACTAAAGGCTTGAACTTCTTTTGAGTCCCTGGAAGATCTTATGATTGAGGATCAACTTTTGCACATCTGTCCTACAGACATCAGACAGTTTGTGCTGGAACGAAAGCCAACCTCTGCCAAAGCAGCAGCAGAACTGGCAGATACCTATCCACTCTCGGGTAAATGACCATCGCAAGGCTCCTCCGAATGGCTGGAAAGGAGGGAAATCACACATGGCAACCCCTCCTCTGCCTGCCAATCAAGTTCCTCAGCGGCCAAAACCTGCAGTTCTGAAGGTCTTCCTGACTGACAACCGCAGATGCTACAACTGTGGGAAAGCCGGACATCTCAGGATGCTGTGCCCTGAGCAGAAGAAGATGACATCCCTTGGTCGGCAAGCAGTTAAATTGACCTTCTCTTCTCTGATTCTAGTGCATTTTGGGCATGGCTTTGCATGGAAAAACAATTCAGGGTTTGCACATCTCGAGATTACTGTGAACTGTATTGAGCATTAGGCAGCTTCAATCAGCTCAGAATGACTTCAGTAGTCATATTTTTACATACAATTGATCTTTTGTGTATAGATTCATGGCAACTAGTAACATTTGCAGTAATTAAAAGAAACCGACAGGACACAGCAAAGTAAACAATCATGAAAAAGGGGAAGGAAATGTTATTACATTTGTTTAGGAAAGTCGAGAATGAGGCTGAAAATGTGAAAAAATGCCAAGCTTTATCTCATGTGTCAAACACAAGGTCCGCGGGCCAAATTCGGCCCCCCAGGCCATTTCATGTGGCCCTTGGAGCCAGGGCTTTTTTTCAGCTGGAACATGGGGGAACTCAGTTCTGCCACCTCCGGCTCTCACCCTCTGCTCCCCGCTCCCCGCTCCCCACTCCCCACTCCCCACTCCCCACTCCCCACTGTCATTTGTAAAAACAGAAACCTTCTGTGTTTACAAGGACAGCTTTCCACTCGGCGGCTCACAGATCCCTGCCTGCCTAGCATGCACTCATGGCGGGGACGGATGCAGATCAATGATCTCCCTGCAAGTGTGAGAGAGAGGCAGAGCAGTCTACACTGCCAGGAGGTACTAGAGCCTGGCTGGATAGGTGAAATGTGAGGAAGCTTTTGGGGGTGGGGGGAGAGATGAGGGCTGTGGAGGGAGATGTGTGCAGAGGTATGGGAATGGGGGAGAATAGTGCAGAAGTCAGAGCCGAGGAGGATATTGTACAGCCTTTGAAAGAGAGCTGAATCCTGCACCTTAAACCCTGCACTCTCTACACAATGCACGCCTGAACTATGCACTCTGTACAAAGCGCACTCCTGGACTCCACACTCTGTATGAAGCACACTCCTTAACTCTGCACTCTGTATGTAACACACTCCTGGACTCTACACTCTGTATGTAGCACACTCCTGAACTCTGCACTCTGCATGTAACACACTCCTGAACTCTGCACTCTGTATGTAGCACACTCCTTAACTCTGCACCCTGTATGTAACACACTCCTGGACCCTACACCCTGTATGTAGCACACTCCTGAACTCTGCACTCTGTATGTAATACACTCCTAAATTCTGCACTCTGTATGCAACACACTACTGGACTCTGCACTCTGTGTGTAAAACACTACTAGACTCTATACTCTGTATGTAGCACACTCCTGAATTCTGCATACATCGTCTTACAGATACAACTGGCCCTTTCAGGGCTCCCATAATCCCGATGCAGCACTCAAAGCAATTGAGTTTGACACCCCTGCTTTAAAGGGGTTTTTTCATGGTTAGTATAGTAAATGCTAAAAAGGACACCTTATTGTTTCAATTGGGATCCAAAAAGGATCTTTTTTTAACTGTTGGAAGGCACGGGGTAGAAAATCCTGGGAAACATTATCCACCACATGATATCATTGCCCTAAAGTTCCTTATTTGATTTGGGTCAGCAAATTTCTCTGGGACCACTTTAGTAGCTCATTCCAATCTGGGTGGATTGAGAATATCTGCAAACCCTCCGTTGAATCACTGTTGAAGTGTATTTGTTAGGATTTGTTTTTCAATACTGGTGACCATGCATACTGTATGTACAAGGCGACGGTGTTAGCACAGTTAAAAAAGATCAAGAGACATTGATTAGATTCTATTCTTTTTCAAATATTGGATAGAGTGTATTATTGAATTGTATACTCTAAAATGAATAAATAGACTAATGGATATGGACAGAAATGGGCTTTGATGGACAGGGAAAACTGATTAATGTAGACAGACGTTCACAGTGGGCAGCAGCTAGACAAACCTAGTCGAATTCCCTGGTAAAACTATGCATGACATGACATCTTCATTATAAAATATTCCCAACCATGTGGAAAAAAAGACTTACTTTTCAGCAAGCCGCTCCTCCTCCAAAGAGGGTTGTATATTGACTGAAGTGAAGACAGCTATTCAGCCTGGGAAAATCAAATTACAGTGTTTAGGATTTTTTTTTAAAATAAATTCTTTATTTTAACATTTCCATCAATATATAAATATCTTTGCAGCATATAAGAACAGTTGTCTTACACAATGACAGTCCCCCAAAAAGAAAGCATGGATGTTTAGATATTTCAAAGGCATAGTCAACCTTTTGTAAAAATAATGGAAAAATTCCTATCAAATACTTACCGTAATTTTCCTTTCCTGATGGACTCCATGGCAGTCTACATGTGGGTTAACTCCGCCTCCTCTCCAATGTTATAGGACCCCACTCCCATAAATTTGAGCTCACAGCCAGAGACTGCGTTCCCTAACTAGCCAACTCTTGACCAATGGGTGGGAACTCCGTCTGCCATGGAGTCCATCAGGAAAGGAAAATTACGGTAAGTAAAATTTTCCGTTTTCCTGACAGACTCCATGGCAGTCTATGTGTGGGAAATAACTAGCCAAACAACACGGGTGGTTATGCTGATCAAAAAGAAGTTTAATTTGCTCCGTCAACCGACAGGATTCTTAAACCAAAGTTCCCAGATGATAGAGAAGCAGGTTCTATGTAAAAATGTGACATAAATGTATTACTGGAGGTCCACGAGGCTGCTTTGCAGATGACATCTGGAACCACATGCCGGGCTGCTGCCCAGGAAGCCGCCATACCCCTGGTGGAATGTGCCGTAACCACCACTGGAGGAGCCAAGCCCTTAGCCCTAAAAGTCTGCTGGATGGACTAGACGATCCATGCCGCAATTGTTCTGGTTGAAGCTCGCTTCTCTTTGTTATTCCCGGAGTATAGGATAAACATGTAGTCAGAACATCTAAAGTAGGATGTAACTTGCAGGTATTCCTATAGTAGTTCCCCTACATCCAGAGAGTGAGCTTCAGTGGACCCTGGGGCCCTGAATGTAGGTAGGACAAATTCTTGGTTCTCATGGAACACTGAAGTAACTTTTCGGGTTTGAGCCGAGCATAGGGATAAGGACCACCCGGTCTGGAAAAAAAGTCAGAAATGGTTCCTTATGACCTAAGGACCCAATCTCAGAGATCCTTTTGGCCGAAGTGATGGCTACTAGGAAGGCGACTTTGCAGAAAGATCTTTGGTGAAAACCGGAGCGGATCCTGCGGTACTGAGTCTAGACAGTGGGTCGAGAACAAGGAGAAGATCCCACTTGGGAAATCTTGGCCTTCTTTGGGGCCTGAGTCTGCCGCCCCCCCCCCGGAAGAACTGCCGGATTAGAGGGTGAACAGCCCATGATCTTCCGGAGCAGGCCGACAGGGCTGAGACTTAAACCCTGAGGGAGCTGAGAGACAGAGACAGATCTAGGCCAGATTGTAGGAACTCCAGGATGTCTTGGATTCCCGGATCTCTGAATGATCTTCCTGTAGAGGATGAACGTTCAACGAACTTGACCCATAATCTCCCGTAGACCTTATTTGTGCTTGCCTTTCTTGAGCTCATTAGGGTAGAAATCACTCTTGATGACCATCCGAGAGCTTCCAGCCTCTCCCTCTGGGGCAGTTGAAGTCCATTGGGATGAAACGCGTCGGGCTCACATTTTACAGCTCCCCACATTGCTTTTATCCTTGTGATCACATTTTTTGTACACATCTGTGACTTGATGTATGTACTTTTTATAATAAATCTGCTTTTTTGACCTGCACCATATGGAGTAGTTTTGACTTTCTCTATCCCCACATTGGTTCGGATGAGAGTGCTTTTATACCTACTACCTACATTTGGATTGTTATGCAACCAGGTTCCAGTTCCATCCTGTCCCGTGCGAGTTCTAGAGTACAGCATTGGAGTTCCAGGCTCCGGTCGCCATAAGCTCGATTGACCTAATGCCGCTGGCACCGGAGTCCACCTCGTCCAGTAGGAGTATTCAACTATATTCCCCGGGTGGAGGATACACTATCCCTGGTGTTACATGGACCAGTTTTATTTCACCTCACAACCAAAAGTCTTTTTTCTAAGATTGGATCAAAGGTCCTTCTTATTTAGGCTATTTCCCCAGGAGCCTAAAGAACTTCCTTTGCTTAGCCAGGGGAGTGGAAGGATCTTCCCACTTAAGGGCCTCTTTTACCGCTTTAATTAGAGGTGAAACAGGGGCGAAGACGAAGCCTCTGACAAATTCGTCTCCCTCTATCTCGCTGTCAGGAGATCTGGGAGATGCATCAAAAGGCTGCAATGGGCCTGGATCCTCCTGGGCCTCGTCAGCCAGGGAGCCAGATAGAGCGGTTGACTAGCTCCGCTTGCGGGGTGTACCCCACTCCTTCAGGGATTGCTGCACCACACGTTTAACTAGCGACACCATATGTCGGCTTTCAGTCTCTTTTTCCCCTGACCGCCTGGGCATAGCATGAGTCGCACAAGGATTTGCTCTCCGGGACTCGTGTTCCACATCCCCAGCAGGCTCTGTGATCACAGCGGCTGTCATGGTGGTGGGTGCGGTGTCTGGAGCAGAAATGGGAACATCTCCTCTGTTGATGGGTCCTAGATGGAGAGTCGTTGTCTGAAGACTCGGGAGATGCGTCATAAGGCTGGAATAGGCCTGGATCCTCTTGGGCCTTGTCAGCCAGGGAGCCTGATAGAGTGATGGACTGGCTCCGTGTGTGGGTCGTACCCCACTTCTTCAGGGATTGCTGCACCAAATGCTTAACTAGCGACACCATATGTCGGCTTTCGGTCTCTTTTTCCCCTTTTAGAAGAAATCAAATGACCACATTAGGAAGAGGCATTTGGTCATTTCAACAGCTACTGTATAGCAGAGCTTTGTCCAATCATATATTTCTGATTTTTATATCATATTTCAATTCAAGGCAACTGGGTGGTTAGGAGTGTGCAAAGAGTTAAGCCCAGAGTAAGAGAAGAGATGTATGGACACAGGGCCAATATGACTGAGTTAACAGGGGTTTGGCGTAGGAGGGATTTTTCTGTAGGTTAAAGTAAATAAGAATCAACCCTTACGTACCTACTAGATACGGTTTAGAAGAGAGCTGATGTTGGGAAAACTTACCACCCTCCCTTCTTTAGTTTTGTGGATTGTTTTGCATTCTGTTGGGGACGGTTACAGGTTTGATGTTTTTCGAACAAATAGAGCTTTCTTTTGGTGGTATTTGATCACCTCTGCAGTTTTTATTTTTTGCGCTATAAACAAAAAAATAGCGACAATTTTGAAAAAAAGCAATATTTTTTACTTTTTGCTTTAATAAATTTCCCCCAAAAATATATAAAAAAAAATATTTTCTTCCTCAGTTTAGGCCAATATGTATACTTCTACATATTTTTGATAAAAAAAAAAAATCACAATAAGCGTATAATGATTGGTTTGCGCAAAAGTTATCACGTCTACAAAATAGGGGATAGCTTTATGGCATTTTTATTTTCATTCATTTATTAGTAATGGTCGGCGATCTGCGATTTTTATCATGACTGCATGGACAGATTGGACACTTTTGACACTATTTTAGGACTATTGACATTTATACAGCGATCAGTGCTATAAAAATGCACTGATCACTGTGTAAATGTCACTGGCAGGGAAGGGGTCAAACACTAGGGGGCGATCAAGGGGTTAAGTGTGTTCCCTCAGTGTGTTCTAACTGTAGGGGGGATGGGCTCACTAGAACATGACAGAGATCACTGCTCCCAATCACAGGGAGCAGTAGATCCCTGTCATGTTGCTGGGCAGAACAGGGAAATGCCTTATTTACATAGGCATCTCCCTGTTCTGCCTCTCTGTGCCACGATCGCCCGTGGCGTGGCGGGCGCACATGTGCTATGCCAGCGGCATGCGTGCGCCCGCTAGCCACCGACGACGGTGTGACCTACGGGTACGTGGCTTTGCGCACCCGTGCCATTCTGCCAACGTATATCGCCGCGAGCCGGTCGGCAAGTGGGTAAATTCCGATTTGTATCATGTGTGGTTACTTAGGTATAGTTAAAAGGTAAAGTGGTGGTCGAACAGTATTGGAGACAAATCATCTTTACCACCCTAGTCATTTTATTTATTTCATTTTAATATCACCATTGGGGGGTTGTTACAGTATGTTATTGTTGTTAAGTTGGAATTCAGTCCACTGGATAGGAGTACTATTATTATTTAGAGGATAGCCATGACAGGGGACCCAAACATTGTGAAGGATTGTTTTTTTTTCCTTGGATATCCCTATTAATAAATGGCAGAAATGTCATGACTTTAGAAACTTTGACTCCCTAAAGGCTTCACAATGTATCCATATATTACTGTGGATGCGGTCAATTCCAGCTATTCTCCAGTCACATCAAGGCTAGATACAATTATACAGCCCAGTAATTATACCGCCAAAGCCTGCGCGCAAAACCATAAAGTCACACAAGCAATCAGAATATAGAACAGTCCAACACAATACCCTTGATTTACATGAAATGCAGGTTAAAAATAACCCTTTGTAACATACAGATGGGTGTATTAATTGGAAAAACAATGCAAATTCAAGATCTGAACCGTCTCGATCCCTCGCTCATCGTGAAAATCTCGGGGTGGCCTTAAAATGTAAAGCCAAATATAAAAAGGACTGTGCTTGTTATCTCGAAAGTTACAAATCCCAAGACACGGCTGTGTAAGGAAATTAACAGAAAATTGGTCAGGAAATAAAAAATGTTACAGCTTTTGCTTCTCAGTAGGGTTCAATTTCAATGGAACAATTGCAGTTCTTTCCTCGCAAAGCCACCTTATACATTGAAGCATAGCTTTACTATACAAAGGACGGAGGTTATGCTGTGGCTGTGTGGATAGAGGTTGTGCACTGAATTCTATTGGTTTAATCAATAAAAAAGCTTCATGGCAACTGTATTTATATATGAAGTCCACCTAGAGCTGATATCTCATGCCGCGTACACACGAGCGGACTTTGCCCGGCGGACTGGATTTCGTCGGACAATTCGATCGTGTGTGGGCTCCAGCGGACTTTGTTTGCTCAAAAGTTGGACGGACTTAGATTTGAAACTTGTTTAAAATGTATCCGTTGAAATCGAGTCCGGTCGAAAAGTCCGCCGTCTGTATGCTAGTTCGACGGACAAAAAGCCACGCTAGGGCAGCTATTGGCTACTGGCTATGAACTTCCTTGTTTTAGTCCGGTCGTACGTCATCACGTACGAATTCGACAGACTTTGGTGGATTGTGTGTAGGCAAGTCCGTTCATTCAGAAAGTCCGTCGTAAAGTACGTCGAAAAATCCACCGGGCAAAGTCCGCCGTAAAGTCCGCTCGTGTGTACACGGCATCAGTTGTATGTGGCAGCTGGCAGGTTGATTTGCTTGATCATTTTTGCATGTGTGCACTTGCAATTCTTGTGGCAACCAAATCAACCTGCCAGCTGCCACATACAACTGAGATATCAGCTCTAGGTGGACTTCATATATCAATACAGTTGCCATGAAGCTTTTTTATTGAATAAACAAATAGAATTCAGGTTGATTCACACTTTGTCTTCCTTTATGTCTTAAGGGAAACCAGCAGAGAGCCAGCTCCACCAGGATTTTTAGTGTTACCCAATTCTTGTGGCTGTCTTACTACCTTGGTAGATTATCTAGAAAATAGCAAATGATTGGGAAATCTAGCTAAAACAGGGGCAGCACAGTGGCTTAGTGGTTAGTAGGTAACAACAAAGCTTAGGGAATGCCCAGGAAAAAAACTCAAGCCTACTTACCAACCAGCTTGTAGACAACCAAATTAACCTGTCTATCAGCATGCATTAAAAACAGGGGTTTAGTCCGCACGCATTTGCAAATGCATGCGTAAGCCACAGAGCCTCGTCACGGCACCCTGGTATCTGTGGTCCTAACACTAAAATATAAGTGTCCCCACAGTGGAGGCACATGCATTCTGATGGATAAATGAGGGTAGGTGACTGAAGGAGAGACTACCCCTTCTTAAAGGTACAGGAGCACACCAAATACCCAGCAAATAGCACAAAGGCTGCAAAGGTGTTAGTGCATTGCTGGACCAATACAAACACCAATGTGACAACAAAAAACTTGCCACCGCCCTCATCTATAGCTGGCTATCTCAGTAAGCGGCATTAGAAGGCTAAAACAGGTAACAACGAAGCCTGAGGAATGCCCATGAAAAAACCCAAGCCTACTTACCAACCAGCTTGCAGACAACCGAATTAACCTGTCTAACAATATGCGTTTAAAACAGGGGTGTATTCCACACGTATTTGCAAACGATAGATGGCTGTGCACCGTTCTTGCCAATTCCTGTGGCTGTCTTACTACCTTGGTAGATTATCTAGAAAATAGCAAATGATTGGGAAATCTAGCTAAAACAGGGGCAGCACAGTAGCTTAGTGGTTAGTAGGGATAAGCCGAACAGACCCCTATTCGGTTTCCTCCCAGAACTTCTGAACACAGCGAAAGTTCGGACCCGAATAACAAACCCCATTAAAGTCAATGGGACCCGAACGTCAAAAATCAAAAGTGCCCATTTTGAAGGCTTATATGCAAGTGATTGAGCATACAATGGTTGTAGGGGTTCGGGTCCTGCCCTGGGGGACATGTACCAATAAAAAAATGGTTTGTGAAAAACGTAATTTTTTAATGAGCAGTGATTTTCTGATTTTTTAAAGTGAAAGCCTAAAAATGAAAAATTCCAATATAGCGCCTGGGGGTCCCCTTTGTGTACCTGTAAAGTGGCAGATCTGTACTGTATAAGTACCAAAACTGGTTATGTATGGCTTGCATTGAGAGGAGAAAATGGCTGTGCATGTTTAGAAAACCAATGTGTGCTCCAACAGGGGGATATGATGTTGCCGGAAATTATGTCAGCACATAGACCACACCTCGACCGGTTTCATTCTGATTGGATGTCCGAGGACATCATATCCTCCTGTTGGAGCACATGCTTGGCAAATTAAGAGTTCTGTATATTTTATGTCATCCAATACAGTGTCTCTCATCCAAGGTGCTGTGGGGTGCCGTTTGAGTTCCCCCGGAGTGCCGCAAGCACCAGGACCCAGTTTGCCCTGTATTAGCATCATGATTTGCTATGGTGCTGATGGGTCAGCGCCAGCACCATAACAACTAATGATGCTCTAGGTCCAAGATGCAAGTTGTCATTCATTGCTATAATGATGGTGGCCAACTTGCACCCACCATGTCAATGCATTACTCTGATTCCAGGCATCTGCATGCAGAGCCGTCCCCAGTATTCAGGATAGGACAGAAATGTGCTTGCACCTGATCTCCTCCACCTTCTGCCCTCTGCCACGTTGCTGGAGGGAAAAGGTAGTGCTCTGATGTGAAGAGGGAACTGTGTGATTGAGGGCTCTGTGATGGGAGTGGTCTGTGTGATTGGGGGGGGGGCACTATGATGGGAGAACTAGTGATTGAAGGGCTCTACGATGGGCACTCTGATGTAATGGGGGACTCTGTCGTGAGGAGGAAGCTCTGATGTCATATGATGGGAGGCCTCTGATCAATGTGGGTGACTCTGATGTGAAGAGGGGGACTATGATTTGATTGGGGGACTTCTGCTGTGATGGGGGGGTTCTGATGTGGAGGGGGACTCTAATGTAAAGAGGGGGTTCTTATGTGATGTGGGGAGCACTAATGTGATGGGAAAACCCCATCCCAAGTTATTTTAACGTATCACTAAAGGCAAAACATTTTTTTTTTAGTTGTGGATAGAGTGGAGATGGATTAGAACCCCAGTCAGTTTTTATTGCTGTCTGTGCCCCCGTTAGGGAGATTCACCCTCTCTATTTGTCCTGTTTACCGTTATCATTGAAAGTAAAAGAAAATCCCAAATTTTGGGTTGTCCCCAGAAAAGTAATAGAGGGGAAATCCTCCAATGGGGGACACTAGTTCTTGTGACCTGGGGGGTCCCCAAGGAATTCCCTTAATTTGCAGGGATTTCCTCTCACTTCCTGTTTGTCGATGGGACAGGAATTGAAGGTAAATCTCCCCAATGGGACACAGAGGGCGAAAAATTAATTTGACAGGGGTTTATAACCCTCCGTTGCTCTATCCGAAATGAAAAAAAAAATGTTTTGCCTATGGCTTTACTTTAATCAAGGTTGTGTGCATTGTCTCAGGTTCATTTCTCCCAGTGATAAGATAGATAACATTTATGTTTTTTTTATAGTTTAGACTGAAGAAAAAGGTTGAGAAACGCTGGTCTAGTATTTGCTAGAAAAATGCGCTAATTACATTTGAAATGTTTCTGTGTTATCTACAAATGCTTTCATAGAAGCATGCAATATCTAAAGAATTCAGAGTATCATATTAAAGAATGCTGCTTGAGAGGACTTTGCAATGTTTACATAGAATCATCCTCACTGATAGTATTCACTTAGTCTAAATCAGGAAATAATCTAATGAGATGTCCTTTTCTGTTCTTCATTTCCCAACATGAGTGTATTCTACAATAAAAAATATTGCTGATGGTTTACAACTAGAGGTGGATTATGGTAGAATTGGGCCCTAGGAAGGTAGCAGTTTGGCCCCCAGAATTCCTCCCCTTGACATTGATAAGGATATAATAGTGACAGACATAGGTGTGCGCAGCCTATTGCATTAGGGTGTACACCCCAAAGCTCATATGTGTGCATATACTGTATTTATAGGGCAGTAGGGCAATGGACAGTGTCGGTAGAGCAGTGGACGGTGTCAGAAGGGCAGAGATTGGTGTCAGTAGTTTATTTTTTATATATTTTTTATTATTACTTTTTTACAATTTTATAATTTTTTACAAAAATTTTTTTACAATTTTTTATTACTTTTTTTTTTACAATTTTTTTAGGAGCTCCATTGGGGGGCTTTGGTGAAATATCATGGGTCTAAACAGACCCCTGATGTCTCACTTTTGAGACAGAGAAAGGGACAGATAGTCCCCAGTCCCTTTCTCTGCAGCCAAGCAGCAGGGGAAATGTTCCCAGCACAGGGTGATTAGGGTGTGCCCAGGCACACCTGGCACACCCTGTGCGCATGGCTATGGTCACAGAGAAGCCATCCCATGTACATTGTCTGCATTGGAATGGCCCCATTAGACATAAAGGGACCCATTAGACACAAAGTCCCACTCTTCCTTCTCTTTTGTTACATACATGTACTAGGGATGGAGGCACACCACATATGTGCCTCAACTAAAGTCCCAAAAATCCCCCCCCCCCCTTTATTTGATAAAGGGGTTGATTTACTAAAACTGGGGAGTGCAAAATCTGGTGCAGCTCCAACCAATCAGCTTCCAGGTTTGTTGTCAAAGCTTAATTGAACAAGATGAAGTTAGAAGCCTATTTGCCTACAATGCACAGCTTCACCAGATTTTTTGCATAGTTAGTCAGGTTGAAAAAAGACACAAGTCCATCTAGTTCAAAAAAATAAATAACATACAATCCCTAATACACAATCCTCCACCCAAAGTGGATCCAGAGGAAGGTGAAAAACCCCAGCGTAGCATGATCCAATTTACTACAGGGGAAAAAAATCCTTCCTGATCCTCCGAGAGGCATTAGGATTTACCCTGGATCAACTTTACCGATAAATGTTATATTATGTTCATTTAGGAAAGAATCCAGAACTTTTTTAAAGCAATCTACTGAGCTTGCCAGAACCACCTGTAGCACTAACTCTCGATGGAGCTGCTGGTTTAAGCGGGCTTGTTACCTTCACTCTACATCCCTCTGTTTTACCGGCACTGGGTCTAGGGTTCCGTTGAGTTTACCTCTGGACGATGCACGCACCAACACTTGAATACGTTTTCAATGCTTTATTAAACGATTTACTAAGGAAGTAGCAGGAAAGAGGCAGAAGGGAAACTGCATAAGAAACTCAAATATCTTCTTGTAAGGTTCTTGACAAATGTCCTGGTAGAATTTAGATATTACAATAGAATGCGCTCCCTTCGTGGGACACACTATTTGCTCGCCTGGATAGGCCTCTCTCACTTGCCTAGCAGCCAGTACGTAGCATGAACAAAAGTCTCTGCCACAGACTTTTTTGGGATAAACCCGTACGATCCTCTGCCACAGGATGTATCGGTTTTCTGTAATGAACGTCAGTCACAGTGCTTAAACCTTTAAGCCAACCCGGCAACACTATGCTGTATAGTTACTTTTAGGATATGTCCTCCAACCGAGTCACCAGGCCCCTCTCCAGACCAGCACGCAGCGTGATCCTTCCATGACGGGTCCTCCCCTGGGATCTCCTCGGTTGTCCAGCTTCTTCCCTTCTGGATAGACAGCTCAGGACCATTCCTCGGCTGCTGTGGTAGGCCCTAGACAAGCTTCTGGGCCCACCCCTGCGCCGCAGCGGCGTGGGCCTCCGGAACGGAGGACCACGAGATTGCTCTCTAACGCATACCTGTCGGCCAGGAGGACCAGCAGGTGGCTGTAAAACGAACCCCACAATATGGCGTCTGCCCCATAAATACCCTCGCCCAGA
This sequence comes from Lithobates clamitans, assembly GCA_037952925.1. NCBI lineage: Eukaryota > Metazoa > Chordata > Amphibia > Anura > Ranidae > Lithobates > Lithobates clamitans. The sequence continues at coordinate 1,019,471 of JBBGZY010000275.1, forward strand.
ATGCAACTCAAAGGACCACCTCCACCGAGTTGTCCCCGGGACAGAAGAGCATCCATACGCTTTGACACGTTGCCCTTCCAACACTGACCAGTGATAACAGCGACACCCTCCGGTCAGTCTGGAAACACACACAACGTCAGCCAAGCTGGAAAACTTAACCTATTTAACGAACAAGTTACTAAATTTACCTAACATATGGTAGATCGCAAATCTACCAGCGCTACACACCTCTGGAGGGAGTCTATTCCACGTTTTCACAGCTCTTATTGTGAAGAAACCTTTCCGTATTTGGAGATGAAATCTTTTTTCCTCTAGACGTAAAGAGTGCCCCCTTGTCCTCTGTGATGGCCTTAAAGTGAATAACTCAACACCAAGTTCACTTATATATTTGTACATGGTGATCATATCCCCCCTTAATCACCTCTTCTCCAGAGGGAATAGACTCAGTTCCCTTTAATATATCCTCATAGCTGAGCTCTAGACTTGTGCACAACGGAAAATTTTGTTTAGTTTCGGTTCGTTGTCATTCGTAAAATACATAATTTTGTTCTGTTATATTCATTATGTTACATTAATACGTTTTCGGATAATTCTTTATTTCTGTAGAGTGTCTATATTCGTTATACTGAACCTCGAATCATGTCGAACTCATTCGTTATATGCGCTATAATTTTGTTTGTATTAGTTGAAATTCGATATTTATGTATGTATATATATTCGTGATAATGATTCGTAGTTTGGAAAGTCGTTTGTTTATTGAATCTATTAACACACACAATGACTATATCTCTTCTCCTGTGCTCAAATACAATACAACACCCTTCTCATTCAGTTCTCAGGAATGCACTTTGCCAGTAATCCAACCTTCAGCACAAAATTAATTAGCTGATTGGACTGTAGGATTTACTTTGAGGTGACCTTTTGTTTCATTAGATCTTTAACGAAGTATCGAATCATGTCGAATTAATTCGTTATATCCGCTATAATTTCTTTCGTATTAGTTGAAATTCGTTGTTTTCTTTATTCAGACATTCGGATGCATCCGAATGTCCGAAAGATGCAAAGTTTGGCCGAATTTCAATTCGTTACAAAACTAATTGCACATGTCTACTGAGCTCCTTCATGCCTCTTATCAGTTTAGTTGCCCTTCTCTGTACTTTCTCCAGTTCACTGATATCCTTTTTGAGAACTGGAGCCCAAAGCTGAACTGCATATTCCAGATGAGGTCTTAGTAATGATTTGTACAGGGGGGCAGAATGATATCTCTCTCTCTGGAGTCCATACCTCTCCTAATAAAAGGAAGGACTTTGCTTGCTTTGGAAACCGCAGATTTGGCATTGAATTTCTACCATTCTACCGTTTTGCACTCTTCAGCTTTAGCAAATCAACCTTTTTCGACAAACGCATCTTCCCTTGTGAAGAGATAGGTAACGGCATGGTTTTGAGCAATTGTGCCATCCCCCTGGTTTACTGCAGGAGCATGAAGAGTATAGGTGGCACCCCTGGACATATACCGACCCCCCAGACACCTGTTTAGGTTGCCTTGTAGATAATCTGACTCTGGTTATATCTTACATTTTAAAAGTAGCTGAATTGTTCATTGGTGTGGATTTGAAATCCGTTTCCATGAGCACATTGGTGTGTTTTCAGTGATGGTGAAGGGATTTTGCTGTTCACGTTTTGATGTCAAGATTCAGACCAGGATTTCACCTCAAATATTTTTTCACCTTTGATGGACTTTTTATTATTCATTGTATATTTTTTACTATTTATTTTATATTTGATTTACTTTTTCATTATGTATATTTGAGTTATCACTATTGGTATCACTCATCTGTATTATGGTTGTGCAATTAACATTGTACACCACTTTTTCTTATTGGTTCTAGTCTCAGCAATTTATTCATTTATGTTTGATTCACATAGGTAGGCTGGTTACTATAAACCAGAATTTATCATTTGCGGTTAGAACTGGGTATATATATATATTTATTCAAAGTATTTATCCTTTATACAGTATATTTTTTCACATATATTTAGCGCTCCCCTTATTCCCCCTTTTTTTGGATTTGAAATTAACCAGTTGCCTACAGGGGCATTTTTCTACTTTTTTGCACACATGATAGCATCTGCTTTTTATGGTGCTTTAAACCCCAAAATGTATATATTTTCTAAAAGCAGAGACTTGGCTGGAGAAAATGATGGCAGTTGCAGTTTTTTTATGTCGCACAATATTTTTGCCCACTTATTTATCAAGCATATGTTCAGGAAAAAATACACTAAAATATATTTTAGTGCAAACAAACTTAATGGGGTTGATTTACTAAAACTGGAGAGTGCAAAATCGAGTGCAGCTGTGCATAGAAACCGATCAGCTTCCAGTTTTTTTTTTTTGTCAAAGCCTAATTGAACAAGCTGAAGTTAGAAGCTGATTGGCTGCCATGCACAGCTCCAGAAGATTTTGCACTCTCGAATTTTAGTAAATCAAACCCAATACTATACCCAGTTGTTTGGTAAAATATGAAAGATTATGTTATGCTGAGTAAAAACATACCCAGCATGTCACACTTGCACATGCCCATGGAACAGTGGCGGCTTGTCCGTAGAGGGTGCACGGGCGCCGCCTCCCCTATCCATGCATCCGGCCCTCTAATCTACATATCAGAGCGCCAGACCATGGATTCCAATGTGGGGGGGGGGTGTGTTTTTTTTAAGCACCTGATTAGAGCCAGAGGCTTTAATAGGCTTCAAAAAAGGGTGTGACAAAAGCGAATACATTTTTGCTATTTTCACACTGAAGTTTCTCCCCGACAATCAGGAGGCGGGTCATGAAACCTGTTTCGCAATTGGCCAAAGCACCAGGCGATCCTATTGGATGCCTAGCACTTTGGCGGAAAAGGAGACACATGGTGGAGGAAGCATGAGGAACGGACACTGGAGCCGCCGCTGCCCGCACTCCAGGAGAGGAGGAGAGGACACTACAGCAGGTAAGTGCCGGACTGCCCATGGGGGGAGGTATGCTATCTTGTCAGTGCCGCGCCGCCCGCTGGGGGGGTGCTGTCAGAGTTGTGCCGCCGGGGAGGGGGTGTTTGTTTGCCCCCCCCCAAAAAAGTAGAACCCACCAGCCGCTACTGCTGTGTAATGGTGACCGACAGTACCTATAATTCTCCTAAGGCGATACTTTAAAAGCCTTTACAGGTTATCAGTAAACGACCATTAACGCTAGGTGCGTTCATCGCTTGAACGTTAATTAATTTCAAAGGTCAGAATAAAATACTATAACAAGAGGAGAATATTCCGGCGCATGCAGTATGTAAGGGGACAGCTCAAAAAAATGATATACCAATGACCAGTCATAGTCCAAAGTTGATATCAAAGAGAAAGTCTATATGCAAGGTACACAGGGTATGAAGCACTGGCGGCTGCTGTCCTGTGAGTTGAGCCAGCTCTGTATAAACATAAGAAAAAAGAAAAGGGGGGAAGCGCCACCTAAGTGCAGTGTTAAAACCATCAAATTTATTCTAAAGGATGCAAAACACTCACGCGAAATCAATGAAAAACTTGCTTGTCATGGGATGAGTAAGGTCCATCACTCATCTCCCTCCTGCAGGGTGGCCCTGCACCAGTGGATGTGACGTCACATTGAACCTGTTTTTCCCAGCCCTCTCTTCGGTTCCTGGTGACGCCACATCTGCCAGTGCATTCCATGCTGGTCGGCGTCGACTTCCTGATTTATCACAGGGCTTCCATTCCTCTGCTTCTCAACATCTCCGGCAGTCCAGACTCCTAGGCCCCTGCAGGACGGAGACGAGTGGCGGACCTTACTCATCCCATGACATGCGAGTTTTACATTGATTTCTTATGAGTGTTTTTAATCCTTTAGAATACATTTGATGGTTTAATACTGCACCTAGATGGTGCTCCCCCTCTTTTCTTTTTTCTCAGAATAAATTATTATTCTGGCCAACTGAATGAATGAACACCCAAGCGCTTGACTCGCCTAAACATGCCAAAAAGCACCTAAACCCTCTTACAAAAAAGCAGCTTTAGGTGCATTTTGGACGCTGATTTTCTCCTGCCAGAAGCAAGGCGTCTAGGAGAACTGAGCAAACGCCTAGTGTGCATGGTGCAAGGTCACACAGACATTATACTTTCATTAATCACTTTCAGTACTATAGAGATCGTAAAGAACCAACATTCCTTTTCCTGCTTTCCTGCCATTGTTTTAGAATCAGACGTCTGCTTCCTTAAACAACATTACTCTAAGAAGCTATGTACGTCTAAGTTTAGAATAACTGGGCAAAGTACATTTACAAAGATCATATATATAGGAAGAGGACCAACCTAGTACAATATCCACAACTTGTAACCAAACAAAAATACATTTTCCTACGGTATATGTGGATTTTAGAGGTTCCACTAGAGACAGCAATTTTTTAGACTATGCAAATATTTATTATTCACAATAATGGATCCAGAAGGATACTAAAATACCACCTTGTGTATCAACAGGTGTCCACATGTACAATAGAACAACTCCCAAGAAAAGAGGGGCATTTAGTGCCATTAATGGCCTAATACACTCTTACAGCTACAGTTGTTTTTATGTATATAACTAAGATGCAAAGAGCTGCAGCCAATGGTGTAGGATCATTTCACTTTTCCTGTTTAAATGTTTTCTTGAAATATGCAATAATAGTTTTCCTGTAACCTGATATATTAAACGTGCTTACCTGTGTATGACCCGGCTTTCTCCTGGACTTTGCCTTTGCTCCTGCATTAACCTTGTTCCCCTGACCTAGGCCTGTTTACTGGACTCATCTTTGCCTACTGATTCTGCACTGCTCTGCCCGGCTGTTACCGACTTTGACCTGCTTCCTGGACTTGCTTTGTCTGCTGACTTGGTCCCTTGTTACTGCAGAGGCGCCTCTGAAGACATCCGTTGCGATGAAACATGTCAGGCAGGTTGACACCAGCACGCTGAACGCTGCAGCCGATCGTTTTCTTTGAGGCATGCATTCTTGAATTTTAACTATAAGTTACTACAATAAATTTGTTTTTAGTTTTATTACGGGCTTCACTATTGGTCACTTATTTTCTTCATTGAGCGTTTGCTGATCACGATATTGAAAGTCCTGCTTCTGGTGCGAGTTCTTGGAAAAGCTGAATAAGGGAGAATTCTATCTGGATATTGCTGCTTTTTAATCCATGAGGGGAACCAGAGAGCTGAATATGGAGGATCAACCTGGGATTACTTTCATATGCATATCTTTTGCAGTCATCTGGTAAGCAGACTACCTTTTCACGTGGTGCCGAGTGCTCTTCTATACATGCACTATATAGCGGGTCATTGGATTACTCCTGCTTTTCAGTTCTTGTGGACTCTCTACCAGTTGCTATTATTAGCGCCGCATTTAATAGATTTTGGTCTTAAATGTAACCCAGTCCTTCACGGCTAGCCAATGGAGGGTCCTCATGGACAGGGTGATTGATTCCCAGAGTTTTTTTTACATTTACCAGTCTGGCTGCTGTGTTCTGGACGATTTTTAGACGTGAAATTTGGTATTTGGGAAGTCCTAGGTAGAGAAAATTTGTATAGTCGAGTCGGGAATTGATGGTTGTTCCAACTACTGCTGCTGTATCTCCTTTTGGGATGAAGGGGATGAGTCTACACAAAAGGCAAAGAAGGTAGTGGGATCCGCTGACTACTGATCCTATTTGTGCATCCATTGTCATGTCTGAGTCAAAGATGACTTCAAGGCTTTTGGCTTTAGTGCTGGGGGTGATGGGTTGTCTGAGGATGGTAAGTGGTGTGGACGTTGTGCCAGGGTTTTTGTTTCGGTTTGCATGGAGGAAGAGGAGTTCTGTTTTGGATCCGTTGAGTTTAAGGGAGCTCTCTGTCATCCAATCGTCGATCAATGAGAGACAGTTTTCCGGTGCCTGGTATTGGTCTTTTTTGTTGGTGATGCGTAGGTAGAGTTGGATGTCATCAGCATAGGAGTGATAAAGCAGGTCCTGGTTGCTGATGATTTTGAGGAGTGGGCGGAGATTGATGTTAAAGAGCACGGGCAACAGGGGTGATCCTTGAGGGACTCCGCATGTAATTTTACGTGCTTCCGAAGTGAAAGCTCCTAGTTTCACTTTCTAGGATCGTTTCTCTGGGAAGGATGCGAACCAGGGTAAGTCTGCAACTCCAGCTATTTCTGTGAGACGAGTGAGCAGGGTTTTGTGGTCTACTGTGTCGAAAGCTGCAACGTCATCCGGAGGCCCCACCACCTCGTGACTTCACGGACCCATCATGCCCAGAACGGTGAAGTCACAAAGGGGGCGGGGCATGACGTGATCTGATGGCCACGCCCATAGATATCTAAGAAATGCTTGACATGACGCAGACAGATCAGCGGGACGCAGCATCGGAGGAGGGTCGGCGGCGGGAGCGGCGGCACAGGAAGAAGAACACCAGACAAAGAAGACAGGAGAAAGAAGAAGACCGGAAGAAGAAGCGGGAGGTAAGAGAAGACCGGAGGAAGAAGGAGAAGACCAGAGGAAGAAGCCCAGAGGAGGAAGAAGCGGGAAAGAAGCGGGGGAGAAGAAGACATTTTTTATTAAAGGACTTGTTAAAAACTGTATATTGTCTTTTGTCAGACTACACTTTTTTTGGTGAATGGGTAGGGGTACGATACCCATTCACATAGGGGGGGTCCCTCCGAATTCATACTAGACCCAAGGGCCTGGTATGCACCGGGGGGGGGGGGACCCCACGCTGTCTTTTTTTCACAATTTTTTTTTTGCTGGCAATTCTTTTTTCTTTTACATTCAGCTATAGCAACCAGCTATATACAGTGTAAAAAAAAAAAAAAACGCAAAATGCAAAATCGCGGTAAAAACACAGTAAAAATGTGTTTTGGAGGATTGAATTCTATTACATGCATAATGCTGCATTTAGCAGGAAAAAAAGTCCCCGACCCTTTCCAAAAACACAGAGGCACAAAAATGCATCGATGTGAACGTGTTACATAGGAACCCATGTTAAAAAAAATCCCTGCATTTCTGCAAAATGCAAAATGCATGAAAAAAACAAATTAGACCCCTTTCACACTGGGGCGGTGCGGACGCCGGCTATTTTTAGCACCGCTTTACCGCCGTTTTAGCAGGGGTATTCGGCCGCTAGCGGGGGGGGGTTTACCCCCCCTGCTAGCGGCCGAGAAAGGGTTAAAACCACCGCAAAGCGCTGCTGCAGCGGCACTTTGCCGGAGGTATAGCCGCGCTGGCCCATTAATTTCAATGGGCAGGAGCGGCAAAGGAGCTGTATATACACCGCTCCTTCACTGCTCCAAAGATGCTGCTAGCAGGACTTTTTTTACCGTCCCGCCAGCGCACCGCTCCAGTGTGAAAGCTTTGGGCTTTCACACTGGAGTGTGAGGAGCGGCTCTTTCAGGGCGCTTTGCAGGCGCGATTTGTAGCTCCTGCAAAGCGCCCCAGTGTGAAAGGGGTCTTAGTGTGACTGAAGCCTAAATAAGAGATCCCTTTATTTTCAGATAGAGCCATACAGAATTTCAATTACAGAGAGACAGTCCAAAAGAAATCAGCAGCTGCTAATTTAGATGTTGGGTGTTTTGTTCCAATGGTCCTTAGAGGTTGGTTTGGGAGGAGTGGGTAATAGGGGTTTTTCCACATGCCACAAATAAAATAAAAAAATAGTACACTGTATAATAGTATATAAAAAAAAGAATTTATTATTTTACCAAAAATTGGGTAGGATATTGTGGGTTTTTTTTCAATAAAATTAAATGTAATGTGGGTGGTAAACCATTGTGTGCACAATGGGTTTAGTATACTGTTGCACTAATATCATGTGATGTAAAAATTTGCAACTACCACCATTTTGTTTTCAATGGTCCCTGCTTTCAGCAAATACATAATGTTTTGTGGGGGAAGGGATTTAACTAATTTTCAGGTCTAACAGGTGCATTTTCACACCTGCACCTATTAGAAAAAAACAAAAAACTAAAATGACCATGTCATCGAAAGGGTTAAAAAAGAGGTGGTGGAGGGGTATTTCTTGGATAGTGGGAAAGTATTGAGCGGTACTTAGATGGCAGGACAGGACAATACCGGCACCCTTCCTGAGACAAAAAAAAGTAGTCATTTCTTTTCCCTCTAAAGAACATTTTCTGATGAATTGGGAGTAGGTGGCCCAGGGAAAACAGCCTTTCAGATATGTATATGACTTTCAGATAAGAAAACATTGCCATTCCTTATGACGTTGACCTTGTCCACTGCTATGAATAGTTTTCTATGTTGTTGTTATTATTCATATTACTTTTGCATTTGTTTTTTTTGTTCCAAAGGAGTCCAGCAGAGCCTTGAAAAGTCCTCCACCATCCATGCGGTTAGCGGTATTTTATAATTCTGTTAATTGGCAATGACTGGCGTGTTCTGCTGCCTGACTTCATAAATTATGCAGCTTATGTCTATATCTATAGAGCACAGAATGCCGTATAACTAATTGTTTGACTGAATTCAGAAAGCTGGAGGATTCACACCTGAATTCTAAAGCAGACTATTATCACAGCATGGCAGAGAGCTCGCATCACATTGCATAACTGCCGTCATTTTATTCATATTTAATGGGGAAAAAAAGTCTCCATTCGAAGCACCTTAGGTTAAATTTGTTTCCTGTTATGATATGAATTGAAAGCTTTGCTTTATATCTGTGCTTTATATATATTGGGCTTCAGGTGTACGGGTTACTTTTGGTTGACTGATAGCACAGTTGTCTAATGAGATCAGCTGCATGGTTATAATGTGAAAACCTGACTTGCCCAAGAGACCTGTTATCTCCAGGTCCTTCTTGGCATGTGGTGGCCGGCATTTTGGCATTTGATCAGAAGGCTGAAATATAAGATGTCCAACCTTCGTGGGTTTTTGAGGCTAGAAGAGGACTGTATTTGAAGACAATCAGTATTGTGTTCTCAGATAGCCAGAGAACAAAAATTTCAAGCAGACCCATTGAACCATCTGAGTAGTTGAGATAAGCTTGAGCTTCCACTGAACTTATCTCTGTCTGAACCTCCTCTTCTCCTAGTTTTCTTTAAACCAATGAAGCTGTGGGCTGGGTTATTCCCCACCCTGCAACACATGCAGGTGACGTCATTGCCCTTATATGGACACACGCCCATATTTAGTCAATGTCATTTACTAAATATGGGCGTGTGTTCATATAAGGGCACTGACTTCACCAGCATCCCACCCCTCAGGAAATGACCGGCCCCTCAGATCATCAGATTAGAAAATAGCTTGATATGGAGATTCGGACAGAGTTGAGTTCAGAAGACGCCTGAGCTGTTCTCCACTTTTTAGTTGAGACGAAAGAAGTGATTTTGCAGAATTTGATTTTATTGCCGAAATTTCATCAAAGTTAAGGGAGAAGTACAGCCAAAGCTCATTTGGCTGTACTTCCCCTGTGGATCACAGGGGTGCACTCCGTTCTGCACTCCTGTGACCTGTTTTCAGAAGGCAGCGGAAAGCCCGCTGTCGGCTGACGTCACAGAGCTGGTACAGGCTGGGGAAAAGATCGTGACCATATGATCGGGATCCACCCAGATGCCTGTATCGGAACCTGGCTCAGCCTCTCAGTGAGCCTGAGCCAGCTGCTCCCACCCCTCCAAAGGCCAGCGCTCTAGTGAGCGAGAGGGATGGGCAGAGCAGAGAGACGGTGACTGACCTCCCCTCTGTGCAATAAAAGTCTGCATGAGGGTACTTGTAATGAGGAGTGCCAGCATAGAGAATTGCAGCGTGAGAGCAGAAAGCAGTATTTTCCCTAAGAGAAAGGGGTATTTTAAAGGCATTTCCAAGAAAGAAAGCCACAAATACTGATGTGCAGGGGTACAGAGGGAAAAAAAAAAAACGTGATGATGCTGATGAAGATGGTATCCACTTATATCTTGGCAGTTCTATGGGTCAGTTCTCTTGTACTGCTTGTTTTAGTGGTTTCATGGTCTGGGTGATTTTGGCTTTTATGGTGTCTAAACCTTCATATCGTTTGGCAGCCGGGCTTCCTTCTGCTGCTAACCAATCCAAGCATAATTGCCTTGTCGTATTGCATGTCTGAAATAGGTAAGCCTGAGTTTTGTAGTTTTGCCATCCAGTGAAACATCTGGTTTTATCTGCTCCAGTATATGCTTGTTTGTTATCTTTGGTGGTCATGGACTGTGCAGGAGCCTTCTCCAGCATCATAGCTCAAACACTTCAATTTTCCTCCTATCTAGATTTTTCATGGTCCAACTTTCACAATCCCAGGTAGCTATGGGGAACACAATACAGGCGGTCCCCTACTTACAAACCTCCAACCTACAAACGACTCCTACTTACAAACGGAGGGAGACAATAGGAAGTGAGAGGAAATCTATCCCTAGGAAGGGAAATTCTCTCCTGTAATGCCCCGCACACACGGACGGATTTTCCGACGGAAAATGTGTGATAGGACCTTGTTGTCGGAAATTCCGATCGTGTGTGGGCTCCATCACACATTTTCCATCGGATTTTCTGACACACAAAGTTTGAGAGCTTGCTATAAAATTTTCCGACAACAAAATCCGGAAATTCCGATCGTGTGTACACAAATCCGACACACAAAGTGCCACGCATGCTCAGAATAAATTGGGAAACGAAAGCTATTGGCTACTGCCCCGTTTATAGCCTGACGTACGTGTTTTACGTCACCGCGTTCAGAATGATCGGATTTTCCGACAACTTTGTGTGACCGTGTGTATGCAAGACAAGTTTGAGCCAACATCCGTCAGAAAAAATCCTAGGATTTTGTTGTCGGAATGTCCGATCAATGTCCGATGGTGTGTACGGGGCATAAGAGTTAATATGGGAAAAAGGTGTCTCCACTGATGTTTCATCACCAGCCCTTGTTTCCCTAACAGCCCAAAATTTTCAAAATCCAATTGTCATTGGGACAGAAAGTGAGGTGAAATCTTCTGAACAGGGGCACAGACAGCAAAACAAATGTTACAGGGGTGATAACCCTTCCCTATGCTATCCAAAAAGCTTAAAAATTTATTTTTTGGCTACACTTAAAAAGATGGACCTGTTCCGACTTACAAACAGATTCAACTTAAGAACAAACCTACAGTCCCTAACTTGTTTATAACCCGGGGACTGCCTGTAACATAGATGAATTTGCATCTGGTTGCCAGACTAACATCCTTATTTTCCCATATTTGGTTCATGCTCATTATCACTGTGCAACTCAATGGTGCTTTATTTATGGACTACAAATACTACTTCGATCGATCTTTGATGCCAGGAAAATGAAATCTTGTGCACATTCAATCTCCTCACGGTCCTTTGTTATTTTGACATATCCATTCAATGCAGTGGTCATGATCCTGATATTTTTGGTGAGGCCAAATTTCCTTCTTTCTGCTTTGTTCCTTTTGATCAGATGTTTCAAGCCATCTTCAGAGAGGAGGGTTGTGTGATCAGAGTATCAGAAATGATTGATGTTCCATTCTCCAATAATTACTCCAGTTTTCGATTTCCTCGAGCACCTCCATGTCCCCACTTGGTGTTCACACAACAGGCAGAGAATGAGAAAGAAGAAGCCGACCGCCAATTTTTTTTCTTAAAAATAGTGATGGGGGAGAAGAGGAGGTGGTGGTCAGAGGCCACGGAGAGTGGAGAAAAGGTAAAAGAAAGAGGCAAGTAACTGTGTCTACAACAAACAAATGGCCACTGTCCTCACCTATAACTGGCCTTTTGCAGCAAGGAGCACGTGGAAGGGTGACACAGGCAAAACAAAACCAAAGAAATTCCCAGCGCAACTCACCGACCGGCCTGCAACCAACCGAATTGTCCTCTCTAACAGTTTGCGTTAAAAACAGGGGTTTAGTTTGCACACATTTGCAAATACATGTGTAAGCTACAGATTCCCTTCATGGCGACCCAGTATTTTCTGTAGTCCTAACTCTAAATTTTAAGAGCCTCCTCAGTGAAAGCACATGTATTATCCTTTTATATATGTCCATTATAATGCATTATCCTTTTATATATGTCCATTATAATGCATGTGCTTACACTGTAAAAACTCTCTAAATTTGGAGTTAGGACTACAGAAAATAGTGGGGTGCCTTGACGGGGCTCTGCAGCTTTGCAGCTTACGCATTTATATGCAAATGTGTGCAAACTAAACCCCTGTTTTTAACATAAACTGTTAGACAGGATTATTCAGTTGGTTGCAGGCTGGTTGGTAAGTTAAGCTGGGAATTTCTTTGGTTTTGTTTTGCAAAGTGGCTAACTTTATTGGTTTGCAAACTAACATTGCATTGGTGTTGTTAGTTTTATTCGGGTATGGAAGTCAACTTTAAAGTGTTACTAAACCCAGGAGCCTGCATTCACTATATCTGGTCTCCCACAGTACACAGAACATGGAAATGCATTTATTTTAGTAAATATAAATGGCTAAATATCTTTTCTCATCAGCAGTATATAGCAGTCTTGTGACTTCTTTTAGTGTCTGTTTAAAGCTTGTAGGAGGAGTTTTCATTCTACTCGGACTGTCCTCTCAGGCAGAAGGAACCATGAACCTCGGTTTGTGCTGATTGGCCCTGTGCTGATCACATGCACCCTCCCAAGAAAAAAAAAAAACCTCTCTAGCAATACACACCAAACTGAGCATGTGCAGCTTGTCCCCCAGACTCTGTTCTATCAGGAGATGGATTGGGGACAGTGGAAGAAAGGGAGGAACAGAGAAGACAGGATTAAACAGTCTTTTTACTCAATGCAGAGGATTAACCCCTTAGGTTCCACAGAGAGTATAACAAGTATGCTTTACTGCATATTAGAGCTGCACGATTCTGGAAAAAATGAGAATCACAATTTTTTTGCTTAGAATAAAGATCATGATTCTCTTGCGATTCTCACGGAGTAACATCATCTTTCACAACATACAAAAAAATTGGGCTAACTTTACTATTTTTTTTTTTTTTAAATTAATTGAAGTGTATTTTTTCCTAAAAAATTGCATTTGAAAGACCGCTGCGCAAATACAGTGTGACTAAATATTACCTATTCTCTAGAGTCCCTGCTAAAAAAATATACATAACGTTTGGGGGTTCTAAGTAATTTTATAGCAAAAAATACTGTTTTTAACTTGTAAGCAACAAGTGTCAGAAAAAGGCCTGGTTAAACTGACCTCATTTACAGACCGAAATTCATCCCTTTGATCTAAAAGAACCAAATTAATACAATGTTTATAGTTATCTCAGCGCTGAGGAATGTCGATAACAGTGGTGGCCCGTCCATTAGGGGCACCACCTCCCTAATCCATGCGTCCGGTTCCTAATCTACATGCAGGGCGCCGGACGCATGGCTTCCAATATGTTTTATTTTTTATGAAGCACATGATTAGAGCCTGAGGCTCTAATAGGCTTTAAAAAAAGGGTGTGCTTAGGACACAGAGCACTGCACCCTGAGCCCACCCAGTTGTGTGACAATAGCGAATTAATATTCACTATTGTCTTCTTGATTCTCCTCCCTACCAATCAGGAAGCGGATGAGACCCGATTGGCCGAGAGGAGAAGCAATTGTATTGGTCGCCAAGCAAGGAGGAGGGAAGCCACCGAGGGGAGGAAGAGGGAAGCCACCGAGGACGAAGCCGCTGTGAAGCTGGAGACGCAGGGTGAAGCCGTCACCATGGAGGAGGAGGGGACGCAGGAAGGAGCTGAAGCTGCTAGATGGGGTAAATGCTGGACAAACGAGCGACAGACGTTTCTTTGGGAGGGGGGGGTGGCGATGGGTGTCTTGTTTGCCGCCCCCCAAAAACATAAAGGATCTCGGTTGCGTGGTCAGATGGGCAGAGGGCAGCGACAACCGGGCAGCAAGAATACAAGTCAGGAACCAGGAGTGGAGTCAGGGCCAGGCCAAGGTCAGCATCAAGAAAGCAGAAGATGTACCGGAGTAGCCGGCAGGAAGCAAGTTGGGAGTGAGCAACCAAAGTTCAGGAACAAGCAGAATGGACAAGCTGGGTCAGGATACAGATAAGCACAGGATTAGGTCACAAGCAGAAGGAGCTGATGACCCCTCAGCAAAGAAATTGAGTCCTGTGAGGCTTCAACCTCTTGCTGGCCGCCCCACATACATGTACTGTGAGGCAGCAGCTCCTCTGTGCAAAATCACTTACAGGTATGTGATTTTGCACTTCCAGGTCTGCGGCACGCATGTGCCGCTGATGACCCGCTCCCGATGTGATTGGATACAGCAGGAGCCAAATAGCGGGTCCTGACAGAGGTAGAATGGTGCTCTGCCAATGTAAACAAGACAGATCGCCGTTCTGTTAGTAGGAAAGACCAAGATCCTGTGTTTCTGCCAAGCAGGAACACGGATCTCTGTCTTGCCACAGTTAAAGCACCTCCCCCCACAGTTAGAGAACGTCAAAAGTGTCAGTTGGTGTCTGATTTGTCCACCGCAATGTCGCAGTCCCTCTATAAGTCGCTGATTACCGCCATTACTAGTAAAAAAAAATTTTTTTTAAATTCCATAAAAATATCCTATAGTTTGTAGACACTATAACTTTTGCGCAAACCAATAAATATACACTAATTGGGATTTTCTTTTACCAAGAATATGTAGCAGAATACATATTGGCCTAAATTGATGAAGAAATTAGATTTCTTACATTTTTTTATTGGATATGTTTTATAGCAGAAAGTAAAAAATATTGTTTTGTTTTCAAAATTGACGGCCTTTTTTTTGTTTATAGCGCAAAAAATAAAAACCGCAGAGGTGATCAAATACCACCAAAAGAAAGTTTTATTTGTGGGAAAAAAAGGACGTCAATTTTATTTGGGTACAGCGTTGCACGACCGCGCAATTGTCAGTTAAAGTAACGCAGTGCCGTATTGCAAAAAAAAATGGCCTGGTCATGAAAAGGGGGTAAATCTTCCGAAGCTAAAGGGTTAAATAGGCCACAAGTCCAAAGTCCATCAAACAAGCACGCTCATTTGAAAAGATATTCCGCTGTCTCAACAACTGTAATGCCCTGTACACAATGTGTGATAAGATGGCGTGTTGTCGGAAATTCCGACCGTGTGTGGGCTCCATCACACATTTTCCATCGGATTTTCCGACACACAAAGTTTGAGAGCAGGATATAAAATTTTCCGACAACAAAATCCGTTGTCAGAAATTCCGATCGTGTGTACACAAATCCGACGGACAAAGTGCCACGCATGCTCAGAATAAATAAAGAGATGAAAGCTGTTGGCCACTGCCCCGTTTATAGTCCCGACGTACGTGTTTTACGTCACCGCGTTTAGAACGATCGGATTTTCCGACAACTTTGTGTGACCGTGTGTATGCAAGACAAGTTTGAGCCAACATCCGTCGGAAAAAATCCTAGGATTTTGTTGTCGGAATGTCTGAAAAAAGTCCGACCGTGTGAACGGGGCATAACTCTGAGGGTATATTATCCCCAGTTGGTTGGCTTGATGGTACCATCCTGTGGGCTTCTATTATTGGTGGCGTTGGCATGAGTGGCGTGCGTGTGGTTGCTCTTGGTTCTTTACACTATAAGTAGGACTGGATGATAACCATTTGGGCTCTGCGTAGTACAATGATACTACGCCAGGGCCGGACTGGCCTACCGGGATACCGGGAGATTTCCCGGTAGGCCGCCTGAGTTGCGGCTGCAGTGCTCCCCCTCCTGCTCCTGTGTGTCACGGAGCTGGCTGGGTCTGTGTTCGGCGGCCGCGCTGTAACACGGTCCCGCTCCCCTAGACCGGCTTGTGTGATAGTGGATAGAATCAGCGTTCCGCCTATCACACGAGCCGGTCTAGGGGGGCGGGACCATGTTACAGCGCGGCCGCCGAATACAGACCCAGCCAGCTCCGTGACACACAGGAGCAGGAGAGAGGGATCCAGTAGATGCTCGCCTGTACAGTCCGCCCTGTGTACCTGTATAGGAGGATCGGCGGGGGGCCGCATATAGAGGAAATGAGCTTTCTATATTCCTCCATGCAGCCACTGAATACTTGCAGGAGGGAGAGGAGGAGAAACAAGTATTCAGCGGCTGCATGGAGGAATATAGAAAGCTCATTTCCTCTATATGCGGCCCCCCGCCGATCCTCCTATCCAACTTCTTTTACTGGCCCCCCCCAGTTCTCCTTGTGCTCCCTCCCATGCTCTCCTCCCCTCACCACAATCTCCAGCCCCCCCCCACAGTTCTCTCCACCCCTGTTTTTTCTGCCCCCCCCTGCTCTCCAGCTCTCCCCATCCTACTCTAGCCACCATCCCAGTGCTCTTCACTCCCCCAGTGCTCTCCACCCATGTTCTTTCTCCCCCCCCCCAGTGCTCTTCAGCTCTCCCCATCACTCTCCAGCCCCCACCCCAGTGCTCTCCGCCCCCCACAGTGCTCTCCAGCTCCCCATTCTCCGCACCCCTGTTTTCGGTCCCCCCCGGTGCTCTCAAGCTCCACCCATCGCTCTCCAGCCCCCCCCCGTGCTCTTTGCCCCCCGTGCTCTCCACCCCTGTTTTTTTTTGGCTCCCCCTCCAGTGCTCTCAAGCTTCCCCCCCAGCACTCTCCGCTCCCCACCCCTGTACTCTCCACTCCCCCCTGCATTTTGCCCCCACCCATGTGCTCTCCAACCCCCGCCAGTGCTCTCCAATCCCCCGTGCTTTCCACCCTTGTTCTTTCTGGCCCCCACTGGTGCTTTCAAGCTCCCCCCATTGCTCTCCACTCCCCCCTGTTCTTTGTAACCCCCAGTGCTCTCCACCCCTGTTTTTCTGCCCCTCCCCCACTGGTGCTTTCAAGCTCCCCCCATTGCTCTCCACTCCCCCCTGCTCTTTGTACCCCCCAGTGCTCTCCACCCCTGTTTTTCTGCCCCTCTCCCAGTGCTCTTCACCACCCCACACTCCTAGCCCCCCCATGCTCTTTGCCCCCCGTGATCTCCACCCCTGTTTTTTTTGGCTCCCCCTCCAGTGCTCTCAAGCTTCCCCCCCAGCACTCTCCGCTCCCCACCCCTGTACTCTCCACTCCCCCCTGCATTTTGCCCCCACCCATGTGCTCTCCAACCCCCGCCAGTGCTCTCCAGTCCCCCGTGCTTTCCACCCCTGTTCTTTCTGGCCCCCACTGGTGCTTTCAAGCTCCCCCCATTGCTCACCACTCCCCCTGCTCTTTGTACCCCCCAGTGCTCTCCACCCCTGTTTTTCTGCCCCTCCCCCACTGGTGCTTTCAAGCGCCCCCATTGCTCTCCACTCCCCCCTGCTCTTTGTACCCCCCCAGTGCTCTCCACCCCTGTTTTTCTGCCCCTCCCCCAGTGCTCTTCGCCACCCCACACTCTTAGCCCCCACAGTACTCTCCACCTCTGTTCTTTTTGGACCCTCAGTGCTCTCAAGTCCCCCCCCCAGCACTCTCCGCTCCCCATCCCTGTGATCTCCACTCCCCCCTGCTCTTTGCCCCCACCCATGTGCTCTTCAACCCCGCCAGTACTCTCTGCTCCCCCTTCTTTCCAGCTCCCACCCAGTGCTCTCCACTTCCCCAGGACCAGAGGACATGCTGACTGGGGCTGGAAAATGAGGATGGCTGAAGGTGCAGGTGGCCAGGGACCACTCCATCTCACAGCAAACAGATCCTCTGGAAGGAGCACTGTCCCCATCCAAAACGAGAACAGACCCTGCCTGCTGTTGGCCATCATGGATATCCTGCTGGCATGCAAGGTACCGTACCGAGCATCAACAACACACCTTCCCACAGACAGGGACTGCTGACTGGGCCATGGGGCACAGGAGGGGCTGCAATGATGGGCACAGTGAAGCTGCATTCTTGGGCACAGTGAGACTGCATTCACGGGCACAGTGAGACTGCATTCACTGGCACAGTGAGACTGCATTTGATGGGCACAGTGAGGCTGCATTGATGGGCACAGTGAGGCTGCATTGATGTGCACAGTGAGGCTGCATTTGATTGGTACTGGTGAGGCTGCATTTGATGGGCTCTGGTGAGGCTGCATTTGATAGGCACTGGTGAGGCTGCATTGAGCTCCTGTATCATGTCTGCAGTCTCTGACCATCTCCTGTATCATGTCTGCAGTCTCTGACCATCTCCTGTATCATGTCTGCAGTCTCTGAGGGAGTCTGCAGAGGAGTCAAGAGTGGGAGCACCGCCGGGATGGGGGTCATGGGAGAAGTCAGACAAGTGTGGACTGTGGAGAGGAGACTATAGGATAAAACAAGAGCCACCGAGCTGGAGCCGACTGACTGAGCCCTACACGGTGCACCTGAGAGGAGGTCAGTGACAGCACCACTAGGCCAATCTGAAGGGGGGGTCACTGATGTAAGGGGGGAGTGAATACGATAATGTAAGGGGGCACCGATATAAAGCACAGCCTTATATCAGTAACCCACCCCAACTTACCTTAGTGTATTCTTTCTGCGGAAGGTGGTTCCCCCCCCTCCCACGTTCTGAGTTCCTGGGGTCCCCCTTGATGATTGATCACTTACCACTTTTAACTGGAATTTGCTTATGTATATATATATATATATATATATATATATATATATATATATATATAAAGCCCTATGTGATTTCATATCTGTCTTATCTATATATAATACACTCTTAAAATGTGCACTTTATGGTTTTCCCTTTCATGAACAAGAAATCAATGACGTTATGCTGTTGTGGTGGTATAATAATGCTGTGGGGCTGGTATGAAATTTTTTCCAGGGCTGGATGTTATTCCCAGTCCGGCCCTGTACTACGCTTTGTATTTCTTTGTCCTATCACGCCTTATTGGGAGTAATTTGAGATTTATAACTATTCTATTGTTTTGTTTGCCTTTTATGGCTCACAGTTTTTTGCACACTTGTAATGCACTTGGGAAAAACAAGGAAAATTGAATAAATAAACACCTTTAAAAAAAAAAAAAAAAGGACATACGTGAGCACAATGCTAACGCTCACGCACATGTGTATACGCACGTGCTTGTAAAGATGTGCACAGGGTTCTAATGCTGTGCATAGTTCTATGGACTGTCCTTTGTGAATGCACATTCCTTTGGGCACAGGCATTTCCTTGAGCATGACTTACATGTATGTGACACAACCCTGACATACAGCATCTGATAAAAGGTTTATTGAACTCGTGATTATGCATCCCAGTGTTTTTTTTCCTCTGCTATAAGTTGGTTACCCATACACTACTTGCACCATACAGACATTTCTTTTTCTGCTCATATGCTATGTGACCTATTATGCTTGTCAGTATTGTTACATTTTATTTTTAATACTTTTTAATAAATAACATAAACTTCACAAGGCCAGTACGCTCTATGTTTTCCGTCCATTTATACATACACACATACGTACAATTATATTTTGAATGAGACAAATTGCTATAAAAGTACAATATTCCCCTACACCATACATTCACATTTTTCTTCTCTTGAAAAGGTTTCATACATTCCATTATTTTATTATTATTTTTTTTTTAATGTGTTAAAGAGGAATACTTTCCCTCTGCTGAACTCTAGCTGGCTTGTGCTCTGACAATTATCAGAGGGTAAATCACTGTCGTATTCAATGGAATAACTTAATGAAAATAATTGCTCAACATTGCACTCATTCAATGCACTTTGACCTGGACTGTACTCTCGAGCGCTTCTCAAAGGAACAAGAAGTGCCGGTATTCTATTTCCTGGTAACAAAATAGTTTTCTAAGAAAATGAAATCATTTTAATGCTTGATTATTCATAATTTCAATCAACCAGGAGAATTGGAAGTAAGAGTTAATGAATTTCGTGAACGATGGATAAAAGCATCATTAGACATACTTGAGATGCTGAGAATGTTAACCTTGTACAACGGAGGAACAGGGTATTTCAGAGCATACAACTATTTTAATAAAGTATGTAAGGATTGAGAAACTCAAAAAACTGGTGGACTTTGTGGGCACAAAATGAGAGGAAAGATCATTAAAAAAGTATAAATTTGATTACAACATGATTAAAAAACATAAAAAGCATACAAACAACACCCTGTATAGAGACAGTTACCAGTTACCCAATAGTGCAGTTCAGTGGTGTCGCTAGGGGGTGGCTTTTGGGGCTTTAGCCCCGAATCTGGGGCCCATAGCCCCAAGTCTCTGCAGGGGTCCCCAAGGGGAGGGGAGGCTCTCTGGGGACCCTGATTTAAGGGGGAGGCTCTCTGGGGAACCTGATTTAAGAGGGAGGCTCTCTGGGGACCCTGATACAAGGGGGAGGCTCCCTGGGGACCCTGATTTAAGGGGGAGGCTCCCTGGGGACCCTGATTTAAGGGGGAGGCTCCCTGGGGACCCTGATTTAAGGGGGAGGCTCTCTGGGGACCCTGATGCAAAGGGGAGGCTCTCTGGGGACCCTGATGCAAGGGGGAGGCTCTCTGGGGACCCTGATGCAAGGGGGAGGCTCTCTGGGGACCCTGATGCAAGGGGGAGGCTCTCTGGGGACCCTGATGTAAGGGGGCTCTCTGGGGACCCTGATGTAAGGGGGGCTCTCTGGGGACCCTGATGTAAGTGGGGGCTCTCTGGGGATATATACACACACACGTATATTATTGTATATACATGTGTATGCCTGCCCAAGCGTATGACTTTCTTTACTACACTGCTATGGGCTCTAGCCCCAGATCTTTTGTAGACCTAGCAACGCCCCTGGTGCAGTTACAGAGGGCTGAATCAAAGATTGACTTTGTAGTATGTCTAATAAAGACATACAAAGACAGTCTTAACACTTGTAAGTATTAAGCCGCGTACACACGAGCGGAATGTCCGACAGAAAAAATCAGACGGAAGCTTTTCATTGTCTATTTCGATCGTGTGTATGCCTCATCAACTTTTTTTTTTGAAAATTCTGAGGGACCTAGAAATGGAACATGTTCTAAATATTTCCGACGGAACCAATTCCTATCGGGAAAACCGCTCGTCTGTATGGTGTTCCGACGGACCAAAAACGGCGCATGCTCTGAAGCAAGTACGAGACGGAAGCTATTGGCTACTGGATATTGCACATCCTTTTTCTAGTCCCGTCGTACGTGCTGTACATCACCACGTTCTGGACGGTTGGACTTTGGTGTGACCGTGTGTAGGCAAGACCGCTTGAGCGGAATTCCGACGGAGTTCCGTCGGAGAAACCTTCAGAGTTTATTCCGACGGCAAAACCGGTCCTGTGTACAGGGCATTACAAATATAAAGTTTTAGGGGGGCTGAGGGGGGAGCTGCACACTGAAGGTTTTTTATCTTAATGATGATAAACCGAGAGATTGTTCCCTGTGTACAGAACTCTGTACTGAATGTCAACACAAAGCTCTGGGCTGTGAATGTACACAGCCAATCAGCAGGTACTGGCTGTGAACCATTGGACTGGGGCTTGCTGACAGGCTACCGCTGCGTACAATCACAGCGTGTGCCGGCGGAGGAGGGGGGGTTGCGCATGAGCTCACCCTTAGCCCGGAGGTAGGTAGCGACGCGACGCGACGTACGGGTACGTCGCTTTGCCTACAGTGGCCGCTTGTCGACAGTACATCTTATTTTAATGTCCCTATTGTAGATTTTAAATTGTACAGAAGGGGGTTAGTTTTCTATTCTTGCTTGTGTCTTCATTGGGGAGTTTTGATACTGTGTTGATAGGACAAGAAGCGATGTGTTAGCTTTCTGAGGGAAACTAAAGCAACAGAAACACATTTATTTAGCATAGTGAGGAGATGATAGAACACCCGCCAGGTTTTTATTGATCTCTATGTCTCACTTTGCCATTGACACCAGTGTCCTCTCATTTTCTGCCCTGGTGTGTTTGGCTTTTAAGGTTACTCTGCAGTAAAAGCAAAGAAGCATAAAAATCTCTGTAGTATAATAACCACTTGACCACTGGGCACTTAAACCTCCTTTCTAACCAGACCAATTTTCAGCTTTAGGTGCTCTCACATTTTGAATGACAATTACTCAGTCATGCAACACTGTACCTATATGAAAATTTAGCAGTTTTTTTTACACAAATAGAGCTTTCTTTTGTTGGTATTTAATCACCGCTGGGGTTTTAATTTTTTGCGCTATAAAAGAAAAAAGACCAAAAATTCTGTAAAAAAATGCATTTTTCACGGTTTCTGTTATAAAATTTTGAAAATTAGTAATTTTTCTTCATAAATTTTGGCCAAAATTTATACTGCTACAGATCTTTGGTAAAAAATAACCTAAATCGGTGTATATTATTTGGTATTTTTGAAAGTTATAGAGTCCACAAGCTATGGTGCCAATCTCTGAAAATTGATCACACCTCATGCACTGACAGCCTATCTCAATTCTTGAGACCCAAACAAGCCAGGAAAGTACAAATACCCCCCAAATGACCCCTTTTTGGAAAGTAGACATTCCAATGTATTTAGTAAGAGGCATGGTGAGTTTTTTGAAGTTATAGTTTTTTTCCCATAATTCTGTTTTTTTTTTCTTCACAAAATTGTTATATTATTAGCAGGTTATTTCACACACACAGTATATGCATAGCACAAATTACACCCCAAAACACATTCTACTACTTCTCCTGAGTACGGCGATACCACGTGGGTTAAAATTTTTCCACAGCGCGGCCACATACAGAGGCCCAACATGCAAGGAGCGCCATCAGGCGTTCTTGGAGCATAAATTACACATATAATTTCTTGACTACCTCTTACACTTTTGAAGGCCCTGGAGCACCAGGACAATGGAAATGCCCAAAAAATGACCCCATTTTGCAAAGAAAACAACCCAACGTATAATCTATGAGGCATAATGAGTCTTTTGTACATGTCATTTTTTTCTACAAGTTTTTGGAAAATGTGTAAAGAAAATTAAAACGCATTTTTTTTTTACACAAAGTTGTCCATTTATACAATATTTCTAACACATAGCATGTACATACCAAAAATTACACACCAAAATAGATTCTCCTACTCCTCCTGAGTATGGCGATACCACATGTGGGAGACTTTTACACAGCCTGGCCACATAGAGAGGCCCAACATGCAGGGAGCACCATCAGGTGTTCTAGGGGCAGAAGTTTCAAATCTAATTTGACTACCTATTACACTTTTGTGAGGCACTGTAGTGGCATCGATGTGGCATGGATGAGAAGTGATGTGGCATGGATGAGCATGAATGGGGGTGGATGAGCCGTGGATGGGGGTGGCTAAGTATGGATAGGATGACTGAGCATGAAAGAGTATGGCTGAGTATGGCTGGGTACGGCTGAGTATGGCTGTGTATGGCTGGGTACGGCTTAGTATGGCTGAGTATGGATGGGATGGCTGGGTACAGCTGAGTATGGCTGAGTATGGCTGGGTATGGATGGGATGGCTGGGTACGGTTGAGTATGGCTGGGTACGGCCGAGTATGGCTGGGTACGGCTGGGTATGGCTGAGTATGACTGAGTATGGATGGGATGGCTGGGTATGGCTGAGTTTGGCTTGGTGCGGCATGGTATGGCTGAGAACGGCTGAGTATGGCTGGGTATGGCTGAGTACGGCTGGGTATGGCTGAGTACGGCTGAGTATGGCTGAGTACGGCTGAGTACGGCTGAGTATGGCTGGGTATGGCTGAGTATGGCTGGGTATGGCTGAGTATGGATGCGGGTGGATGGGATGGCTGAGTATGGATGGGTGGATGAGTATTGTTGAGTATGGATGGATGAGTATTGCTGAGTATGGATGGATGAGTATTGCTGAGTATGGATGGATGAGCATGGATGGATGGATGAGTATTGCTGAGTATGGCTGGATGAGTATGGCTGGATGAGCATGGATGGACGGATGAGTATTGCTGAGTATGAATGGATGGCTGAGCATGGATGGCTGAGTATTGCTGAGTATGGATGGAAGGCTGAGCATGGATGAATTGCTGGATGAGTATGACATCATGGATGGCTGAGTATGGATGGATGGATTGCTGGATGAGGCTGCAATGGGCACAGACAGGCCCGGATTTACTCCCTTTGCCGCCCCAAGGCCGGGTCCTTCAATGCCGCCCCCCCCCCACACACACACACACACACACCACGTCCTTTATCGATGACTTCTACAATAGATCAATTAAAAACATATCTCCATACACGAGAACACTGAAAATAACTGGCTTTAATTGTACAGACTAAAAATACTTCAGGGTAAGCGCGTGAGGGGTAAGGATTTTTCGCAGGCAAATTTTCAAGGCAATGGCTGGTGTTAGTGCTTCAATCATCCCCAGCACCATGGTTGTTATGGTGTCAGGATGATTGAAACACATTATTTCTATCATTACATTGTAATATAAACTGAAATAGTTCAACTCACCATAATGCAGAATCATTGGGAGCCCTGAGCGTGTCACTTGCCACCATCTCTTGTCACTTGCCACCATGCCTGCCACCAGATGGGGATATCACTTGCCACGCTGCCTGCCACCAGATGGGGATGTCACTTGCCATGCTGCCTGCCGCCAGATGGGGATGTCACGTGACACGCTGCCTGCCGCCAGATGGGGATGTCACTTGCCACGCTGCCTACCACCAGATGGGGATGTCACTTGCCACGCTGCCTGCCACCAGATGGGGATGTCACTTGCCACCATGCCTGCTACCAGATGGGGATGTCACTTGCCACGCTGCCTGCTGCCAGATGGGGATGTCACTTGCCACCATGCCTGCCACCAGATGGGGATGTCACTTGCCACGCTGCCTGCCACCAGATGGGGATGTCACTTGCCACCATGCCTGCCACCAGATGGGGATGTCACTTGCCACCATGCCTGCCACCAGATGGGGATGACACTTGCCACGCTGCCTGCCGCCAGATGGGGATGTCACTTGCCACCATGCCTGCCACCAGATGGGGATGTCACTTGCCACGCTACCTGCCACCAGATGGGGATGTCACTTGCCACGCTGCCTGCCGCCAGATGGGGATGTCACTTGCCACCATGCCTGCCACCAGATGGGGATGTCACTTGCCACGCTACCTGCCACCAGATGGGGATGTCACTTGCCACGCTGCCTGCCACCAGATGGGGATGTCACTTGCCACGCTGCCTGCCACCAGATGGGGATGTCACTTGCCACCATGCCTGCCACCAGATGGGGATGTCACTTGCCACCAGATTGGGATGTCACTTGCCACCAGATTGGGATGTCACTTGCCACCAGATTGGGATGTCCCTTGCCATGCTGCCTGCCACCAGAAGGAGGAGGGCGGAACAGCGGTGCGGGCAATGAGAGATGTCATCTTTCTCCCCCGCCGCCGCACCGCTGTCATTACTTGCTACTCTTGCTATTTTTTCAAAAAATGCGCCGGGCGGCGCAATCACGCTACTGCGCATGCGCCGCCCGGCGCAATCACGCTACTGCGCATGCGAGCTTTCCCGAGCCCGGCCGGCTTCAAGAACGGCGCATGCGCAGTTTCGTGGTCGGCTCGCGGCCATCTTTTCTATGGGCACTGGTGCCCATAATAGACTGTAATCGGCAGAACGAAAGGGGGGGCGGCCGCGAAGTCGCTGCAGGAGCGGCGCCGCCCCTACACCACTGCCGCCCCAAGGCCTGGCCTCGGTGGCCTTGTGGCTAATCCGGCCCTGGGCACAGATAGGCGCTATGGGCACTACAGATCCAGCCTACAGCACTGCTGCACCCGATCTCTTCCCTCTCTGCTCACACTCCCCTCGGTACAGAGAGGGGAGAGATGAACCGGACATGACGCTGGTTTGTTTACAAATGATCGCTCCATCATTTGACGGAGCAATCACGTGGTAAACGGCCACTGTCAGTGGCCATTTACAATCATCTGTGATGCGGTAAAGGACCCGACGATCACGGATATTCCCAGGTGCGCGCCCCGGGAGCGAGATTGAGTTATCGAGCCACGCTGTAGCCGTCATTCGGCTATGGCGCGGTTGTTAACTGGTTAATGTATTTTATTAAACAAAAATGCTGCACATACATGTAGCACCCTCTACCTAGGTAGGTGCTAGAGTTGAGATTTTTGAGACCAGAGTTAGACCTAACCATGTGCTAGCTGAGCCTGAAGAATGTGCTGGAGAGAGAAGGAGAGATAGTCTGCAGCAAGTGTCGTGCAGAAGGAGAATATCTGAATTGTCCCACATCATGCAAGAATAATTTTCTGGGCATCCCATGAATTTCTTATCCCCATCCAAGTTCTAATCCCTCAATAAAAATACAAAAACAAAGCCGATTGACTTGTTCATTGACTGGAGAGTGACTGGAAGTGAATGGGGTGACGGGTGGAACTACTACATTCAGCAGCCCCTACAGGGGTACCGCTACAGACATTTGTTTGGAAAAACAATACATAACATATAGAGTATCACAAAAAATATGCAGAAAGTATACACATGCACAAGCTATATATCCTTCCTAGCAAATGAGTATGGACAATGTATGCAATAGGTATACACTAAACAGTTACTTAACTTGGTTCTTACAGGTGATGAAGTCTTCTTCCAGGATCCAAGATCCCTCCAGACTGTTCCTTGCTTCATGGAGTGTCCTTGGCACATGGCTGTGTCCAAGTCCTTTGCTCCCTCCACCTACTTCCTGCCAACATCATTTCCTGTCCAGAAATGCTTTAACTGGTCCAACAAGTTCATTAGCACAGAGATAGCGTAAGCCTAGCTTCTAAAAACAATACATACAACTAAAATGCATCTTTCTTATATTTATACTATAAAAGTCACTAAAATAGCCATAGCAACACAGGCGTCACTGAGATAGGAATTGAGGGGAAGTCTCCCTAGTGAGGACATACACAGCAATATAAACTTTGTATAGAACAGAGAAGTAATAAAAGCAACGACTTGACAGAAGTTCTGGCTTTTGCTCACTCTGTCGAAAACTAACAAAATGTTGTGGCTGGAGTCGGGCTTTAACTCGCTGTCCTGGCATCTACTAAAGTGACACAGAAAGTACAGAAAGCCCATGAAACATGACTTATGGATGAGCGTAGAAAGAACAATTCAGAAGGTAATAGGGATAATGGAATAATTTATCAACATCAAGAGCGGTGCATTGCATGAAGAAGACAGGACTGCTGGAGGATAGATTGAAGCACAGCATATGGGAGCGAAAAACAAATCCAGACTGTGCAATAAATATTTTAATTGGCAGTCCAGATGGGTCAGTCATTTTTTATTTACTGTCACATTCCTTGCTTGCTGGCTTTTAGGAATGGGCAATTGGCTGACTGATCAGACAGGGAGTAACTGTAATTTGCAATTTACTAAACAGGTGCAAAGTTAGAAGAAACAATGCAAAACAGGATCAGGATGGCAAAAAACAGAAAAAAACAAAAAAACATCCACACACTGCAGACTAATGAAAGCTGTATAATCATTAACTACTTTAATACCAAGCACTTACACCCCCTTCCTGCCCAGGCCAATTTTCATCTTTCAGCGCTGTTGCTGTTTAAATGACAATTGCACGGTCATGCTACACTGTACCCAAACAGAATTTTTATCATTTTGACAGAGCTTTCTTTTGGTGGTATTTGATCACCTCTGCGTTTTTTATTTTTTGCTAAACAAATAAAAAAAGACCTAAAATTTTGAAAAAAAAAGGTTTTTCTCTTGTTTCTGTTATAAAATTTTGTAAAATAGTACCTTTTCTCCTACACTGATGGTCACTGATAAGGCGGCACTGACGAGCACTGATAAGGCAGCACTGATGAGGTGGCACCAGTGAGGTGGTACTGATGGGCACTGACGATGGGCACTGATAGGCGGCACTGATGGGCACTGGTAGGCAGCACTGATGGGTGGCAATGATAAGCAGCACTGATGGGCATTGATCGGCGGCACTGATGGGCACTCATGGGTGGCACTGGTGGGCACTGATGGGCACTGATAGGCTGCAATGATGGGTACTTATGGGTGGCACTGATAGGTGGCACTGCTGGGCACTGATGGGCACTAATACATGGCACTGATATGCGGCACTGATAGATGGTATTGATAGGCATCACTGATGGTACGGGCACTGGCAGGCATTGGGGATGGACACTGATTGGCAGCTGCCTGGGCACTGATTGGCATTTCCCTGGTGGTCTAGGGTGGCATACCTGGTGGTCCAGTGTGGTGGCATCCCTGGTGGTCCTGACAGCATCCTGGTGGTCCTGGGTGGGCATCCGAGGGGGGGCTGCGCTGATAAACAATCAGCACAGACCCCCCCCTGTTAGGAGAGCAGCCGATCTGCTCTACTCTACTCGCATTTGTCAGACGCGAGTGAGGAAAAAGCGATGAACGGCTCTTCCTGTTTACATCGTGATCAGCCGTGATTGGACACGGCTGATCACGTGGTAAAGAGCTTCCGTCAGAGACTCTTTACTGAGATCGGTGTAGCGGTGTGTCAGACTGACACACCGCACCACCGTTCGACGTGATGCATGCCCCCACGGGGGAGCAAGAGCGGTCGTTCTGGAGGGCCATCATATGACGCGCGCCCAGGGGCGGATCCAGGGGGGGCAGCGGGGCAATTGCCCCCTCCGAGAAATGCAGGTAAGTGTCACTGTGAGAGAGCCGCCGGGCGGCTCTGTGGGTAAAAGAGCCGCCGGGCGGCTCCGTGAGAGAGAGAGCCGCTGGGCGGCTCTGTGAGTAAAAGAGCCGCCGGGCGGCTCTGTGAGAGAGAGAGCCGCTGGGCGGCTCTGTGAGTAAAAGAGTCGCCGGGCGGCTCCATAGGTGACAGAGCCACTGCTGTCATGTGTTTGTGAGCGGCTGCTGGCCAATCAGGGAGCAGGCGGGCGGGGGATCAGAGAGATGACATCATCTCTCACCACCCGCCCTGCATCCCTGCAGTTCCCCCCCACCATGCAGGCAGCTGCGGCAGCAGAGAGATTACATCATCTCTCTGCTGTCTGTCTCTGGGACACAAGAGACCACCTTAGCAGGTGGCAAGTGACAATCTGCATCTGGTGACAGGCGACATGGCAAGTGACAATCTGCAACATGTGGCAGGCAACGTGGCAAGTGACATGCAAGTGACAATCCGCAACGTGGCAGGCGACGTGGCAAGTGACAATCTGCATCTGGTGACAGGCGACGTGGCAAGTGACAATCCACAACATGTGGCAGGCGACGTGGCAAGTGACAATCTGCATCTGGTGACAGGCAACGTGGCAAGTGACAATCCGCAACATGTGGCAGGCGACGTGGCAAGTGACAATCTGCATCTGGTGACAGACGACGTGGCAAGTGACAATCCGCAACATGTGGCAGGCGACGTGGCAAGTGACAATCTGCATCTGGTAACAGGTGACGTGGCAAGTGACAATCCGCAACATGTGGCAGGCGAAGTGGCAAGTGACATGGCAAGTGACAATCCGCAACGTGGCAAGTGACAATCTGCATCTGGTGACAGGCGACGTGGCAAGTGACAATCCGCAACATGTGGCAGGCGACGTGGCAAGTGACAATATGCATCTGGTGACAGGTGACATGGCAGGTGACACACTCGGGACTCCCACTGATTCGGCATTATGGTGAGTTAAACTATTTAATTTTTTATAACAATGTAATAATAGTAATAATGCGCTTCAATCATCCTGACACCATAACAACCATGGTGCCGTGATGATTGAAGCGCCAACACCAGCCATTTCCCCAATAGATGTACCCCAAAAAAATATATTTTTTGGCAGTGCCCCTCCCGAGACTAGACTCTGGATCCACCCCTGCGCCCGCCCTGAAACGAGAACCGCGCTGCCCAGCCGTCATTTGACGGCCGGTGGGCGGGAAGTGGTTCAAGTTTATGTGAAACCTCACCTAGTAAAATAATCCATTCAGTTTAAAATAGAGATGTAAAAGCAAAACATTTGTGTATACATTTAAAAAACATTATGGGGTTAATTTGCTAAAGGCAAATAGACTATGGGGGTTATTTACTACAACTGGATTGTGCAAAATCTTAAGCAACTCTGCATTAGAACCAATCAACTTGCAAAACAAGAGTAGGAGATCAAACTCCCACCAGATGTCCACCTGTGTAGTGATGATTGCCGATCCAATACCTCCCCCCTTGTATGAGAGGCTGCGGATGAACCAAAAAAACGCATATACAAGATCGTTTCCAAGGAGGGTCACAAAAGACGAGACCTCCAAAGGAATGAAAGACGGCTACTAAGGCTGCAGTGGGCACCTAAGGATCAAGACAAAATAAAATTTCCTCGTATTTTATTGAATATCAAAACTACATGTATAAAAAGGATAACTCAGCAAAACAAAAGCTATACAAAAGGGCTGGTCTTGCTGGGAATCAGAAAGTTAAGCTCCTACAGTCCAAAAGGATACATGGAGCACAAAACATCCAAACACTCAGATAAAAACAAACAAGTAACAGAAACAGTCTAAACGGGTGCCTAAATCACCACACATGCAGTGAGACCCTGCAGGCTAAATGCCGATGGGTGAATTAACTCAAAAAATGACTAAATATAGAGGGACTCTCTAAGGGTAGCGAAAACTGGTGTGCATAGCAGACAAATTTTTCAGTGTCCCAAATGATTTCCAAGCTGGAAGGCAATTAATTTATCCTTGATTGTTCTTATATATAAAAAAGCACATATTAGGTCAAGTGCATTTATTGGAATCATAAAGTCTATGGTGAGGACAGAGTTCCCGGAAAAAACACCTTGCTGCTGGGACCAGGTCTGAGCAACAAAGGGTATCTGGCTTCAGATGTAGAGCGGACATTGGTAAAAGGTTTCCTGGTAGCTATTTAATGATCTGTATTCAATTGAAGTATCAATGACAATGCAGATACAAGATAGCATTATATATAGCTACTATGTGCACGATGTCATCAATGGTCTCATAACACTCACATATGGCCATCTCAATAATGGATCAGTATATGAATTATGCAGTTCCAGTGATGCACTAAAGTCTTCCAGAGACAAATGCTTAAATGTTAGTGGTTTTCTACATTACCATTTCCTCTCGCTATATAGGCATGCTGACCAGTATCCCCTGTGTCACCTCTAAGTCTGATGATTCCGCGGTGTCCTCGTTTCTCATATGGCAGTCTGCGTCCGCAGATTGAAAATTTAGGAGGACGCTATTAAGTATAACGTGCGGTATACGGTGTACTCCAGGTTTTATTTGCTGAGTTATCCTTTTCATACATATAGTTTTGATATTCAATAAAATACGAGGAAATTTTATTTTGTCTTGATCCTTAAGTGCCCACTGCAGCCTTAGTAGCCGTCTTTCCTTCCTTGGGAGGTCTAGTCTTTTGTGACCCTCCTTGGAACCAATCAACTTCCAGCTTTTAAGACCAAAGCTTAAAGTGGGGTTCCACCCAAAAAAACAAAAATACCTCAAAAATTCTAAAAAAAAAAACCCAAAAAAACATTTGGATATTTTTTTTTTCACCTACCTCTAAATGCCTGTTGCTAGGTGGTCCCTCGTAGTCTGCCCCTTCCTTTGCCTGGGCTGGTGACATCACTTCCCCCTCGGCACAGGAAGGGCTCCGCTCTGCTCCCTCCCTCCTGTCAATCATCTGGGACCCATTACAGGTGATTGAGCGGCTAATCACGGCGAGCGGCGCCGCTCGCGCATGCGCAGTGGGTGCCAGGCTGTGAACCACAGCCCGGCGCCCACAGTTGAAATGCCGGCGCCGACGAGCGGAGGGGGGCGACGAGCGGGGCTTCGATCCCCCGCATCGCTGGTCCCAGGGACAGGTAAGTGTCCAATTAAAAGTCAGCAGCTGCAGTATTTGTAGCTGCTGACTTTTAATTTTTTTTTTTTTGACGGCCCCCCTGGGTGGAACTCCTCTTTAAAGTGATTAGAAAAGTCTTGTTTTTTCCCTATAAAAATAGCAAACTTGTTATACTTACCTCCTCTGTTGCAGTGGATTTGCACAGAGCAGCCCAGATCCTCCTCTTCTCGGGTCCCTCTTCTGTGATCCGGCTCCTCCCTCCTGCTCAGTGCCCCCACAGCAAGCAGCTTGCTATGGGGGCACCCAAGCTGAGTCACAGCTCTCTGTGTCCATTCAGACACAGAGCCCTGACCCGGCCCCGCCCCCTCTTTCCCCTGATTGGCTAGTTGACATTCATTGACAGCAGCAGAAGACAATGGCGCTGCTGCTGTGTCTCAGGCAGTCAGAAAGGAGAATCTCAGACGGCTGTGAAATTCGTGAACATCGCTGGACAGAGAGGGATCTCAGGTAAGTGTTAGTGGGGCTGAGGGGGGCTGCACACAGAAGGCTTTGATCTTAATGCATAGAATGCATTATCTTAAGATAAAAAAAACCTTCTGCTTTTACAACCACTTTTTTTTCTTACCAGATTCTGAGTGCACCAGTTTTATTAAATCTTCCCTGTGCATTTTGCAAGCGCAGTTGCTCCAGAGCATAGTAAACGAGGTAAAGTGATCCCATTCCCTCCATTCTCAGCTGTATAATCATCTGAGAGAGCTGGGGGAGGACAAACGCTGTACTTCCAGGTAGATGGCTGTGCGGAGGGGGAGGGGGGGTCAGGACAACTGTGATCATTGAAGGGGAGCAGGCTCAGTTCTCAGTACAGCTAAAGAACTCACCATGCTGTGCTTTCCTGCCTAGCGTGGTCGGTTTTTAATAGGAAAGCAGAGAGAAAGGCAGGAACACCAAGGATTTTATACAAAGGAAGCAATACAAAGAGAACAGGAGACCTTCTCACACAAGTACATGGTACAGCAGCCACATATCAGGAATATAAATGCTGAGTTTACATACTTGAAATTGTATTTTAAAGCGGAATTAAACTCTCTCAATCAACATAAACTATTTTTAATCCTTATGCTGCTAGCATTATTAATGCTAATTAATAGATATGTAGCACAGCCCCCTAGAGGACTGCTGAAAATTACCTGCTCATCTGCACGGCCATGACCAAGTGAACCTTCCAACCCACCTGACACTCTGGGCTCAGACATCCTTGCAGCACAATATGGCAATAATCAAACAACTCAGTGTAATTAGGTTCTAGAGATATTTTCCTTGAACCAAATAAAAGGAGAAGTTGTTACAAAAAGGAAGTAATAAATCTGCTGAGCTTTAAGCAACAGCGCTAACTCAGCAGAATAATTCCTCCCAAGACACAAGGCACAAGACAGAGTTTAACAACGACAATACTATAAACATGTATCAAAAGAAAACTCACCCAAGCTCTATCGCTGTATATTGTGGTTAGTGTGTACTCTGACTAATTGTTACTGCTATAAAGCTACAATAACATTTGCTATGGAGAAGCTTTCGAGTTGCCGGCTTGTACTTGTTATAGATTCACTATAAACATGTATGTACACTTCTTTTAGAAATAATGTCACCCCCTAGTGGATGTTTCAGTTAACTGCTTATACTGGAACCTGGCCAGCCTACACGCTATGCTAGGAAGGGAGAGCGGGTCTAGAGAGGTGTAATATAGGGGCCTGTCTATGAGTGATGGGAATAAAGTCCATGTTGCAGATCTGATGTTCTTCATCGGCTAGTTGGAGCTTGTTAACTGTAATCCGTTAGGGTATAGTGAAAATGGTGGATTCCTCGCAATAAAGAAAGCTAAAGGTGTCTGAGCACAGTGTTCCAGTAATGCAGTAAAGTGTTCTTGAAGTAAAGATGTCAGTGCAAAGTGTCTCAATATGATGGTGGCAAAGAATGAATAAAGGTCGAGCAATTTGCCCTCTCACCAACGACCAGACCGTTCTGATGTCCTCCGAACAGGAACTCGTGTAGCGACACTCGTGCAGCAGATCCACTGTCTCAATCTCCTGCTGTGAAGCTTGCCATACACACCGACTGACAGGCGACCGGAGTGGTGCTGGAAAGGATGTCCAACAGGGAACAACAGAGCTAGGCCCCTCAGGCCACAGGTTGGAAGTACGACTCCGTGTGGTAGGCCGTGACCTCTCTCTCTCTCTGTTGCACAGGGTCCATTTGCATCAGGCCCAGGAGGAAGAGAGCTCAGCATGGGCTTTGGTTGCTTTTATAGCTACTCCTAGCAATCTTCAGATGGCAGCAAGGAACCCTGGGATATGTAGTCCTGGCACACAATCGTCCAAAGCAATTATCTGACGGGGGAACTATTCGTCCCACAATCCTTTTATTGGGCACACAAATATGATGTCACTGGATACATTGATCAGAAGAGGGACAGGCAATACCCAGCAGTGCTAGAAGGTACGGTGCTTTATGTTTGTATTTCATACTGCTACAGATAGAAAGGTATATTATATTTACTTGTTTTAAACTTTTTTTTTACATTTCTTCAGTTGCTTCCTGGTTTCTGGCCTAGGCAAATGTTGTCGTACATCCCAGGAGTGTTCATGGTTATTTTTTTCTTTCATTTGGAGGTGGGGCTTTCTCAGCTCATCATGGCCTCCTACCTGCATGCCCGAGCTAAGGGCAGATGGATTCCAGGAAGTAAATCTACCCAAATCACCAAATGCCCTTACTTAAGATGGCAAGAGGCTAGAAATGCTGGGGGGGGGTTCAAAGGGATTTCTCAACAAAATAAAGCAAAGAGGCATGGACAGATGGGGGGGGTTGCTTTAAATAACATTTTCAGTTTGTGGTGCTCAGATGCAGTGTAATTCTGTTTTAAAGCTGCACAAACATGGACACTTCACAGCAATGTCTCTGTGGCTCAATCAGGGAAACATAGTCTCGGTAGGACTCTATAACACTAGAGAGTCTAGCTGAAAATCACTACTTCAGTAAAATAGTTCAAAACATAAACAGTTATTTGTGATTATTGTCATAAACAGGGTCTCTCACAGTGAACTCCAAAGTAGTTCTGGTACCCCAAGTGAGCTACTGGAGGGATCCAAGGACTAAGGGCAAAGGGCCACCCCACTGGACCTGGAGTACTCTGGTAGAAATTGTGGAACGGATCCCCATAGTGATTGGGTTTTCCAGAGAAGCTGTATACTACTACTCTTCAGCTCAGCTCTCTGCATGCTGATTCTCAGAAAGGAGCACCAGACCAAGTGATAAAAATAAATATATTGGTTTACACAAAAAAACAAACACCCATTGCTTTTCGGGGACCAGAAAAAAAACTCCCCCTTCATCAGGGCTTCAGTTAAAATAAGGAACTTGAATAGACTCAAAACAGGAGTCAATTTATGTAGGGAAGGTATTTGTTGGATTAGCAGAGGTACTAGCCAGCGACATCTGAGTGAGCAATCATAGTTACATACTTGGTCTGGTTGAAAAAAGACACAAGTCCATCCAGTACAACCAATAAAAGGAAAATAAAATATACAATCCCATATACACAATCCTATACCCGCGGGGTCACCCGTTTACGTAACTGGGTGACCCCGCCCCGTTCTGACAACACGGGGAATGCCATAGCGTCAGAGGAGGGCGGGGTCACCGGGTGGCCCCTGTTATATAAGAAGTGTCAGAAGAACCGAAGCGTCACACGACGGAAGACTCCCACTGAGACGGATCATGCGGACGGAGCGGAAAAGAAGCCGGAGGAAGATGCGGGACGAGAAGAGCGGAGTCAGAAGAAGTTGGTGAAGAAGAAGATGGAGGAAGAAGAACACCAAAGGAAGACCAGAAGAAAGAAGATGGAAGAAGAAGAAATTAATAAAGGCCTTGTCAAAAACCGTCTCTTGTGTTTTTAACCTTTTTGACACTTTTTTGTGAAATGGTAGGGGTACATTTGTACCCTATTACCAATTCACACAGGGGGGGGCGGGATCTGGGGGTCCCCTTGTTAAAGGGGGCTTCCAGATTTCGATAAGCCCCCCGCCCGCAGACCCCCACAACCACCGGGCAAGGGTTGTGGGGATGAGGCCCTTCTCCCCATCAACATGGGGACAAGGTGCTTTGGGGGCTACCCCAAAGCACCCTCCCAATGTTGAGGGCATGTGGCCTGGTACGGTTCAGGAGGGGGGGCGCTTTCTCGTCTGCCCTCTTTTCTTGTGGCCTGCCAGGTTGCGTGCTCGGAAAAGGGTCTGGTATGGATTTTGAGAGGGACCCCCATGCCATTTTTTTTTTATTTTGGCACGGGGTTCCCCTTAATATCCATACCAGACCTGAAGGGCCTGGTATAGAATTTAGGGGGACCCCCACGCATTTTTAAAAAAAAATTTTGGTTCAGGGTTTCCCTGTGGGGAATTCCATGTCGTTTTTATCAATTAACTTTTATGTGTATTGTCGGACCGACAATTCATTATCCCGAGAGTAGTTTTAAATTACTTTTTTTCCTTTAGAAATGACATTTTGCTGTCAGACTGTTCTAAACACGGGAAACATGTGCCCCTTTACAGGCATACTATAGACACCCCCCAGGTACGAAATTTAAAGGAATATTACACTTTTATTGTTTCACTTTAAGCTTTATTAAAATCACTGCTCCCGAAAAATCGGACGTTTTTAAAACTTTTGTTTGCACTGATACATGTCCCCTGGGGCAGGACCCGGGTCCCCAAACACTTTTTATGACAATAACTTGCATATAAGCCTTTAAAATGAGCACTTTTGATTATTCATGTTTGTGTCCCATAGACTTTAATGGTGTCCGCGCGTTCAAACAAATTTTTTGCCTGTTCACATGTTCTGGATGCGAACCGAACCAGGGGGTGTTCGGCTCAACCCTAATGATGAGTAGGTAGGCTCTCTGCTACACTATTGAACAACTTGAAATATATAGAAATACCATACCGGTGACCCCACAATAGGGATAAAACTTTTTCGCAGAAGGGAGTTTACCAAGACTTGTGGCCACTCATTAAAATTAGAAGAAAAGAGGTTTAACCTTAAACTACGTAGAGGGTTCTTTACTGTAATGCCCCGTACACACGGTCGGACTTTGTTCGGACATTCCAACAACAAAATCCTAGGATTTTTTCCGACGGATGTTGGCTCAAACTTGTCTTGCATACACACGGTCACACAACGTTGTCGGAAAATCCGATCATTCTGAACGCGGTGACATAAAACACGTACGTCGGGACTATAATCGGGGCAGTGGCCAATAGCTTTCATCTCTTTATTTATTCTGAGCATGCGTGGCACTTTGTGCGTCGGATTTGTGTACACACGATCGGAATTTCCGACAACGGATGACAAATCCGTTGTCGGAAAATTTTATATCCTGCTCTCAAACTTTGTGTGTCGGAAAATCCGATGGAAAATGTGTGATGGAGCCTACACATGGTCGAAATTTCCGACAACAAGGTCCTATCACACATTTTCCGTTGGAAAATCCGACCATGTGTATGGGGCATAAGAGCGGCAAGGAAGTGGAATTCCCTTCCACAGTCGGTGATCTCAGCGGGGGAATTGATAGTTTCAAGAAACTATTAGATAAGCACCTGAACAACCGCAACATACAGGGATATACAATGTAATACTGACATATAATCACACACATTTTTTCAACCTCACCAACTATGTAACTATATAGAGGATGTGTGTCAAACACAAGGGACAAGGGCTGAATCCGGCCCATCAGGCCATTTCATGCGGCCCTCGCACCTCTCCTGCAGCTGCAGCATCCCCTTATCTCTGCCTCCCCTGGTCTCAGCACTCAGCAGACTCCAGCAGCTGACTCCAGCCCTCCTCTGGTCCTCCTCAAGAACCTACACTTTCTGCTTCCCAACTCTGCCCTCCAATGTCTTCTCGGCAGCAGTACAAAGTAAGGGAGGTGCATCTAGTCTTACAGATACAACTGACCCTTTGAGGGCAACCATAATGCTGATGCGCCCCGAGATGAAGTTAAGTTTAACACCCCTGATATAGGGATACAAACTTAGCACTTCCAGGGTCAACTCAAACTACCAAGCTTACTGTCTGCTCAATGGCAAAAAAATGAGAAGTGCAATCGGTGATTTGTATGGGCCGGAGATAGGCTGTAATTGGAATGTTGAACTGCTATGTTGTGCCGAAGAATTTTTTTTCGCCATTCAAGAAAAAATATACAGTTCAGCCATCTTCTATCTGAAATGACTCTGAAGCACACAATACTGTTGGTAATGATTATGATAGTTATAATGACGGGGTTCAGGAGTGGTCACCAGAAAATCTGAAAGTTGATTCTCTTCAGTCCTCCATCTCGATATAAACTGAACGTTTTCAGCTGAGATAGGGAAATTGTTTCTTGTCAGTTCATCAGAAGAGGTCATAACTAGGAGATGACAGAGCAGTGATAGGTTCTCACATTTTAACGCCAGATACATTGTTATCTCTCAAATGTCTGAAGACCACAACATAACAAAGTCCATTCCAGGACCTGCTAATCCCATCCCAATGAAAACAGCGGACTTCCCATTGCCAGCTACGCATGTCATGCACTATAAACATCATCTCATTTTTCCATTGTGCACGTTTCATATTTAGAAGGACCTGGCAGCATCTGCAGACTGTAATAAATACAATTTGCCTTGTGGCTCCCCCATCTTTCATATTTGTTCTGTTCTGGAAAAACAAACGCTGAAATGACTGACCTCGCCATCTTCATGGAAATAGGTAAATAAAAGTGTAAAATGAATCCTGGATAGGAGATTATGTGAATGTTCATTTTCAGGGAGCTCTCTATCCAGTGCTCCCTATCCAAGAGCTGCCTTCATTGCAGGTGTCCATATGGGACGTCAATGAGCCCCAGGCTATGTGGGTGTAATTGAGGATGAAATCTATTTCGGCATATTGAAAAGATAACAGATCCGTCACTGACTGGTACCTCTGTGGCCTGAGTATTCGTGATCGCTTACCTGAAGCTTGCTGTGGTCTGTTTATTTGGAATACCTGGAGTCCGCTGCCGCTGTTAGCCTGGATAAGGACCTTGGCTGGGTTATAACCGCAGGCTTTTGTAAAGCTTGCTTTCTGGTAAGCGAACAATCTGTGTGGTGGAGGTGCACTAGTCCCTTGGTGTATAATAGCCACTTGCCGACCGCCACATGTACATATACGTCCTAACTTTGGCAGCAGATATCGTTGCTAGCTGCCATAACCCCAGTATCCCCATTTTCGGCTGGCTACAAGATAAAAGTGGTCTCTGCGGTGGATTCGCCGCGAGATCACTTTTATCGGTGGCGGGAGAGGGCAGCCCCTCCCGCCGCGATCCGGTGCTCTCTGCCGCTTACCGGAGCCGCCAGCAGTGGCAGAGGTAATCGCGTCCTTTCCCTAGCTGTGCATGGAGACGGGTGAGGGGAAGATGGCGCCCACCCGTCTCCATGACACTGCAGGACGGAAGCGACGTCAAAACGTCACTTCCGCCCATACATCTTAAAGGCACATTTTTTTCAATGTCATTTTTTTAAGTGACTTTTTTTTATTGCATTTTAGTGTAAATATGAGATCTGAGGTCTTTTTGACCCCAGATCTCATATTTAAGGGGACCTGTCATGCTTTTTTCTATTACAAGGGATGTTTACATTCCTTGTAATAGGAATAAAAGTGACACAATTTTTTTTTTAAAAAAACAGTGTAAAAATAAATAAAATCAAGTAAAATAAATAAGAAAAGTATATATATTTTTTTAAAACGCCCCGTCTCGACGAGCTTGCGCACATAAGCGAACGCATACGTGAGTAGCGCCCGCATATGAAAACGCTGGTCAAACCACACATGTGAGGTATCGCCGCAAATGTTAGAGCGAGAGCAATAATTCTAGCCCTAGACCTCCTCTGTAACGCAAAACATGCAACCTGCAGAATTTTTTAAACGTTGCCTATGGAGTTTTTTGAGGGTAAAAGTTTGACGCCATTCCACGAGCGGGGGCGCAATTTTGAAGCATGACATGTTGGGTATCAATTTACTCGGCGTAACATTATCTTTCACGATATAAAAGAAAATTGGGCTATCTTTACTGTTGTCTTATTTTTTTATTCAAAAAAGTGATTTTCTTTCCAAAAAAAGCGCGCTTGTAAGACCGCTGTGCAAATACGGTGTGAAAAAAAGTATTGCAATAACCGACATTTCTCTTTCAAAATATTTATTGGTTTTTTCAACAAACAAGTTTTACAAATAACCGACATTTTATTCTCTAGGGTGTTAGAAAAAAAAACCAATATATAATGTTTTGGGGTTCTAAGTAATTTTCTAGCAAAAAAAACCTGTTTTAAACATGTACACACCTAAATTCCAAAACGAGGCTGGTCTTTAAGTGGATAGACTTCTGGTGATTTATGGACTG
Source organism: Lithobates clamitans (assembly GCA_037952925.1). Taxonomy (NCBI): domain Eukaryota; kingdom Metazoa; phylum Chordata; class Amphibia; order Anura; family Ranidae; genus Lithobates; species Lithobates clamitans. The sequence continues at coordinate 1,059,638 of JBBGZY010000275.1, forward strand.
ACTCTATTCACATGGTGTTATTTATTTTCACCCATGGACATGTTTTACTCACTCAATGATTATTTATACATTTTATGTTAATATCATAATTATTTTCACCTATGAATTTGTTTATCATTTTTACTTTTCACTCATATAGTCACTGTATGTGATTTTCATGTCATTGTTATAGTGCAGCTTTCTTTTTATCTCTATCCAGTTGCCCCAAATTGTTTTCTTTTACGAACAAGTTGTAGAGCACAATGGAATAGAACAGTCATGTAATCTGCCATCTTGTGTCTCTGGGTCAAAAGCAATAGTTATCGGTAACTCATCAGAACCAAAACGGCTCTGTAGCCTGGGGCAGCCAGCTGTGAGATCCCCCCACTTATTTGCCCCTCTGCAGGGGTCCCAAGCTGTGCAGCTGCAGGTGTGAGTGTACAGAATCCCCCCCCCCCCCCCGCTGGTGTGTTGCAGAGCTCTATGTACCATGTACGAGGAGCAGTGTTGTCAACCTACCAGATTGAAATTTACTGACACGACACCCAACATTTACTGGCACAGCCAAGTTTTACTGGCATTTACAAAAGTTACAAAATTACAGTTTTAAGTGCAAATTTCAGTATTTAAACTACAAACAAGTACAATATGCAATTAGCAAAGTGATTTAGGGTAGATATTAAGGCAAAAAAAAACGATTTTTATTTTGGATATAGTAAGTAAGTAGCTCGGGACAGGACTCAGGAGGGCAACAAATTAGAATGGGCGGCTCACACACATAATATTGACTCTCACAGTGACACTGACAGTAGTGTGCAGCAGCACAGATGATGATGACACCTCAACTGTCATGACACGTCCCCTCCTAAGTCACAGTGACAGTCTCTCTCCACGCCAGGTGGTCCCTTCAGTCCGCTCAAATCCTAACAGCACTGACAGTTCCGCTCCCGGCTTGCCTTGCTCTGGTCCTTGCAGACCCGCACGAGAGGCTCCGGCTGCTCGGCTCCCTTGCACCATGACATCACACGACACACTCAGGCACCGCCTCCGCCAGACCCACCCCCTGCCGGCACCACCCAAACTCACTGTAGCAGGCACTCGGATGGTCTGGGCCAGCTCCAGACCAGAAGTGCCCATGCACAGTTCCGAGCTGAGTGTCACAGCCATATTTATTACTGGCGACCTTTTCCTGTCACTGGCATTTACTGTCAGGAGAAAGGTGCTAGTTTTTTACTGGCTGCCAGTAGAAATGCTGACGGTTTGCAACACTGGCGAGGAGGCTGTGATCTAGATCTGTGTGAGAGTGGGCTCTCTAATCATCCTCTGCTCGCTTCTTCCCCTCCCTCTGTCAGAAACCATGAAATCAGGCTGAGACAGAAGTACAGTTAAATCACATTTGTTTAATAATAAAAGTAAAAAGAACAAACGTAGTCAAAACATAGCCAAAGTTCAGTAACGGGACGGATAGTCAGCCAAGCCAGAAGTCAGATATCAATGTAGTGGAACGGCAAGCAGGATCTGGAGCTAGAAGGGATGTCATCAAAGCAAGTCTTGAACAGGATCGCAGGAGATAGTTTCTGTGATGTTGACCAAGGAGAAGGCAGAGCTCCTCTGGACTGGACGGCTTAAGTAGGCAGGACTGACGAGCAGGATATCATCAACAGCTGAGTAACTATGGAGAGATAGGAGCTGGCAATTAGCCGACAGCTGAGCGGCCAGCTCAGAGAAGGAAGGGCTGAGCCCAGCCCTGACACCCTCCTGCAATGGCAGATTACACCTATTCAGCAGCAGGGGGAGTATGCAACCTCCACAAAGGACACTGGGTCTTGTAGTTTCCTAGAGGGGCAGCTTAATATAAGTAAATAGGGGCAGATGGACACTAAACTACAAGAGCCAGGATTCCTGCATACAGAGGAGGACAGTCAGGGCTGCTTTTCCCAGGCAAAATCGAGATACTGGGGGTCGTTGACCTGCTGTAGGATGTGCTACAATTGTACCTGTGAGGAAGCACCACATGGAGGGGACTTGCTGCCTAAAGGAGAAGTATGGACAAAGCTATTTTGGCTATAATTCTCTTGTAGGGCCAAAGCTCGCTTTCGGCTGACATCACAGAGCTTGTCCAGGCTCTAAAAAGATACCAACAATACAGTTGGGAGCACAAAGCTGGCTCAGCCTCCCAGAGAGATGCTGTGAGACTGAGCCAACCCCTCCCCGCCCCCTCCACAGCCCAGCACTCCAGTGAGCACTGTAGGGGCAGAGCAAAGAGCGGTGACTGTCAGTTAGCAGAGAGAAGAACTGAGTGATCAGTGGGGTTTGATTGCTCAGTTCTCACTGCAGAACCGGCGGGGGACAGATGCAGCATCGGATCAATGCCTTATCCACCCAGGTGAGTATAAATGTTTGTTTTTTTGAGTCCATACTTCTTTTTTAAGGCTGTCTGCCTATATCAGAGGTCAGGATCCATGGCCAGAGCTTGCCGGATACTACACTGTGTGTGAACCAAAGCTGGGACACCGAGCTATGAGTGTGAACCAGAGCTGAGCCTCCGGGACCTGATGTCTGGAGCTGCTAACCGCCAAGCGTGTGGAACCGGACCTGCTATCTGCCAAGAGTGGTGAGAGGATATACAATACTTAATCACATGCTGACCGCCTGCCGTTTTGACGGCAGCAGAATGGCTCCCCTGCGCAAATCGCTGTAGCTGTATGGCGGCCACCTCAAGGTGTATAGGAGGGCGTGCGCCTGCTGCGTCACTAAGAAGCTGATGCGCGTGCCCAGTGGTCGCGATGTCCGCCAGGCAACCGCAATCACTCATGACAGAGCAAGAACCCACGTCCTGTCAGGGGAGAGGGGACAGATCGTGTGGTTCTAGTATATAGGAACACCAATCGGTCTCCTCCCCCAGTCAGTCCCATCCCCCCACAGTTAGAACACACAGTGAGGGAACACATTTAACCCCTTGATCGCCCCCTAGTGTTAACCCCTTCCCTGCCAGTGACATTTATAGCACTGATCGCTGTATGAATGTCAATGGTTTCAAAAAAGTGTGTCCGATATGTCTGCCGCAATGTTGCAGTCCCGATAAAAATTGCAGATCACCGCCATTACTAGTAAAATATAAATAAATAATAAAAATTCCATAAATCAATAACCTATTTTGTAGATGCTATAACTTTTGCACAAACCAATCAATATACACTAATTACAATTTTTTTACCAAAAATATGTAGAAGATTACATATCGGCCTAAACTGAGGAAAATTTTTTTTTTTTTTAATTGGGGATATTTATTATAGCAAAAAGGACAAAAATGTTGTGTTTTTTTCAAAATTGACGCTTTTTTTTGTTTATAGCGCAAAAAATAAAAAATGCAGAGGTGATCAAATACCACCAAAAGAAAGCTCTATTTGTGGGAAAAAAAAGGACATCAAAGTACAAAGTTGCACGACCGCGTAATTGTAAGTTAAAGCGACGCAGTGCCGTATCGCAAAAAATGGCCCGATCAGGAAGGGGGTAAATTCTTCTGGGGCTGAAGTGGTTAAACCCTTGTTACACATCGGGCAACATCTTTTGTTGCTATATACTTGGTAATTCTGCCAGTTCCCCCTTGGTTCCTTTATAAAACTGACCACTCCAAGCATTGAAGCTGATTCCTGTTGGCGTGGTCAGTTTGCGTCCCTGGGATCACTGCTAGGAGATATAGGGGTTTATTTACTAGAACTGGAGAGTGCGAAATCTGGTGCATTTCTGCAAAGAAACCAATTAGCTTCCAGGTTTTATTGTCAAAGCTTAATTGAACGAGCTAAAGTTAGAAGCTGATTGGCTACCATGCAAAACTTTTTTTGCACTCTCCAGTTTTAGTAAATCAACCCCATAGGGCACTTTGTGCCTGCACAGTTAGTTTTGTGGCCACGTTTCCCACCCAGCCCTGCTGTGTAATAAGTGTAGATCTGCCGTTTTGGACAGGAAACATACTTCACCGCTGTTTGTGACATCAGATGATGCCTGCCATGCTATGAGAATGGAGGACATATAGAAGGCTATGGAGTTATGTGACTCACGGACACTAGGGACACATTTCTTAAGATTTGGCAACTTTGGTTGAACCAGTTTCTAGTGACGAGCCCACCTTCCCGCTTTTTGGACTTTTTTTTGTCAAGCCCACTGGTGAAAGCCTTGGATTCCCTTGGAAGGAACTTCTTTTCTCTTTCGTTACACTTTTCTCCTTGCTTTCCTACTCTTATGCCGCGTACACACGATCGGACTTCTCGTCGGAAAAAAATATGATGGCTTTTCCGACGGGATTCCGCTCAAGGTTGCTTTGCATACACACGGTCACACAAAAGTTTTCTGAACTTTCGACCTTTAAGAACGTAGTGACTTACAACACTACGACGAGCCCAAAAAAGTTCAATGCTTCCGAGCATGCGTTGAATTGTTTACGAGCATGCGTAGGAATTTTGTGCGTCGGAATTCGGCCAGAAAAAGTCAGATGGAGCATACACACGCATTTTCCGACCAAAAGCTCTCATCGGTCTTTTGCTGGCCGAATTTCCGATTGTGTGCATGCGGCATAACTCTGCTTTTCTGTCCTTTCCTTACCTCTGTTTCTTCCTTTTTACTTCTTATTTTTGGTTATAGCCAGAAACCAGTGTGGAGTCTGGCCACATCTTTGGGGTCAATTTTTCCTCCCTTTTTCCTTGAAGGTACATAGTTACATAGTTATTTAGGTTAAAAAAAGACACAAGTCCATCTAATTCAACCAAAAAACAAAACAAAAAAACAAATACAATCACATATACACAAGCCTTCACCCACAGTTGATCCAGAGGAAGGTGAAAAACCCCAGCAAAGCATGATACAATTTGCTACCGCAGGGGAAAAAATTTCTTCCTGATCCCCCGAGAGGCAATTGGATTTTCCCTGGATCAACTTTACCTATAAAGGTTAGTACCCAGTTATATTATGTACATTTAGGAAAGAATCCAGACCTTTTTTAAAGCAATCTACTGAGCTGGCCAAAACCACCTCCAGAGGGAGTCTATTCCACATTTTCACAGCTCTTACTGTGAAAAAGCCTTTCCGTATTTGGAGCTGAAATCTTTTTTCCTCTAGATGTAAAGAGTGCCCCCTTGTCCTCTGTGATGACCTTAAAGTGAATAACTCAACACCAAGGTCACTATATGGGCCACTTATGTATTTGTACATGTTGATCATATTCCCCCTTAATCTCCTCTTCTCAAGAGAGAATGAATTCAGTTCCTCTAATCTTTCCTCATAGCTGAGCGCCTCCATGTCTCTTTTCAGTTTGGTTGCCCTTCTCTGCACTTTCTCCAGTTCCCTGATACCCTTTTTGAGAACTGGTGCCCAAAAAGGTATAGCTT